>LR738712.1:398587932-398640850 GCA_902687465.1 Secale cereale | reverse complement strand
GCGGCGGCGGGGCGGGGGATCGGGGGTGGGGGCGGCGGTGCGGGGGCGAAGGAGGGGCGAGGAGGCGACGGGGTGATATGTCTCCAACGTATCTATAATTTTTGATTGTTCCATGCTATTATATATTCCGTTTTGGATGTTTAATGGGCTTTATTATACACTTTTATATTATTTTTGGGACTAACCTACTAACCCAAGGCCAAGTGCAAATTGTTGTTTTATTTCCTATTTCAGTGTTTCGCAGAAAAGGAATATCAAACGGAGTCCAAACAGAATGAAACCTTCGGGAGAGTTATTTTTGGAACCGTATCTACCCAGAAGACTTGGAGTACACGCGAGGGAATGAAAGAGGCGGCCACGAGGGTCCAGGGCGCGCCCCCACCCTCGTGGGCCCCCTCTGGCTCCCCCGATGCCCTCCTTCCTCCTATATATATCCACATACCCTAAAAACATCGAGGCAACAGAGAAAACCCTAATTCCACCGCCGCAACCTTCTGTTCCCGTGAGATCCCATCTTGGGGCCTGTTCCGAAGCTCCGCCGGAGGGGGGATCGATCATGGAGTGCTTCTACATCAACACCATAGCCTCACCTATGAGTTGTGAGTAGTTTACCACAGACCTTCGGGTCCATAGTTATTAGCTAGATGGCTTCTTCTCTCTTTTTGGATCTCAATACAAAGTTCTCCTCAATCTTCGAGGAGATCTATTTGATGTAATCTTTTTGCGGTGTGTTTGTCGAGATCCGATGAATTGTGGGTTTATGATCAAGATTATCTATGAACAATATTTGATTCTTCTCTGAAATCGTTTATGTATGATTATAATATCCTTGCAAGTCTCTTCGAATTATTGGTTTGGTGTGGCCTACTAGATCTATAGTTCTTGCATTGGGAGAAGTGCTTGGCTTTGGGTTCAATGTTGTGGTGTCCTTTCCCAGTGACAATAGGGGCAGCAAGGCACGTATTGTATTGTTTCCATCGAGGATAAAAAGATGGGGTTTATATCATATTGCTTGAGTTTATCCCTCTACATCATGTCATCTTGCTTAAAGCGTTACTCTGTTCTTATGAACTTAATACTCTAGATGCATGCTAGATAGTGGTCGATGTGTGGAGTAATAGTAGTAGATGCAGAATCGTTTCAGTCTACTTGTTACGGACGTGATGACTATATACAATGATCATGCCTAGATATTCTCATAACTATGCGCTTTTCTGTCAATTGCTCGAGTAATTTGTTCACCCATCGTAGAATTCTTCTATCATGAGAGAACCCACTAGTGAAACCTATGGCGCCCGGGTCTATCTTTATCATATTACTTTCCCTTCAATTTCTTTTGCCGTTGCTTATTTACTTTCTTTACTTTTTGTTCTTGTACCAAAAATACAAAAAACACTATCCTATCCTATCTATCAGATCTCACTTTCGTAAGTGACCAAAAAGGGATCGACAACCCCTTATCGCGTTGGCTGCGAAGTTCTTATTTGTTTGTGCAGGTGCGAGGGACTCGCGCGTGGTCTCCTACTGGATTGATACCTTGGTTCTCAAAAACTGAGGGAAATACATACGCTACTATGCTGCATTACCCTTTCCTCTTCGAGGGAATACAACGCAAGCTCGAGAAGTAGCAAGAAGAATTTCTGGCGCCGTTGCCTGGGAGATCTACGCAAGTCATATACCAAGTACCTATCACAAACCCTTATCCTTCGCACTACATTATTTGCCTCTTGTTTTCCTCTCCCCCACTTCACCCTTGCCGTTTTATTTTCCCTTCTTGTTCCGTGTGTTTTATCGCTTTGCCTCTTGTTTGCTTGTGTGTTGGATTGCTTGCTTGTCACTATGGCTCAACACAATACCAAATTGTGTGACCTTTCCAATACCAACAATAATGCTTTTATTAGCAGTCCGATTGCTCCTATCTTAGATGCTGAATCTTGTGAGATCAATGCTGCTCTGTTAAATCTTGTTCATGAAAGATCAATTTTCTAGCCTTCCTAGTGAAGATGCCGCTACCCATCTGAACAACTTTGTTGATTTGTGTGATATGCAAAAGAAGAGGGATACAGATAATGATATTATTATATTGAAGCTATTTCCGTTTTCACTTAGAGATCGCGCTAAAACTTGGTTTTCCTCTTTGCCGTATTGATTCATGGAATAAGTGCAAAGATGCCTTTATCTCTAAGTATTTTCCTCCCGCTAAGATTATCTCTCTTAGAAACGATATTATGAATTTTAAGCAACTAGATCATGAGCATGTTGCACAAGCTTGGGTGAGAATGAAATTAATGATACGTAATTGCCCTACACATGGTTTGAACTTATGGATGATTATACAAAACTTTTATGCTGGCTTGAATTTTGCTTCTAGAAATCTTTTAGATTCGGCCGCGGGGGGCACTTTCATGGAAATCACCTTAGGAGAAGCTACCAAACTCCTAGATAATATTATGGTTAACTACTCTCAATGGCACACCAAAAGATCTACTAGTAAAAAAGTGCATGCTATTGAAGAGATTAGTGTTTTGAGTGGAAAGATGGATGAACTTATGAAATTATTTGCTTCTAAGAGTGCTTCTTCTGATCCTAATGATATGCCTTTATCCACATTGATTGAAATAAATAATGAATCTTTGGATGTGCACTTTGTTGGTAGGAATAATTTTGGTAATAATGCTTATAGAGGAAACTTTAATCCTAGGCCTTTTCCTAGGAATTCCTCTAATAATTATGGTAATTCCTACAATAAGTCTTATGGAAATTTTGGTAAGATGCCCTCAGAATTTGAGACTCGTGTTAAAGAGTTTATGAATTCGCAAAAGAATTTCAATGCTTTGCTTGAAGAAAAATTGCTTTAGATTGATGAGTTGGCTAGAAACGTGGATATAATTACTCTTGATGTTGATTCTTTGAAACTTAGATCTATTCCACCTAAGCATGATATCAATGAGTCTTTCAAAGCCATGAGAATTTCCATTGATGAGTGCAAAGAAAGAACCGCTAGGATGTGTGCTAAAAAGGATTGCTTTATGAAAGCGTGTTCTTCTAATTATCATGAAAATAAAGATGAAGATCTGAAAGTTATTGATGTGCATCCTATTAGATCCTTGATTTCTAGTATGAATCTTGATAAAGATGGGACTGTAGATGAGGCTACTTTAGTTAAAAGGCGTCCCAATGATTTGGAGTTTTTAGATCTTGATGCTAAAATGGTTAAAAGTGGGATTGAAGAGATTAAAACTTTGCATAGTGATGAACCCACTATTTTGGATTTAAAGGGATTTAATTATGATAATTGCTCTTTAATAGATTGTATTTCCTTGTTGCAATCCGTACTAAATTCTCCACATGCTTACAGTCAAAATAAGGCTTTTACCAAACACATTGTTGATGCTTTAATGCAGTCTTATGAGGAAAAACTTGAATTAGAAGTTTCTATCCCTAGAAAGCTTTATGATGAGTGGGAACCTACTATTAAAATTAAAATCAAAGATCATGAATGCCTTGCTTTGTGTGATTTGGGTGCAAGTGTTTCTACAATTCCAAAAACTTTGTGTGATATGTTAGGTTTCCATGAGCTTGATGATTGTTCTTTAAATTTCCATCTTGCGAATTCTACCATTAAGAAAACCATGGGAAGGATTAATGATGTTCTTTGTTGCAAATATGAATTATGTGCCCGTAGATTTCATTGTTCTTGATATAGATTGCAATCCTTCATGTCCTATTATTCTTGGTAGACCTTTCCTTAGAACGATTGGTGCAATTATTGATATGAAGGAAGGAAATATTAGATTCCAGTTTGCATTAAGGAAAGGCATGGAACACTTTCCTAGAAAGAAAATCAAATTACCTTATGAATCTATTATGAGAGCCACTTATGGATTGCCTACCAAAGATGGCAATACCTAGATCTATTCTTGTATCGTGCCTAGCTAGGGGCGTTAAACGATAGTGCTTGTTGGGAGGCAACCCAATTTTATTTTCTTTGTTTTTTCTTATGTTTAGGAATAAATATTGCATCTAGCTTCTTTTTAGATGTGGTTTTGTGTTTTAGTTAGTGTTTGTGCCAAGTAGAACCTTTGGGAAGACTTGTGTGAAGTTTATGTGATCATGCTGTAAAAAACAGGAACTTTAGCGCTCACGAGATTGGCTGTCATTTTTTACTGGAGAGTTCTTTTTGGTTGATTATTTTTGCAGATATTAATAGACAAATTACTCACGTTTACCAATTTATTTCAAATTTTTTAGAGTTACATAAGTATTCGAAAGTTACAGATTTCTACAAACTGTTCTGTTTTTGATAGATTCTGTTTTTCGTGTGTTGTTTGCTTATTTTGATGAATCTCGGAGTAGTATCGGGGGGTATGAATCATAGAGAAGTTGGAATACAGTAGTTTTAACACCAATATAAAGAAAGAATGAGTTCATTACAGTACCTTTCAGTGGTGGTTTGTTTTCTTATACTAACGAAGCTCACGAGATTTTTGGCTAAGTTTTGTGTTGTGAAGTTTTCAAGTTTTGAGTATGGCTTTGATGGACTATGGAACAAAGAGTGGAAGAGCCTAAGCTTGGGTAAGCCCAAGGCGCCCCAAGGTAAAATTCAAGGACAACCAAAAGCCTAAGGTTGGGGATGCCTCGGGAAGGCATCCCCTCTTTCGTCTTCGTCTATCGGTAACTATACTTGAGACTATATTTTTATTCACCACATGATATGCGTTTTGCTTGGAGCATCATGTATGATTTGAGTCTTTGATTTTTATTTTTCCACAATCATCCTTGCTGGACACACCTTTTGAGAGATATAAATATGAATTATAATTTATTAGAATACTCTATGTGCTTCACTTATATCTATTGAGCTAGATAGTTTTGCTCTAGTGCTTCACTTATATCTTTCAAAGCACGGTGGTGGTTTTATTTTGAAGAAGTTATTGATCTCTCATGCTTCACTTATATCTATTTGAGAGTCTTTTAGAACAGCTTGGTAATGTGCTTGGGTTATGAAACTAGTCCTAATATGATAGGCATCCAAGATGGGTCTAGTAAAAACTTTCACATAAAGTGCATTGAATACTATGAGAAGTTTGATACTCGATGATTGTTTTTAGATATGAAGATAATAATATTAGAGTCATCCTAGTAGAGTAGTTGTGAATATGAGAAATACTTGAGTCAAGGTTTGCATGTCCCGTAGCATGCACGTATGGTAACCGTTGTGTGACAAATTTGAAGCATGAAGTATTTCATTGAGTGTCATCCTTTGTGTGGAGGTCGGGATCGCACGATGGTTAACTCCTACCAACCCTTGCCCTAGGAGCATGCGTGTAGTACTTTGTTTTGATGACTTGTAGATTTTTGGAATAAGTATGTGAGTTCTTTATGACTAATGTTGAGTCCATGGATTATATGCACTCTCACCCTTCCACCATTGCTAGCCTCTCTTGTACCGCACAACTTTCGCCGGTACCATACACTCACCATATACCTTCCTAAAAACAGCCACCATACCTACCTATCATGGCATTTCCATAGACATTCCAAGATATATTGCCATGCAACTGTAGCGACCACGATCCGAATGGACCGGAGTCTCTGTGTTTTAGTGTCATCCCTGGGTCGGTAATGCTGACACACACAGTACTTGAAGGATTTATAACAGAGTGGCAATCACACACTTATTACATCGAAAGTATCCAAAGAGAACTTATTACAAAAGGTCTATGGCTTAAGGCCATCTAACAAAATAACAGCGGAAGGCTTGGAAGATAAGTGAGTCCATCAACTCCAACGGCATAGCTGAGTGCATGACAAACGACCTAGAACGTCTTACTCCTCGTCTGAAAAGTCTGCAACATAATATGTTGCAGCCCGAAACAGGTCAGCACATGGAATATGCTGGCAAGATAACATAGAAGATGCAAGTAACAGATTTAAGGCTACACTATATGCATATTTTGCTGGTGGAGGCTCTAAGGTTAAAGTTTTTGCGTAAAGCCACTTTTCCCCTACAACAAAGGGATACATTTTATTTTACTATCATGGTAGTTGAAACCTTATTGAGAAGGTACCTCCAACTCAATCCCAAATTAAAGCAATCATTAACCCAACAAATTAAACTTTAGAGTGATGAGATCAACCAATAATTCAAGTACCAGATACTCAAGATTGTCCATAACCGGGGACACGGCTAATCATGATTAGTTTGTACACTCTGCAGAGGTTTGTGCACTTTTCCCACAAGACGCGATCTCCTCTGTTGGATTTCTCGCACTGCATGGTGTTTCAGAAACGGATGACCGAGACACATTCTTTCAGAAGCATTTACTCTTTACCCCGGGTGGACTCGTACACCTACTTTCCCCTACATCTGCTAGTCCACCACTAAAAGAGCTCACACAACTTACTCATACTATGCCAGAGCCCATAATGGCATTGTGGCTGCACCTGGAAGTTTCTAGCATGAATAGTTTTATGATCCCTTTGAGCCTAGGTGGCATTCCATAGGTAAAATCACACAGAACCCCGGGATTTCCTAGGACAACACTGGATTCTCCAGGTGCCCTGCAACCAATCCACCCAGATGTGCATTCAAGTAGCCACCTTAAGTTGAACCATTAATTAACAACTCAAATCTGTCATGGATTTCACTCAAACCCAAAACACGTCTACGAGCATAGCATGTCAACCTAAGCAAACGTAGAAGTAACTCCCAAGGGTTTGAACAATAATGCAGGTAATAGGTTCTACCTCAATCTACTTCCCAGTCCCACAAGTTATCAGATCCTACTCATGCAATGTGTGAGGGTTTGATATAATGCATAAAAACTTGGTAACAAAAGAGTATGATCAAAGTGTTACTTGCCATGCTGACGATTCGCAAAACATAGAGACTTGTAGTAGCACGCTTCACAGTCCGGGTATTCTATCACAAGCAAACAATAGCATACATAAGCAAACAAGCAATGATGCACAAACAAAACTCCAAAAGATAAGATCTAACCAGAAAGTTCAACTTAGGAACTCCGGTTTGCAAAAAGAATCATATCGAAAGAAGCAACGAAACTCAAACTGCGAAAGAAACAAGATTCGTTTAATAGATTGATCTGGGGTCAAATTTTTCAGTAGCAAAACTTTATTCATGTTGGTTAAACGGAAAGAGGGCGTCGAGACGAAGACCTGGGATTTTGAATCACCTGATTCCGACTGTCGAGCGAAAAGAAAAACGTAAAACAAGATCAGGGCAAAAATCACGATCGAAAATAATCGCGAATAAATACCCCGAAAAAGAAAACTGACGAACAAGCTAACGAACGAACGTTCCTGTCTGCGGCTAACGGGCGAACAACATTCGTTAAAACAAACGTACGGACAAACGTCCGCTAAATAACTAAACCGGAGAAAAAACGATCTAACCTAAAAAAAGGATCTAGGGTTTCTCGAAAAAAAAACGATTGGTTAACCGAAAAGAACCGGCGGCGGCAGCTACCTCGAAAAAGACAACACCGGTGGCTACTCTGGCGGCGGCGGCGGCTGGTCCGGCGGCGGGCGGCGGTGGGCGGCGGCAGCGACGGCAGCGGCACGAGGCGTGGGCGGCGGCGGCTAGGGCAAGGGCGGGGCGGGCGAGGCGGGCTGGCTTCGCGGGCCGGCAGCGCGACTTATAAAGGCCCGGCTAGGAGAGTCCTAGCCGGTTACGGCCCAGAGTCGGTTCCCCTTTTTTTTTTCTAAAACGAGTCCTGACGTACGAAAACTAACAAAAGAAATACTAAACGGACTCCCAAAATCCCAAAATAATTTTTCACCGTCCTCTAATAATATTTAGGACAAAGTGAACATTTTCCCAGACCTAAATGCAAATTTCGAAAAACGCGTATTTTTCTTATGCAAATAAAATCGCAAATAAATCCGAATAAATACCAAAAGTGATTTTAATATTTTTCCTCCAATATTTCTGTTATTTTGGAGAAGTCATATTATCTCCGCTCATATATTTTATTTAGAAATATTTTTAGGAGAGAAAAATAATTAAAACCAACGCTATCCTCGTACCGGTATTCGAGAAAACTCAAATACAAAAACGGTATTATTCCCAACTCTCTCCGTAGGTCCTTGAGTTGCTTAGAATTTTCGAGGATCGCCACAAACAAAAATGCAAAGAAATATGCAATGTAGTATGATCTATGTATAACATTCCAAATTGAAAATTTGGGATGTTACAAACCTACCCCCCTTAGAGTGAATCTCGCCCTCGAGATTCGGCTTGGCTAGAGAACATGTGTGGGTGGTCCTTGCGTAAATCATCTTCTCGTTCCCAGGTGGCTTCTTCCTCGGTGTGGTGACTCAACTGAACTTTGCAAAACTTGATAACCTTACTGCGGGTGACTCTGCTTGAAAATTCGAGAATCTTAACAGGCTTCTCCTCATAAGTCAGATCACTATCCAACTGAATTGCTTCTAGGGGTACCGTGTCTCTTGGCGTGATATCGGCCATCTCCGCATGGCACTTCTTAAGTTGCAAAACGTGAAACACGTCGTGCACTCCTGACAATCCTTCGGGCAACTCTAACTTATAGGCAACCTCTCCCATGCGTTCCAAAACACGGTAAGGTCCCACAAATCTCGGGGCTAGCTTTCCCTTAACTCCGAAACGTTTAACTCCTCGCAAAGGCGATACTCTCAGGTACGCTTTGTCTCCAATTTCATAAGCTATATCCTTGCGCTTCGAGTATGCATAACTCTTCTGCCTGGACTGAGCTACCTTCAGTCTATCCCGAATCAGCTTAACCTTCTCTTCAGACTCTTTGATCAGGTCCGGTCCAAACAACTGTCGATCTCCAACTTCGTCCCACATTAACGGCGTTCGGCATCTCCTTCCGTACAATGCTTCGAACGGTGCCATCTTCAAACTGGCCTGGTAACTATTGTTGTATGAGAACTCAGCGTAGGGCAAATTATCATCGCAACTAGATCGATAATCTAGCGCACAAGCTCTCAACATGTCCTCCCGAATCTGGTTGACTCTCTCGGTCTGCCATCGGTCTGCAGATGAAAAGTTGTGCTGAATTCCAGCCTCGTTCCCAAATTTTGGTGTAGCTGATGCGAAAACTTTGAGGTGAACTGTCTTCCTCTATCTGATACAATGGTCCTCGGAACTTCGTGCAGACATACGATCCTGGTCATGTATATCTTGGCCAACTTCGCACTGGTGTATGTGGTGTTCACGGGCATAAAGTGGGCTACTTTGGTCAAACAACCCACTACTACCCAGATTGAATCATATCCCGATTTGGTCCTGGGCAATCCGGTGATAAAATCCATGCCAAGCTTCTCCCACTTCCATTCGGGTATCATCATAGGTTGTAGCAATCCTGCTGCCTTCTGATGCTCTGCTTTTACTCTCTGGCATACATCACATACGGCTACATACTCGGCAATATCCTTCTTCATTCCCATCCACCAGAAACGTTCCTTCAAATCCAAATACATTTTGGTGTTTCCAGGGTGTATCGAGTATGGCGAATCATGTGCTTCCTGCAGTATCAACTTCCTGATCTCCGGGTCGTTGGGCACATAGATTCGATCCTCAAACCACAAGGTGTCGTGCTCATCCTCATGAAATCCTTTGGCTTTTCCTTCACTCATCCTCTTCTTTATCTCAGCAATCTCTTTGTCCTCCTTCTGGGCTTCGCGTATCTTTCCCAGCAATGTCGACTGAACCTCCAAATTTTTGACAAAACCTCTAGGGACTATCTCCAAACAAAGCTCCCTGAGATCTTCTGCTATCTCCTGTGGCAATCCCCCTTTTACTAGGGTGTTCGCATAACTCTTTCGGAGTGGGGACCCCGACTCATAAGTCGTGATCACCGAATGCACGTGTATAGTGATCCCAGAGATCAATGCTCACTGAACACACAGAAGCTGAATAACAAGAGTCTTACATCCTTACATACCGTGTTACATAAATAGGACTGACCATAATGGTCAAGTCTTGAGTATATCATCGCAGCGGAAAATCTTCAAAGACAACATGGACCCATGCCATCTGCCTTAACCCTACAGGCATTCTGACTGGGAAGCGTCCTAGCTCGCATGCTCGTCACCGGGAAATCTTCTTCATAACCTGTTCTCTCCTGCCTGGCCAATAAAATAACCAGTGGCAAGCCAATGAGTACATTGAATGTACTCGCAAGCAACCCAAGTGTGGTAACAGAATAATTATGCAAGGCTCTACTACTAAATTGGTAGTTTTGCGGAAAGCTAGTTTTTTTCATGTGCAAGTATGCTCAACATATAATAAGGATATGCATGTGTCTGTAACAAGTATCAGGAGGTCACAGACATCATTTTCAAGGAAGAGTTGTAATCAACTCATGCTCAAGCTCATTGTGACTTCCTCACAATCACATCAACAATACCACTGAACCATGTTGTTTCCTCACACACGCACACCAGGTTTCGCAAACATTGGACGTAGCCCAAGAGCGGTTACCCAACTGTCCATGACCGTGGACACGGCTATTCGAATAGTTTTACACTCTGCAGAGGTTGCGCACTTTACCCACAAGATCCGGGGAACTTCCGTGTCATCCACGACCCGCGGTACCTCAAGTACCCGGGGTAAGCACCCGATCACTATCTTTCCCTAGGTGACACTAATATGGGGTCCACTCGATTGGTAACAGCCCCAGTGCCAAACATTTCACATCTCAAGGTTGTGGAGACTCGCTCCGAATTCATCACATATCACAAGCACGGGGTACCAACGGTGTGTCCGGTGCCCTGTAAAGACAGTCATGGCCGCCTATCCAAGCGCGACCCCGTCCCAAGAGTGACCTCATGTCACTCCCGTCACTAGTAATGCGGGCACCATGCTAGTATCGACCTAGGTAATCAATAATGCCCTTTCCCATATAAGGGTAGAGTGGTTGCGCATGTAAGGTTGGAATAACGGTCGCAACTTAAACCAATCCGTTTTTCAAAACACAAACACTTTCCTCGGTACACCACTTCGTCATCAAGTGGTTACCCATCTCACCGTCTCCTTCGGGCATAAATGGCACCCGACGGGGTTTTCGAAAAGTCTTATGAAAGTATCCTGCCTTCGTCACCATGCATAAACCCGTCCCATTTGCGTAGCCACTATTAAAGCAACCTAACTACTCCCACCCACATAACCCTCATAGGAAGGTAAGGTCATGTTTGATGCAAGTATCAATAATAAGCAACAAGGGTAGCAACCAAAGTGGTTTCCACCTCAACATGATTCCGATGCATTGAATAATAAGGTTTTATGAGACATGCATAAAAAGGTTTCTTAAACATGGTCAAAGGGCTGCTTGCCTTATACTTCAGAGTCTTCAAATCTTCTGGTCCATCTCCGAATATTCCGTTTATTACGTCAACTAACGATGGAAACAATCATAATAAGCAACACAATCAAACAACAATAAAAGTGCTCTAAAAATAGGAGTTGGACTTTTCTAGGATACCTCTGGTCATATTAGAAATGACCAAGGTGGTTTCATAGGTGTTGGATTAATAGGTAGTTGGGAACATTTCAATATGATGGAATCAAGGGTTTTATGGATTTGGAAAAAGTATACAGAAACATTTTCTTGAATGATGAGCAAAGGTACCCACCATCAAGTCATGATTTTAGAAGCATTTAGGAGTTGGTTTCACTGGATTCGGAATTCAAATGAATTTCCTAGGATTTTGCAAAGCTGATAAATAGGAACAAATGGCTCAATAATTGGTGGGGCACAGAAACTATCATTAAAAATGTTCCAAAACTAAGTTTGGACATGACAAGCATCTAGGAACTTGAATCACTTCATTTGGATCAATATTGAGCTCTCTGTGATTTTCTAAAGTTAATCACAGAAAGTGGAAAATGGGCATTTGATAAATATTTGTATAGGAAAAGTTTCTGGAATAATGTGCATGTGGCACCATGTGATAGGGCATAATTTTAGAAGCTACCAGAAATTTGAATCATGCCATTTGGAGTTTATATGAATATTTGGGAAATATTTGAAGTTGACAGAATAAAGAAAAAGAAAAAGAGAAGGGGTTATACCCTATCTTGCGCTCTGGGCGAAAGATAGCCGCTGGGGCGGCCCAGCGGCTCGGCTGCGGCGAGAGGAGGCGACGCAGAAGGCGTATCCCGGGAAGACGCCACCCCGTGGGGCAAGCGAACCGGCCCGAAGCCGTTTCCACTTAACCCGACGGGTGGGCCGGCTCAGTTGGCACAGCCGCTGACGGGCGGGGCCCCCCTGCCAGCTGGTGGGGAGGTCATCCCCTACCTCTCGCCTGAGGCAGAGGAATGACGGGGAGGCCCGGCCTCGCTGGCCGCCGGCGCCACGCCGCCAGCTTGCGCCGGTCGGAGACGGGGGCGGTGCCGCGCGGCCCGGCCGCGCCCGGAGGAGGGGTTAGGGGCGAGGCAGCGTCTCCCTTACGCGCGCGCGGCGAGGTCGGAGCAAGGCTCGGCCGCCACCTGTGCCGGTGATTCCGGCCACCTCCGGCGGTGTGCGGCGCACCGGAGTACCCAGGAAGGAGTGCCGCATCCATCCAGATGCTCAGGGGAGGTCGGGGCAGGCCCGGAGAGGTGAAGGGCCGAATGGCCGTGGAAGGGGCCGCGGCGGCACTCCGGCCACGGAGGAGGTAGGAGGCCACGGGAGGGAGGTTGGGGATGTCTGGGAGGTGCACGGAGAAGAGGAGGATCCAGAAGAAGCAACGGGCGCTCGGGGGAAGGGCTTTATATAGGGCAGCCGCGGTGCACCGTGGGCGCGGTCCAGGGCGCGCACGGCGAGCTCGTGGAGAGAGAGGAGGAGGACCGGAGAGGATAGGGCCGACCGTTCTGCAGGTCGTGGACGTCGAGGGGGCCTCGGGGGACACGCTCTCCCTGCCCAAGGCTGTCTGGAAGCCTCGGGAGGGCCGAGCTACAGTGCCTTGGTGCACTGTAGCGTGCTCCAGAGCGCGTCTATGGCCGGCATGGTCGTGCCTGAGCTGTCCTGGCCGTGTCCTCTTGTGTCCAACCGTGTCTAGTGGGTAGAGGGAGTAGTAAAGAAAGGGGGAGGCAGTCTTGGATGCTCCAGGAGCCACTGGAGTGAGGAGGGAGGTGAGGGAGGAGAAGAAGGTGGCTGTCCACAAGGGTAAAAGTGGGGTTTTACCCCCTCCAATAATTGAGATAAGGTAGAGGAGAGTTACTGGAGGGTAGAGGATGATCAGGGGGAGCTGTGGTAAGAATTTGGGGCCATGGAGAAAAGTAAAAGAGGTTCAACCACTTGTTTTGGTAAATGAACAGAAGGTGTTTGATAAGTGTTTGGTCAAGCAAATGACATCCACTTGACATGGGACTTAACAGGATCAAATGTCACCTATAATTAGGCCCCTACACCAAATTTGAGCTCATTTGGGCAAAGTGGCCAATGTAACTTTGGTGAACCCTAGAAATGAACAGAAATGGTTTCACCATGTTGGAGTTAAGCAAATCATCTCCCCTTGATGCACCACTTGGTGTAGCATCATCATTTGGGGATATGAACATGCCCACAAAGTTTGAGGCTCCAGATAAAAAGTTGACAATGTAAAGTTGTTCAAATTTGAATTTGAACAGAAGTGGTTTTGGGGTGATCTGATCAAGTTGCTCTATTCCAAATCTTGTGCCATTTGGTCTAGATGCCTTATTAGGCCATTCTAGCATGTGCACAAAATTTGAGGGCATTTGGACAAGTTTGGCAATGTAGAGTTGCTCAAACTTCAAATGTGGACAGAATGGTTTTGAAGGGGTTTGAGGATGTTTCCTTGATCTCCAATGCATGAGGCTTTGCAAGACCATCAAATATGTCATATATGACATGATAGAATTTCCCTGGAATTTTTGGAGAATATTTCCTTTGTAAATATTTCAAAAGCTTGAAATATCCAGAAAGGGTTTTGGAAGGATTTGTCCAATATTTTGAACATGGCCATGTGTTGAAACTCTTATATATGGACAATATATGTCCTATGAGTCTCCCTGAATTTTGGCAAATATTTTTGAAATGATTAAATAATTTTTCCCTATTAAAGACCATTTCTGGCCTTAAGAAAAAGCTTTTAAATAAAATATAAAAATAACTTTTAAAATTATACTTTTGTGGTTTCTGGGAGTCCTATATCTAATAGGATTCAAATATACTTTTTGAAAGATTTTTCACACCCTAAATAAGGTACTTGCAGTGCAAACCTCAATTCAGGGGTTTTTGGAAAAACTAATTTTAGAAAATACCATTTGGCCAAAATATTTTTATAAGAAAATTCTATACTGATCTATACACATGGCATGATCATTGGGAAAAGGTTTTGGGTCAAGTAGATGAAGTATAAGAGTTGGAGGATTTATTTGATTTTTAGAGCACTAGCAAACAGCAGACAAAAGTCAAATCAAGCAAAGTCAAAAACACTCAAAAGTTTTTGCAAATCCACATTTTTGACATGAAAACAAACTTAAGCAATGTGACATGAAAATCAGGGTGTGACAGACCTACCCCCCTTACAAGAATCTCGTCCCCGAGATTCCCAGACTAGGCGTGGAAAGAAAGGCGGAGTCTTGGATACGGGGTAGTCTTCACTTCTTCTTCTTGTTGGTTCCGCTTCCGAGTGGTGCTCCTTGGAATCTTGAAGTGCTTGATGGTATGGTTCCTAGCTTGATGTCGTCCTTGATGGAGGTTGCTGAGGGGTCTCTTGCATAGGTTAGGTTGGGTTAGCTGTCAAAGGCTCGGTGATCGATGTCCTTGCGGGCATCGGGATAGCTAGGAGGTAAGAAGTACTTCCAGAGTGGGGGCTCGTGGAAGATTTGGTGCACGGAGGGTATCTCAGGTGGTAGATCTAGCTGGGGAGCCGTCTACCACATGACTTGCAGTGATCTCAAAAAGGGTCCAATGAACCTTAGTGCGAGTTTCCCCTTGACGTGGAAACGCTTGGTTCCCTTCAGAGGGGTTACCCGCAGGTACACGTGGTCCCTGACATGGAAACTCATGCTCCGATGGTGAGTGTCAGCATAGCTCTTTTTGCCTTGACTTGGCTGCCTTCAAACGTTCTCTGACTAGTTGGACTTGCTCTTCTGCTGCGCGAAGAACATCCGGTCCAAAGACTAGTCCCTCTCCAGTCTCTGACCAGTTGAGGGGTGTGCGACATCTGTGTCCGTACATCACCTCAAATGGGGCCATCAGAAGGCTCGACTGGTAACTGTTGTTATAGGAGAACTCGGCAAAAAGGGAGACAATCCTCCCACTTGGCTCCATATGCCAAGACACAGGCTCGGAGTCATGACTTCGAGAATCTGATTGACTCGCTCAATCTGACCTCCAGTCTAGGGGTGGAAAGCCATGCTGAAAGATACTTGGTTCCCAAGGCTTCTCGGAACTCTTCCAGAACCTTAAGGTGAACTGGGTTCCTTAATCTGGCACAATCTCCTTGGGAAATGTCGTGAAGACTTACGATTCGGTCGATGTAGAGAGCTGCCAGCCGGTTGCCATCATAAGTGGTCTTGATAGGAATGAAATAGACCACCTTGGTCAGATGATCGACTATGACTCAGATAGAGCCATGCCCTCTTATCTGACCTTGGTAATCCAGTGACGAAGTTCATTCCGTCTTTATCCCACTTCCACTCAGGAACTTTGAGTGGTTGAAGCAATCCGGTGGGTTGCCGATATTCAGCCTTGACCCTTTGGCGCACATCACGCTTTGCAACGTAGGTTGCAAAAATCTCTCTTTTCATCATATGCCACCAGAATCGTTCCTTCAAGTCCTGTTACAACCTGGTGTGAGCGTTCCTCGACACGGAATTGCTCGGCTCCTTTGAGAGGAGTGGTTTGCAGATACGCCCGGCCTTCAACACGGAAGTTTCTTCTTGATGACGGTGGTCGGTGTAGATCTTCCTTCAGGGCGGTCTTCAATTGTCTTCTATCCAGCTGTCCGTCCCTTCTTCGTCTTCGGGCAGACAAGTAGGCCATCAAATAATGATATTACCCGACTTGTCCAATTGTTCCATGAGGTCTAAGGGGTACGCAAGGTAAGCTGGGGTATTGGTGGTGGTCTCGGTTGAGTATTGCAGAGGCCTTCCTGACTCTAAGTCAAGGCCCTGCGGTCAGAATCTGACCAGGTCGTGGCTCGGTGGGGCTTAAGGGTTTTCAAGGATTCTAGTGAGTGAATGAACTTATATCATCTTATCCTTAAGCACAGTTTCTGAGATGCCAATAGCTCCATCTAGTACTCCGAACGGAAAAGCATCTTCTCGCAGAGACCAACTCCAATCACCACTCATTGCCATACATATCCTCATGACTCTCAAGAGACGGTCTCACCAAATTATACTTGTCTAAGATCCCCAAATCCATATGTACGTCTACCTCTAAAATCCAAAGGTCGATCATACATGCTGCTGAGCTAAGATTAAACTCCATAATCCACGCACTCAACCTATCTTGCAAGGCTCAAGATAATGCATCTCTATTCTAAGGAAACACGTCATATGCCACTCCAAGATTTGTTTCCTTCCTATGGATCAACTCCAATAGCCTGGTAATTCCATCAATCACCACATAATCCAACAATCCTACAAATCCGGTGTCTACGGTGATCCACAAGATCTCAAGTCTCTATAATACCCAAATACTTGGAAGGACTATGCATCACGATAGTAAGTCCACCAAATTCCCATCATCCGGGTCAAGTAAACTCCAAGATCACGACTAAATAGATCCCTGAATCAACTCCGAGAAATAATCCAATCTCCTAGGTTAATGTCCACCGAGAAGCATGATATCATAATCAGGATCATAGGCCTAAATCCAGTCTTACTCCGAATCATGCAGACATATCCAGCATTATACCAACCAGAATCACCTACATAAATCCAAATCTCATGCCCATCGGGCACTCCTACATACTTCCCAAAGTCATGATCCAACCAACATGAAAACCTCACAATCCATCAAGGTCTCAGACAGTTCCTCGAAGTTACTGATATAAATCACCAAGTCATATGTCCAATATCCTCGAACTGGTCTATCTATGGCATCATCAGACCTTGTGCTATATCAGGATGAAAATGTGCTCACTCATCGTGCCCACTAGTTCCTTTACGAACCCAGTGTTGTGCAAGGTTACCAAGGCTTAACAGGTTCTTTCGCTTTACCATGGTTTAGGCACATGGTTAAGGATTCGTGCTGGAATGTCTCGGAAAGTCTCAAAGGGTCTAGGAAGAGGGTTACTGGTCTGGAAGGTTAAGCATAATCTCTACGGAGTTGCACTTAGTCACGGGGTTGTAGCAGAAGTCTTCAGTGCCAGTTGGTTGCCGAGGTAGAGTCCTTGGTGCATCTTGTCTTGCGGGTCTTCAATTGGGGAGAGAGAGAATAGAGGGAGAAGCAGCATAAAGGAGGGCAATGCCTAAAGGGGGTTCTATAGTGCAGGTGCAACAAACAGGTGCAAAAAGGCCGAAACAAAAGAAACAAGGCAAGGAAGGTGATATAGCCATGCACTTGTTGCCTGGGGCAAAAGTGCGACTTATATCAAAACACAAACGAATAAAAACAAACAACACACAATCATGGTTCTATTCAAACCATCATATGGACTTGACTGCGCATAGGGGGTACACGACTCATCCTACCCTAGGGGTTCTCGGACTCAGTGTCGTGACTTGTGCCTCGTGCAGTCTTCTGAGCTTCCTTGGATGTTGCTATGCCACTTGTAGTTGCTTGATGAATGATCCGGGTTGAGCCTGAAGAATCTTCAACAACCTCTCGCCTGATGAGGTGATGTGGTGAAGGTGCCTCCTTGTAGCTGGCGTTGACTCGGTCTTCTCTTGTCTCTTTAATCATGACGATCCCTTGTGCCTTCTGGGGCGTCGAGGGTACCAGGTAGGCAATCCATATGTAATAACAAGGCATAATAGAGGTCCAACATGTCGGTTTTGTTGATGAAAACATCGACACCAAGAGCGGGGAATGAAGAGAACCGTTTTCCTGCTCACTATAGTGAGGCGGACCAAATGGCAAGGTTCTCGTCCACCGGTGGTTGTCGACACAACAACGGTAGTGACATGATTACTCTATTAGCGGTGTATATCACGATTTTGCATAACCTATACCCTGGTCATCGTAGGCTAGGGTTGCACCATCTTAGGACACTGTCAAGGGTGTCCCCCATCTTCTGGGTCTTCATGTCCTCATCCATCGAGGATGTAGCTTCTGTTGATACCGTCTTGTCGTGGTGTCACCAATCTTGTGTGCAAAAAGTGGTGGGTAAGTGTTCGGCAAGGTGCACTCCACGAGATTTACAGAAAATCCAGTGGTCGGGGGCATAAGGGTTCTAGCAACCAAGGTTTTGAAGGGGAAGAGGTCAAGTATAGCCTAGTTTTCGAAAACTGAGAAGGGAAGAGAGGTATAGATAGTTTTGAAAACTAGTAATAGTTTTGAAATTAGTTTTACCCTAACTAACGACCATGCTAACTAAGGCTTCCTACAGTCAGGATGGCTCTGATACCAGCTCTGTGGGGACCCCGACTCATAAGTCGTGATCACCGAATGCACGTGTACAGTGATCCCAGAGATCAATGCTCACTGAACACACAGAAGCTGAATAACAAGAGTCTTACATCCTTACATACCGTGTTACATAAATAGGACTGACCATAATGGTCAAGTCTTGAGTATATCATCGCAGCGGAAAATCTTCAAAGACAACATGGACCCATGCCATCTGCCTTAACCCTACAGGCATTCTGACTGGGAAGCGTCCTAGCTCGCATGCTCGTCACCGGGAAATCTTCTTCATAACCTGTTCTCTCCTGCCTGGCCAATAAAATAACCAGTGGCAAGCCAGTGAGTACATTGAATGTACTCGCAAGCAACCCAAGTGTGGTAACAGAATAATTATGCAAGGCTCTACTACTAAATTGGTAGTTTTGCGGAAAGCTAGTTTTTTTCATGTGCAAGTATGCTCAACATATAATAAGGATATGCATGTGTCTGTAACAAGTATCAGGAGGTCACAGACATCATTTTCAAGGAAGAGTTGTAATCAACTCATGCTCAAGCTCATTGTGACTTCCTCACAATCACATCAACAATACCACTGAACCATGTTGTTTCCTCACACACGCACACCAGGTTTCGCAAACATTGGACGTAGCCCAAGAGCGGTTACCCAACTGTCCATGACCGTGGACACGGCTATTCGAATAGTTTTACACTCTGCAGAGGTTGCGCACTTTACCCAGAAGATCCGGGGAACTTCCGTGTCATCCACGACCCGCGGTACCTCAAGTACCCGGGGTAAGCACCCGATCACTATCTTTCCCTAGGTGACACTAATATGGGGTCCACTCGATTGGTAACAGCCCCAGTGCCAAACATTTCACATCTCAAGGTTGTGGAGACTCGCTCCGAATTCATCACATATCACAAGCACGGGGTACCAACGGTGTGTCCGGTGCCCTGTAATGACAGTCATGGCCGCCTATCCAAGCGCGACCCCGTCCCAAGAGTGACCTCATGTCACTCCCGTCACTAGTAATGCGGGCACCATGCTAGTATCGACCTAGGTAATCAATAATGCCCTTTCCCATATAAGGGTAGAGTGGTTGCGCATGTAAGGTTGGAATAACGGTCGCAACTTAAACCAATCCGTTTTTCAAAACACAAACACTTTCCTCGGTACACCACTTCGTCATCAAGTGGTTACCCATCTCACCATCTCCTTCGGGCATAAATGGCACCCGACGGGGTTTTCGAAAAGTCTTATGAAAGTATCCTGCCTTCGTCACCATGCATAAACCCGTCCCATTTGCGTAGCCACTATTAAAGCAACCTAACTACTCCCACCCACATAACCCTCATAGGAAGGTAGGGTCATGTTTGATGCAAGTATCAATAATAAGCAACAAGGGTAGCAACCAAAGTGGTTTCCACCTCAACATGATTCCGATGCATTGAATAATAAGGTTTTATGAGACATGCATAAAAAGGTTTCTTGAACATGGTCAAAGGGCTGCTTGCCTTATACTTCAGAGTCTTCAAATCTTCTGGTCCATCTCCGAATATTCCGTTTATTACGTCAACTAACGATGGAAACAATCATAATAAGCAACACAATCAAACAACAATAAAAGTGCTCTAAAAATAGGAGTTGGACTTTTCTAAGATACCTCTGGTCATATTAGAAATGACCAAGGTGGTTTCATAGGTGTTGGATTAATAGGTAGTTGGGAACATTTCAATATGATGGAATCAAGGGTTTTATGGATTTGGAAAAAGTATACAGAAACATTTTCTTGAATGATGAGCAAAGGTACCCACCATCAAGTCATGATTTTAGAAGCATTTAGGAGTTGGTTTCACTGGATTTGGAATTCAAATGAATTTCCTAGGATTTTGCAAAGCTGATAAATAGGAACAAATGGCTCAATAATTGGTGGGGCACAGAAACTATCATTAAAAATGTTCCAAAACTAAGTTTGGACATGACAAGCATCTAGGAACTTGAATCACTTCATTTGGATCAATATTGAGCTCTCTGTGATTTTCTAAAGTTAATCACAGAAAGTGGAAAATGGGCATTTGATAAATATTTGTATAGGAAAAGTTTCTGGAATAATGTGCATGTGGCACCATGTGATAGGGCATGATTTTAGAAGCTACCAGAAATTTGAATCATGCCATTTGGAGTTTATATGAATATTTGGGAAATATTTGAAGTTGACAGAATAAAGAAAAAGAAAAAGAGAAGGGGTTATACCCTATCTTGCGCTCTGGGCGAAAGATAGCCGCTGGGCCGGCCCAGCGGCTCGGCTGCGGCGAGAGGAGGCGACACAGAAGGCGTATCCCGGGAAGACGCCACCCCGTGGGGCAAGCGAACCGGCCCAAAGCCGTTTCCACTTAACCCGACGGGTGGGCCGGCTCAGTTGGCACAGCCGCTGACGGGCGGGGCCCCCCCTGCCAGCTGGTGGGGAGGTCGTCCCCTACCTCTCGCCTGAGGCAGAGGAACGACGGGGAGGCCCGGCCTCGCTGGCCGCCGGCGCCACGCCGCCAGCTTGCGCCGGTCGGAGACGGGGGCGGTGCCGCGCGGCCCGGCCGCGCCAGGAGGAGGGGTTAGGGGCGAGGCAGCGTTTCTCTTACGAGCGCGCGGCGAGGTCGGAGCAAGGCTCGGCCGCCACCTGTGCCGGTGATTCCGGCCACCTCCGGCGGTGTGCGGCGCACCGGAGTACCCAGGAAGGAGTGCCGCATCCATCCAGATGCTCAGGGGAGGTCGGGGGAGGCCCGGAGAGGTGAAGGGCCGAATGGCCGTGGAAGGGGCCGCGGCGGCACTCCGGCCACGGAGGAGGTAGGAGGCCACGGGAGGGAGGTTGGGGATGTCTGGGAGGTGCACGGAGAAGAGGAGGATCCAGAAGAAGCAACGGGCGCTCGGGGGAAGGGCTTTATATAGGGCAGCCGCGGTGCACCGTGGGCGCGGTCCAGGGCGCGCACGGCGAGCTCGTGGAGAGAGAGGAGGAAGACCGGAGAGGATAGGGCCGACCGTTCTGCAGGTCGTGGACGTCGAGGGGGCCTCGGGGGACACGCTCTCTCTGCCCAAGGCTGTCTGGAAGCCTCGGGAGGGACGAGCTACAGTGCCTTGGTGCACTGTAGCGTGCTCCAGAGAGCGTCTATGGCCGGCATGGTCGTGCCTGAGCTGTCCTGGTCGTGTCCTCTTGTGTCCAACCGTGTCTAGTGGGTAGAGGGAGTAGTAAAGAAAGGGGGAGGCAGTCTTGGATGCTCCAGGAGCCACTGGAGTGAGGAGGGAGGTGAGGGAGGAGAAGAAGGTGGTTGTCCACAAGGGTAAAAGTGGGGTTTTACCCCCTCCAATAATTGAGATAAGGTAGAGGAGAGTTACTGGAGGGTAGAGGATGATCAGGGGGAGCTGTGGTAAGAATTTGGGGCCATGGAGAAAAGTAAAAGAGGTTCAACCACTTGTTTTGGTAAATGAACAGAAGGTGTTTGATAAGTGTTTGGTCAAGCAAATGACATCCACTTGACATGGGACTTAACAGGATCAAATGTCACCTATAATTAGGCCCCTACACCAAATTTGAGCTCATTTGGGCAAAGTGGCCAATGTAACTTTGGTGAACCCTAGAAATGAACAGAAATGGTTTCACCATGTTGGAGTTAAGCAAATCATCTCCCCTTGATGCACCACTTGGTGTAGCATCATCATTTGGGGATATGAACATGCCCACAAAGTTTGAGGCTCCAGATAAAAAGTTGACAATGTAAAGTTGTTCAAATTTGAATTTGAACAGAAGTGGTTTTGGGGTGATCTGATCAAGTTGCTCTATTCCAAATCTTGTGCCATTTGGTCTAGATGCCTTATTAGGCCATTCTAGCATGTGCACAAAATTTGAGGGCATTTGGACAAGTTTGGCAATGTAGAGTTGCTCAAACTTCAAATATGGACAGAATGGTTTTGAAGGGGTTTGAGGATGTTTCCTTGATCTCCAATGCATGAGGCTTTGCAAGACCATCAAATATGTCATATATGACATGATAGAATTTCTCTGGAATTTTTGGAGAATATTTCCTTTGTAAATATTTCAAAAGCTTGAAATATCCAGAAAGGGTTTTGGAAGGATTTGTCCAATATTTTGAACATGACCATGTGTTGAAACTCTTATATATGGACAATATATGTCCTATGAGTCTCCCTGAATTTTGGCAAATATTTTTGAAATGATTAAATAATTTTTCCCTATTAAAGACCATTTCTGGCCTTAAGAAAAAGCTTTTAAATAAAATATAAAAATAACTTTTAAAATTATACTTTTGTGGTTTCTGGGAGTCCTATATCTAATAGGATTCAAATATACTTATTGAAAGATTTTTCACACCCTAAATAAGGTACTTGCAGTGCAAACCTCAATTCAGGGGTTTTTGGAAAAACTAATTTTAGAAAATACCATTTGGCCAAAATATTTTTATAAGAAAATTCTATACTGATCTATACACATGGCATGATCATTGGGAAAAGGTTTTGGGTCAATTAGATGAAGTATAAGAGTTGGAGGATTTATTTGATTTTTAGAGCACTAGCAAACAGCAGACAAAAGTCAAATCAAGCAAAGTCAAAAACACTCAAAAGTTTTTGCAAATCCACAATTTTGACATGAAAACAAACTTAAGCAATGTGACATGAAAATCAGGGTGTGACATTCGGCTCAAAGCGTCTGCAACGACATTGGCCTTTCCTAGGTGATAGTGCAGCTTCATGTCATAATCCATTATGAGCTCCAACCATCTCCTCTGTCTGAGGTTCAGCTCCATCTGAGTGAAAATGTAGTTCAAACTCTTGTGATCCGTGTACACATCACAACGATTTCCAAAAAGGAAATGTCTCCAGGTTTTCAGGGCGTGCACTACAGCTGCTAACTCCAGATCGTGCGTGGCATAATTCAACTCGTGCGGTCGCAGTTGACGGGATGCATACAAAACAATTCTTCCATCCTGCATAAGTACTCCACCAAGTCCTAAGCGTGAAGCATCACAGTACACTTGGAAATCCTTCCATATATCTGGCAATATCAGCACTGGGGCTGTCGTCAACCGTTTCTTCAACTCCTGGAAACTCTCTTCGCACTCCTCAGTCCAATCGAACTTTGTCTCCTTCTTCAACAATGTCATCATTGGTTTAGCAATCTTGGAGAAATTTTCTATGAATCTCCGGTAGTATCCCGCGAGTCCAAGAAAAGTGCGGATCTCTCCAACTGAAGTGGGTGCCAACCATTCAGTGACTGCCTGCACTTTGATGGGGTCAACTGCTATACCTTCTCCCAATATAACATGCCCTAAGAATCCAACTTTCTTCAACCAAAACCCACATTTGCTAAACTTGGCATACAACTGATGTTCTCTGAGCTTCTCCAATACCAAACACAAATGCTCTGCATGTTCCTCTTCATCCTTCGAGTACACCAAAATGTCATCAATGAATACCACGACAAACTTATCCAAGAACTCCATGAACACCTTGTTCATCATACTCATGAAATAGGCAGGGGCGTTAGTCAATCCAAATGACATAACCGTATACTCATATAGCCCGTACCTTGTGGTGAAGGCTGTCTTAGGTATATCCTTCTCTCGGATCTTCAACTTGTGGTATCCACATCGTAGGTCCATCTTGGAGAATACTTTCGCTCCCTGGAGTTGGTCGAACAAATCATTGATCATCGACAACGGGTACTTATTCTTAATAGTCACTTCATTCAGTGCTCGATCATCAACGACCATTCTTAAAGATCCATCCTTCTTCTCGACCAAAAGCACTGGGGCTCCCCAAGGTGATGAACTTCGGCGAATAAATCCTTTCTCCAATAACTCCTTAATCTGCTTCTTGATCTCCTCCAGATCATTCGCTGGCATCCGATACGGTCTCTTAGATATTGGTCCGGTGCCAGACAACAGCTCAATCAAAAACTCAATATCCCTATCCGGTGGCATGTCTGGTAACTCCTCTGGAAACACATCCGGATAATCCTTTACTACCCGCACTTCCTCCTGAACAACTCCCGTGATAGAATGTACTTGTGTCCTTATAGGTGAATGCCTAGATACATACTTAATCCGTTTTCCCTCCGGGGTGGTAAGAAAAATAGACTTGCTGGCACAATCGATGTTCCCTCCATACATCGATAGCCAATCTATACCTAATATCACATCCAATCCTTGTGACTCCAAAACTATTAGGTCTGAGGGGAAAACATGTCGTCCAATGGTCAATGGCATCTGAAAACATCCTTCATTTGCCACATATTCCGGTCCGGGTGAACTTACTAACATGGGGGCCATGAGGACTCTAGTGGAAAACTTATGTCTATTTACGAATCCCCTTGAAATGCATGAATGCGATGCACCAGTATCGAAAAGAACCACTGCGGTAAATGACTTAACCAAAAACTTACCGATTACTGCATCTGGCGGCTCTTCAGCCTCCTCCACGGTCACGTGGTTCACTTGTCCTTTGATGAATGGGTTGGGCTTCTTCCCGGTGCTTCCATTGCCGTTACCATTCTTAGCTTCGGGGCAGTCCATGGCATAGTGTCCATTCTTCCCGCCCTTGAAACAGGTGACGTGGCTCAAATCCCTCTTGGCAGGTGTGGATGGAGTAGAGCGGCTCTGGTTATTGTTTGCTCCATTCCCATTCCCATTCTTGTAGCCATTGTGGTTGTGGGAACTTCCTCCAGTGTGGTTGTGGCTTCCATGGTTATGGGTGTATCCTCCCGAATTCGGAGTGAATCGGGGCTTCTGCTGGGCTCCAGAATTATTCCTTCCTTGTCCATACTTCCTCTTGCGGCTCTCAATCTGCTGCTGCTTCCCTTCAATCATAAGTGCTTTATCTACCAACTCCAGGTAGTTGTTCAAAGTTGCCACCATCAACTGTACACTCATCTCATCATTCAGCCCTTCCATAAATCTCTCCTGCTTAGCGGCATCTGTGGCCACATCATCTGGGGCATAACGAGATAGGGTACTAAACTCATCCATGTATTGAGCCACAGTATGATTTCCTTGGCACTAGTTGCGAAACTCCCGCTTCTTCATGCTCATAGCTCTAGTTGAGACATGGGTAGTACAAAAAGCTTGCTGGAACTGATCCCAAGTGACATTGGCTATAGCGAAGGTGGCTGTGTAATTCTCCCACCATGTTGCGGCTGGTCCAGACAACTGGTGTGCGGCAAATCGCACTTTCTTAGCATCCGAGCAATTGGCGGTGGTCAAATCCCTTCCAATCTTGCGCAGCCAGTTATCAGCAACTATGGTTCAATGCTGCTAGCAAACACTGGTGGTTGCAACCTTAAGAAACGTGTCAGGTTGTCCACGGGTGGTGGTGGTGGAGGGTTGTTGTTGTTCTGGTTGTTCTGAGTGTTCTGGACAAGAAGTTGCATCAAAGTGTTCTGCTACTGGATCAACTGAGTGAGCTCAGGGGGAAACTCAAATCCGGGCTCACGTCTTGGAGGCATCTGATGGGTGTAGAGGGAAGAGATTAAAATAGATTTGAAGTCTAAGGGAAAAGCACTACCCATATGCACATGAGACAAACACAATCATATCACACCAATCAATTTCAAGCAAGGTCTTACAAGATCTAACTAACGTTACAAAAGTGCTCTAAATACTACTTGGTGGGGAAAACTACTAGTCATAGGGTGGTCATCTAGAAATTTTGATCGGCGGAAGATTCCATGATGTCTGCTCCAGCTTCATCTTCATAGTCCTTGTATTCACTATCATCGGGGTCCTAATCCGTGTCGTCGATGATGATGTAATCTTCAGAACGAATCTCCTTGCGTTCTTCTTCCTCTTCTCCTCCTCCTGGTGCTGGATCTCCCATGAATACTCCTAGCTACCTTGTCAAATCATCATTCTTCTCCACTAGTATCAACATCTCCTCCTCGTATCCGTCACAAGTAGACTTGAGTTCTTCTTCTAGCTCCAAATTCCTATTTAGTGCCTTCTTCAAATCTATCATCCCAGCGCACATCTGGTGCTCCTGTCATCGAATGTGCTGGTTTAACTCCTGGATGAACGCTGCAATGGACCTATCCTTCCGGGTGCTGATCATGTCCCAACGCTCATCTCGGCGTCCACAAATCTGGTAGATAGTGTCCTTCAGCTCCTACTTGTAGACTTCTCCGATCCTTCCCATAGTGATGTGGGCTGTCATACTCTTGCCAAGGCTCCAGGTTGGTGCATCAAAGGAAAACTCTATTGGCTCCGTGGATGGTGCGAAGGTTCTCCCAGGAATTTGAACTTGAATGCTCCATCGCTCCTCTTCCGGTAAAGTGGCGGAGTAGGTCCCGGTAAGGCTTGGTATTCCTATGTTCAGGTACCTAGTGAGTTCCTTCAAGTGTCGTACAAAAGTTGTGTCTTCATCCGGTTACGTGAACTTGTTCCTTGGGTCCACCATCCTAAAGAAGTAGAAAATGGAGAGGAGTCAGAAATGAGTAGAGAAGAGTGATGTATGTTTTATCTTAGTGGTCGTGTCCTACAGTCAGCGTGTGCTTTGATACCATCTTATAGCGACCACGATTCGAATGGACCGAAGTCTATGTGTTTTAGTGTCATCCCTGGATCGGTAATGCTGACACACACAGTACTTCAAGGATTTATAACAGAGTGGCAATCACACACTTATTACATCGAAAGTCTCCAAAGAGAACTTATTACAAAAGGTCTATGGCTTAAGGCCATCTAACAAAATAACAGCAGAAGGCTTGGAAGATAAGTGAGTCCATCAACTCCAACGGCATAGCTGAGTGCATGACAAATGACCTAGAACGTCTTACTCCTCGTCTGAAAAGTCTGCAACGTAATATGTTGCAGCCCAAAATGGGTCAGCACATGGAATATGCTGGCAAGATAACACAGAAGATGCAAGTAACGGAAATAAGGCTACACTATATGCATATTTGGCTGGTGGAGGCTCGAAGGTTAAAGTTTTTGCGTAAAGCCAATTTTTTCCTACAACAAAGGAATAAATTTTATTTTACTATCATGGTAGTTGAAACATCATTGAGAAGGTACCTCCAACTCAATCCCAAAATAAAGTAATCATTAACCCAACAAATTAAACTTTAGAGTGATGAGATCAACCAATAATTCATGTACCAGATACTCAAGATTGTCCATAACCGGGGACACGGCTAATCATGATCAGTTTGTACACTTTGCAGAGGTTTGTGCACTTTTCCCACAAGACTCGATCTCCTATGTTGGATTTCTCGCACTACATGGTGTTTGAGAAACGGATGATCGAGACACAGTCTTTCAAAAGCATTTACTCTTTACCCCGGGTGGACTCGTACTCCTACTTTGCCCTACATCTGCTAGTCCACCACTGAAAGGGCTCATACAACTTACTCATACTATGCGAGAGCCCATAATGGCATTGTGGCTGCACACGGAAGTTTCTAGCATGAATAGTTTTATGATCCCTTTGAGCCTGGGTGGCATTCCATAGGAAAAATCACACGGAACCCCGAGATTTCCTAGGACAACACTGGATTCTCCAGGTGCCCTGCAACCAATCCACCCAGATGTGTATTCAAGTAGCCACCTTAAGTTGAACCATTAATTAACAACTCACATCTGTCATGGATTTCACTCAAACCCAAACCACGTCTACGAGCATAGCATGGCAACCTAAGCAAACGTAGAAGTAACTCCCAAGGGATTGAAAAATAATGCAGGTAATAGGTTCTACCTCAATCGTCTTCCCAATCCTACAAGTTATCAGGTCCTACTCATGCAATGTGTGAGGTTTGATCTAATGCATAAAAACTGGGTAGTAAAAGAGTATGATCAAAGTGTTACTTGCCTTGCTGATGATTCGCAAAACCTAGAGACTCGTAGTAGCACGCTTCACAGTCCGGGTATTCTATCACAAGCAAACAATAGCATACATAAGAAAACAAGCAATTATTCACAAACAAAACTCCAAAAGATAAGATCTAACCAGAAAGTTCAACTTAAGAACTCCGGTTTGCAAAAAGAATCAAATCGAAAGAAGCAACGAAACTCAAACAGCGAAAGAAACGAGATTGATTTACTATATTGATCTAGGGTCAAAATTTTCAGTAGAAAAACTTTGTTCATCTTGGTTAAACGGAAAGAGGGCGTCGAGATGAAGATCTGGGATTTTGAATCACCTGATTCCGACTCTCGAGCGAAAAGAAAAACGAAAAACAAGATCAGGGCAGAAATCACGATCGAAAATAATCACGGATAAATACCCAGAAAAAGAAAACCGACGAACAGGCTAACGAACGAACGTTCGCTGTCTGCGGCTAACGGGCGAACAACGTTCGTTAAAACGAACGTCCGCTAAATAACTAAACCGGAGAAAAACCGATCTAACCTAAAAAAACAGATCTAGGGTTTCTCAAAAAAATCGATTGGTTAGCCGAAAAGAACCGGCGGCGGTGGCTACCTCGAAAAAGACAACACCGGTGGCTACTCCGGCGGGCGGCGGCGGCGGCGGCGGTGGCGGCTGGCGCGGCAGGCGGCGCCGACTGGCGCGGCAGGCGGCGGCTAGGGCAAGGGCGGGGCGAGCAAGGCGGGCTGGCTTCGCGGGCCGGCGGCGCGACTTATAAAGGCCCGGCTAGGAGAGTCCTAGCCGGTTACGGCCAAGAGTCGGTTCCCTTTTTTTCTAAAACGAGTCCTCACGTACGAAAACTAACAAAAGAAATACTAAACGGACTCCAAAAATCCCGAAATAAATTTTCACCGTCCTTTAATAATATTTAGGACAAAGTGAACATTTTTCTCGGACCTAAATGCAAATTTTGAAAAAACGCGTATTTTTCCTCTGCAAATAAAATCGCAAATAAATCCGAATAAATACCAAAAGTGATTTTAATATTTTCCTCCAATATTTCTGTTATTTTGGAGAAGTCATATTATCTCCGCTCATATATTTTATTTAGAAATATTTTTAGGAGAGAAAAATAATTAAAACCAACGCTATCCTCGTACCGGTATTCGAGAAAACTCAAATAGAAAAACGGTAGAATTCCCAACTCTCTCTGTAGGTCCTTGAGTTGCTTAGAATTTTCGAGGATCGCCACAAACAAAAATGCAAAGAAATATGCAATGCAATATGATCTATGTATAACATTCCAAATTGAAAATTTGGGATGTTAAAGCAACTTTCCACCGTTCCGTTTGCTATGACACGCTTCATCGTTGTCATATTGCCATGCATGATCATGTAGTTGACATCGTATTCATGGCTAGACCACCATGCATAAGTTTTCATTGATGCCACTCTTGATTCATTGCACATCCCGGTACACCGCCGGTGGCATTAATATAGAGTCATACTTTGTTCTAGTATCGAGTTGTAATATCGAGTTGTAAATCAATATAAGTGTGATGATCATCATTGTTAGAGCATTGTCCCAAAGAAAAAAAAAAGAAAAAAAAGAAGGAAAGGCCAAAGAAAAAATAAAGGCCCAAAAAAGAATAAGAAAGGAAAAGAAAAAAAGAAAAAAAAAGAAAAAAAAGGAAAAGAAAAAAGGGACAATGCTACTATATTTTTCCACACTTGTGCTTCAAAGTAGCACCATGATCTTCATGATAGAGAGTCTCTTGTTTAGTCACTTTCATATGCTAGTGGAAATTTTCGTTATAGAACTTGGCTTGTATATTCCAACGATGGTCTTCCTCAAATGCCCTAGGTCTTCGTGAGAAAGCAAGTTGGATGCACACCCACTTAGTTTCTTTTGTTGAGTTGTCATACATTTATAGCTCTAGTGCATCCGTTGCATGGCAATCCCTACTCACTCACATTGATATCTATTGATGGACATCTCCATAGCCCATTGATACGCCTAGTTGATGTGAGACCATCTTCCTCTTTTGTCTTCTCCACAACCACCACTCTATTCACATAGTGCTATGTCCACGGCTCACGCTCATATATTGCATGAAAGTTGAAAGAGTTTGAAAAACTTAAAGTATGAAATAAGTGCTTGGCTGAAACCGGGGTTGTGCATGATTGGAATATTTTGTGCGATGAAGATGGAGCATAGCCTAACTATACGATTTTGTAGGGATGAACTTTCTTTGGCCATGTTATTTTGAGAAGACATGATTGCTTTGTTAGTATGCGTTAAGTATTACTAGTCTTATGTCAATATAGACTTTTCTCTTGAATCTTTCGGATCTGAACATTCATGCCACAATAAAGAAATTACATTGAGAATTATGTTTGTTAGCATTCCACATCAAAAATTCTATTTTTATCATTTACCAACTCGAGGATGAGCAGGAATTAAGCTTGGGGATGCTTGATACGTCTCCAACGTATCTATAATTTTTTATTGTTCCATGCTATTATATATTCTGTTTTGGATGTTTAATGGGCATTATTATACACTTTTATATTATTTTTGGGACTAACCTACTAACCCAAGGCCCAGTGCAAATTGATGTTTTTTGCCTATTTCAGTGTTTCGCAGAAAAGGAATATCAAACGGAATCCAAACAGAATGAAACCTTCGAGAGAGTGATTTTTGGAACCGTATCTACCCAGAATACTTGGAGTAAACGCGAGGGAAAGAAAGACGCGGCCACGAGGGTCCAGGGCGCGCCTAGTGGCGCAGGCGCGCCCCCCACCCTCGTGGGCCCCCTCTGGCTCCCCCGATGCCCTCCTTCCTCCTATATATATCCAAGTAGCCTGAAAACATCGAGGCAACAGAGAAAACCCTAATTCCACTGCTGCAACCTTCCGTTACCGTGAGATCCCATCTTGGGGCCTGTTCCGGAGCTCCGCCGGAGGGGGGATCGAACATGGAGTGCTTCTACATCAACACCATAGCCTCACCTATGAGTTGTGAGTAGTTTACCACAGACCTTCGGGTCCATAGTAATTAGCTAGATGGCTTCTTCTCTCTTTTTGGATCTCAATACAAAGTTCTCCTCGATCTTCGAGGAGATCAAATCGATGTAATCTTTTTGCGGTGTGTTTGTCGAGATCCGATGAATTGTGGGTTTATGATCAAGATTTTTTATGAACAATATTTGATTCTTCTTTGAAATATTTTATGTACGATTATAATATCCTTGCAAGTCTCTTCGAATTATTGGTTTCGTTTGGCCTACTAGATCTATAGTTCTTGCAATGGCAGAAGTGCTTGGCTTTGGGTTCAATCTTGTGGTTTCCTTTCCCAGTGATAGTAGGGCAGCAAGGCATGTATTGTATTGTTGCCATCAAGGATACAAAGATGGGGTTTATATCATATTGCTTGAGTTTATCCCTCTACATCATGTCATCTTGCTTAAAGCGTTACTCTGTTCTTATGAACTTAATACTCTAGATGCATGCTGGATAGTGGTCGATTTGTGGAGTAATAGTAGTAGATGCATATTCGTTTCGGTCTACTTGTTACGGACGTGATGACTATATACAATGATCATTCCTAGATATTCTCATAACTATGCACTTTTCTATCAATTGCCCGACAGTAATTTGTTCACCCACCGTAGAATTCTGCTATCATGAGAGAAGCCACTAGTGAAACCTATGGCCCTCGGGTCTATCTTTATCATATTACTTTCCCTTCAATTTCTTTTGCCATTGCTTATTTACTTTCTTTACTTTCTGTTCTTATACCAAAAATACAAAAAACACTATCCTATCCTATCTATCAGATCTCACTTTCGTAAGTGACCGAAAAGCGATTGACAACCCCTTATCGCGTTGGCTGTGAATTTCTTATTAGTTTGTGAAGGTGCGAGGGACTAGCGCGTGGTCTCCTACTGGATTGATACCTTGGTTCTCAAAAACTGAGGGAAATACTTACGCTACTGTGCTGCATCACCCTTTCCTCCTCGACGGAATACAACGCAAGCTCGAGAAGTAGCACGGGCAAGGCGACGAGGAGGCGGTGACGGGGCGGGGCGGAGCTCAAGCGGTGGGGATGGCTGGGGCGAGGGGTCGGGGCGGTGGCGGGGTCAGGCGGTCGGGGGTGGGGGCGGGGGCATGGGTGAGGTGAGGGCTGGGAGAGAGCGTGGCCGCAGGGTGAGGTGAGGTGGGCTGTGCGCACTTAGTGGGGTGGGGCTGGGGGAACGGCTAGTTCCTTTGCCATCTGCTGGCTGACAGCAAAGATGCTTTGCAGTCCGCTAGTAGACGGCAAAGAAACTGGCCATTAGGTCATCCTTACAGTCCGCCACCCACCATCTTTGTCGTCTGCTAGCCGACGGCAAAGATTCTATGCCATCAGCGAGCAGACGACAAAGAGCAAGCTAACGGCAAACACCTTCTTTGTCGTCTGCTCGTTCTTTGCTGTCGGCTTTCCTTAAGCTGATGGCAAAGAAATTCTTTGCCGTCGGCTAGAGCTGGCTGACGGCAAAGATCCTAATTCCAGTAGTGAGAGGTGATTATCTCATTCACATTGAAAGCCCATATATATTGTACTAGAATTACCGTTCGACTGTCTCTCTATCAACATACTCTTTTTAGACCTTAACTGTTTTCAATCTTCATGTCTACGTAGACAGCAACACATGAAGACAAACATATAACCAATCGGTGGTGTAATAAGCACCGGGATTTTCTTAGTTCTCATGACATTCGTTTGAGGACAATAACGGTGGAAGGTTATGCATCCAATCAGGCAAACAAAAACTTCGTCACATTCTTCTTGTTGAATGTGAGGTTACTATCGTCCATGAGGCTTATGTTTTTCAACAAGAAATTTCTCACGGATGTATATGTTGAACAAAAAAAAAGAAGTTTCAGGTCGACAAATGGGCTTTTGAACATGCTCGGCTTCTATTTACAACAACTTGTCGTCATATGCCAATAAACTTTTTGGCACATGATGTTGATTTATGGATCAGACCAACCCATTTGTTTGTGACTACCAAAAACAGTCGTTGGGTAATATGTTATTTCCACGCATGTTCAGTCTGGGTTTTGTCTAACCCTGATGAACAATTAACCCTCGTGCTTTTCTACAATTTGTAATCTGGGTTTCAACTCGACTGTGACTGTCATCTTTTGTTTGAAACAAGGCAAATGGCTTGCCATATGTTAATTAAGAGAGAAATATTGTAATAAATCCCAACCAAGGGAAATAACATAACCCTCGTCGGCTGCTTCAGCTCCCTGTGCATTACAGAACCCAAGTGATTAGCCCCCACCAGCACCCACAAACCTATTTTGAACTAGCACACCAAATTGGCTGTAAAATTTTGTAAGAGAGGCTGCATAGCCGTGAAAGATTTGGATTCTGACAGCCCATGAGGAAAAAGCCTATCCAAGGTGGTGTTGACTTACTAGTCAACAAAGGTTTCTGCCTACCAGCCGTCGGATTGACATCCAACATCTATCGTGTATCTTCTATCTCTCGTATTCTTCCTCCAGCCACCCAAACCAAACCACCTCGTCGGTTCCGCCTGCTCCCGCCTCCCATGGATGGTTGTGCCTTCGCCGCCTAACCGTACCCACAAACGCTGGCCAGTCCATCCCTCTCTTCCCCCACACGTTCTGTTATTCTCCGGCGACGTTACCCCAACACGCACCCGCACCCGAACCAATCAACCCTCGTACTCCCCTCCGCGTGCGACTAGACTGGCGCATCTTCCACGGCTCCTGTTCGTTCTATCCGTGGCCCCGCTGTCGTCCTCCGCCTTGGTTCGCTCGCCGTCCATGGTGCGCCGCTGTCTGGCATTGTCAACGTGGTCAACAACCGAGAGGAATAAGAAGATGACTGTACGTGGTGAGGATGACAGTAGGGACCCACCTGAGTCATGGCAGTATGCCAGCAAGTGCCTCGTTATTACAAGCTCAAAAAATGGTTCCTCCTAATGGTTGGACATTTGGGTCCCACGCCATTGTCAACGTAGTCAATAAATGAGAAAATTACACAACGAGTGACTGACACCTGGGACCAACAGGCCGCGCAGTTGTTACTTACTTTTTTTGGAACAAGCAGTTATTATTTACTAGTTTTAAAGACGAATCAGGTTAACAGCGGGGCTGTGCGGGGGCTGTGGCCGGTCTGGCCATTCTTTTATTTTATGTTAATGACATCATGAGCCCAGTTATGTTTTTTTCTTGCTGAAAATGCAATCCTAGTTCTACTTTTTTAAGAAATACCCAACGGATGCCTACTTGCTTCCTCAGCCCTGCTGGGCTACAAATTTTTCAAGACGAGAGCGATGTATTTGGTAGCCCAGAAAATGAAGTAGTAAGAAATGGTATGTAAGCTTTAAAAACAGAGAAAAACTGGAAATTAGTTTCAAATATCGTCTTTTTAAGATTTTGACATCTGGAATTTAATTGTTTTTCGGCGGGGAAAATTATGTTGGATTTTAAACTGACATAAATTTATAGTTTTTAAATTAGTTTGAACATGATTCGAAATTTCGGGATTAAAACAGTTCAGACTGTAGCGAAATATGAAAATTTGATTGAATTTTTAACCGTGACCAAAATATGGGATGTAATGGTAAGAAAAAGAATATGGTCTTCAAAAAAATCCTTAAGAATTAGCCAATGGGTTGTATATTTATTAGCAGTAATGGTAGATGGGTTGTATGTTGTTTTCCACATATTTGAGGCTGACTTGTGGGCCTACTAGGTTGTATGCTTTCCTAAAGAAAAAGTTTGACGCGTAGGCAAGGCCTTGTCAACTTAGTCAACACACGAGAGCAGTTACTGTTGGATGTCCATCCAACGACCGTCACGCTTCTTCAATCTCTGCTCTTCCTGCTCCAGTCGCTCAAACTAGAGCTGCCGGGACTGCCTGCTCTGTCCTCCTATGGCCGGCTATGCTGCCGCGTAGGCCTCACCGCCCTACCCTACTCCCATCGTAGGCCAGGCCATCCCTCTACTCACCCACACCTGCTGTTATTTTCGGATGATGGTAGACGAACTAGTAGACCCTCGTACTCCCCTCCGCATGGGAAACAACTGTCGACTCTTACCTGGCTCCGTGTCATTCCCTTCCTAGGCCATGCCGTCGTCCACCGCCCTGGTGCTCTTGGCGCGGCGTGGTCAACATGGTTAAGGAACGAGTTCCATCGGAAGAGGACAATACGTGGAGAGGCTGACAACTGGGTCCACAGCCGTACGCAAGGAAGTGCCTCCTTATTACGCGCAAAATAATGATTCCTCCACCTGACAGCAGGGACCCACCAGAAGGGCTTGTGTATTTCGCGGAAAAAATTGTTCCTCCCACTGATAGCTCGGACCCACCAGCTATATGTTCGCATGCAAGGAAGTGCCTCCTTATTACACACAAAAATTAATACCCCCTGCTAGCTAGGACCCACCATAGTTGGAGGCTGACTTGTGGGCCTACTAAGTTGACGCGGATGAAGGGCTTTGTGAACTTAGTCAATATGAATGATTCTAGCTCCAGTGATCATACGACGTCCATAGTGCTTCTTCAACCTCTGGTCTTCTTGCTCCAGCCGCCCAAACTAGCGCCGGTGGTGCCGCCTACTCCTACCTTCCGTGGCCGGCTATGCTATAATTAAAGCCTCACCGCCCCACCCTACTCCCATCACTGACATGGTCGTCCTTGTACTCACCCAGACCTCTTGTTATTATCCGGGGACGGCAGCTTCACACTACAGCCCAACCAGTAAATCCTCGAACTCCCCTCCGTGTAGGAAACAACTATCGAGTCTTCCCCGGCTCCGGGTCATTCCCTTCCAGGGCCTCTCCGTCGTCCACCGCCTTGGTGCTCTCGCCGCGGCGTGGTCAAGGAACGAATTACATCAGAAGAGGACTGTACATGGAGAGGCTGACAGCTGGGTCAACGGTCGCAACAAGGAAGTGCCTCCTTATTACACGCAAAATAATGATTCCCCCACGTGACAGTCGGGACACACTGAAAGGGCCACCGTATTTTGCGAAAAAACATTTCCCCCTGACAGCTGGGACTCACTAGCTACATCTTCGCACGCAAGGAACTATGTCCATACTATGGGAAAAAAATGATTCTTCCCCTGACAGCTGGAATCCACTAGCTATATCTTCACACACAAGGAAGTGCGTCCTTATCCTCGCTGACAGTTGGGACCCACCCGGTCGAAGAATACATAGCATTGTCGGGAACGTGTACGTACATACTGGTCAATCGGTCTCTCTGCAGCGATGAACTATTGGCGACTAAGGAGCGGCACATGTCGTAGTAGAGGTGCGGACGTAGCATGTCCTGCAGTACCGTATATATCATGTACACGTACGTACGGCCATGCTGCAAGAAAGTAAATGCGGGTACGTACGTACATATGGGTGGGGTCTCGAACGCGTACATCAATGTCATCCTGTTCATCGGTAGCCAACCGGCTAGGTCGCTACGGAGGAAACATCGTCGTGTTCATCAGGAGGCAATGAAATACGTCATGTTCATCGGGAGCCAACCGGCTTAGACAGAACAGCTGAAATGAGGTCTGGCGTACCGCGGAACAGAGGAAATGGGCCTTCTGTTCGACCGTGTATGGTCGAAATAGGGTCCTGTTCATTGGGAAGGGTCTGGCGTACCGCAAAACAGAGGAAATGGACTTGTGTTCGAGTGCCTACGGTCGAAACAGGGTGATGTTGATCGGGAGGGGTGTGGCGTACCACAAAACGGAGGAAACGGACTTGTGTTGGAGCACCTACAGTCGAAACGGGGTCCTGTTCATCGGGGGGTGTCGTACCGCCAAATGGCACTCCACGGGCTACTGTTCACCCATCGTCGACTTCCTACAGCCTCCACATGCAGTGTTCATCCATCGCGTCTTCTTCCTGCCTCCACCAGCTACGGTTCATCCACTGGCTAGTGTTTATCCATCCCTCCACAAGCTACTGTTCAACCAGCCCTCCACGGGGTCCTGTTCATCCACCCCAACCATCTCGGCTATGGCAGCCTCCTCTCGGGGTCCTGTTCATCCAACGGCCGTGTTTTCATAGAGGTGATACGTCTCCAACGTATCTATAATTTTTTATTGTTCCATGCTATTAAATTATCCTTCGAGGATGTTTTATGGGCTTTTATATACACTTTTATATGATTTTTGGGACTAACCTATTAACCCAGAGCCCAGTGTTTTTCTCCTATTTTAGAGTATCGCAGAAAAGGAATATCAAATGGATCCCAATTGACCTGAAACTCAACGGAGCTTATTTTTGGACCAGAAGAAGACCAGAGAGTGCCGGAGGAGGACCAGAATGTCCACGGGCTGCCCACGAGGGTGGGGGCCGCGTGCCCCCCTGGGCGCGCCCCCTGCCTCGTGGACAGCCCGGAGACCCCCTTTACTTGCTCCTGACTCCAACACCTCCTATATATAAAGAAACCTCCGAAAAATAACCTAGATCGGGAGTTCTGCCACCGAAAGCCTCTGTTGCCACCTAAAACCAATCTAGACCTCGTTCCGGCACCTTGCGGAGGGGGGAATCCTGCTCCGGTGGCCATCTTCATCATCCCGGCGCCCTCCATGATGAGGGGGAGTAGTTTAGCCTCGAGGCTGAGGGTATGTACCAGTAGCTACGTGTTTGATCTCTCTCTCTCTCTCTCTCGTGCTCTTGAGATGGCACGATCTTGATGTATTGCGAGCTTTGCTATTATAGTTGGATCTTATGATGCTTCTCCCCCTCTACTCTCTTGCGATGAATTGAGTTTTATCTTTGAAGTTATCTTATCGGATTGAGTCTTTAAGGATTTGAGAACACTTGATGTATGTCTTGTGTGGGATACCCGTGGTGACAATGGGATATTATATTGAATCACATGATGTATGTTTTGGTGATCAACTTGCGGGTTCCGTGACCTTGGGAATCTATGCATAGGGGTTGGCACACGTTTTTGTCTTGATTCTCCGATAGAAACTTTGGGGCACTCTTTGAAGTTCTATGTGTTTGTTGAATAGATGAATCTGAGATTGTGTGATGCATATCGTATAATCATGCCCACGGATACTTAAGGTGACAATGGAGTATCTAGGTGACATTAGGGTTTTGGTTGATTTGGGTCTTAAGGTGTTATTCTAGTACGAACTCTATGATAGATCGAATGGAAAGAATAGCTTCATGTTATTTTCCTACAGACTCATGAATAGATCGATCAGAAAGGATAACTTTGAGGTTGTTTCGTACCCTACCATAATCTCTTCGTTTGTTCTCCGCTATTAGTTACTTTGGAGTGACTCTTTGTTGCATGTTGAGGGATAGTTATATGATCCAGTTATGTTATTATTGTTGAGAGAACTTGCACTAGTGAAAGTATGAACCCTAGGCCTTGTTTCCTACCATTGCAACACCATTTATGCTCATGTTTACCACTTGCTACCTTGCTGTTTTTTATGTTTTCTTATTACAAAAACCTATATCTACCATCTGTATTGCACTTGTATCACCATCTCTTTGCCGAAGTAGTGCACCTATACAATTTACCATTGTATTGGGTGTGTTGGGGACACAAGACTCTTTGTTATTTGGTTGCAGGGCTGTTTGAGAGAGACCATCTTCATCCTACGCCTCCCACGGATTGATAAACCTTAGGTCATCCACTTGAGGGAAATTTGCTACTATCCTACAAACGTCTGCACTTGGAGGCCCAACAACGTCTACAAGAAGAAGGTTGTGTAGTAGACATCAAGCCCTTTTTTGGCGACGTTGCCGGGGATGTGAGTGCTTGAAGGTATATCTTTAGATCTTGCAATCGAATCTTTTAGTTTCTTGTTTTATCACTAGTTTAGTTTATAAAATCAAACTACAAAAAGATGGAATTAAGGTTACCTCATATGCTTCATCTTTTTAATATCTATCGTGAAAATGATAGGAAGGAAAATTGTGCTATAGTACTAGAAGAAGAATTACATAAAAAGCTTGGCATAAAATATGTGAATAATGAACATGATTGCAATGTTGTTAGTATGAATTCTTTGAATACTCATGATGCTAATGATATGCAAAGCCACAAGCTTGGGGATGCTATGTTTGATGAAGACGATATGTTTATTCCCCCAAGTCTTGATGAGCAAATTTATTATGGTGAAAGCATGCCTCGTATTTATGATGATTATTGTGATGACACGTATGCTTTAAAGAATAAAGATAACCATGAAACTTGTCATCATGATTTTAATTTTCAATTGGATTATGCTTCACATGATATTTATTTTGTTGAGTTTGCTCCTCCCACTACTATGAATGAGAAGAATTTTGCTTATGATGGGAGTAGTAAAATTTCGATGCAAGTAGATCACGAAAAGAATGCTTTATGTGCTAGTTATATTGTTGAATTCATTCATGATGCTACTGAAAATTATTATGAGACAGGATCATATGCTTGTAGGAATTGCAATAATATCAAGATTCCTCTCTATGTGCTGGAAGTTTTGAAGCTATGCTTGTTTTGCTTTCCGATGCCAGTTGATTATTGCTCCCATCAGTTGTTTGCTCACAAAATCCCTATGCAGGGCAAGTGGGTTACACTTAAATGTGCTATTCATATTCTTCATGATGCTCTCTTTATGTTTCAATTCTTATCTTTTATGCGAGCATCATTGAAATCTTTGTGCCTAGCTAGGGGCGTTAAATGATAGCGCTTGTTGGGAGGCAACCCAATTTTACTTACTTTGCATATGCTTCTGTTTTGGAATAAATATTGCATCTAGCTTCTGTTTAGATGTGGTTTTGTGTTTTAATTAGTGTTTGTGCCAAGTAGAACCTTTGTGAAGATTGGTGTGAAGTTTATGCAATCATGTTGTAAAAAACAGAAACTTTAGCACTCACGAGATTAGCTACCATTTTTTACTGGAGAGTGCTTTTTACTTGATTCTTTTTGCAGATGATTAATAGAAAAATTCTTCAGGTCTAACAATTTATTTGATAATTTTTAGAGTTACAGAAGTATTCAAAAGTTACAGATTTCTACAGACTGTTCTGTTTTTGACAACTTCTATTTTCTATGTGTTGTTTGCTTGTTTTGATGAATCTATGAGTAGTATCGGAGGGTATGAACCATAGCGAAGTTGTAATACAGTAGATATTACACCAATATGAATTTAGAATGAGTTCACAACAGTACCTAAATGGTGGTTTTATTTTCTTATACTAACGGAGCTTACGAGTTTTCTGTTGAGTTTTGTGTTGTGAAGTTTTCATGTTTTGGGTAAAGATTCGATGGACTATGGAATAAGGAGTGGCAAGAGCCTAAGCTTGGGGATGCCCAAGGCACCCCAAGGTAAAATTCAAGGACAAACAAAAGCCAAAGCTTCGGGATGCCCCGGGAAGGCAGCCCCTCTTTTGTCTTCTTCTATCGGTAAGTTAACTCGATGCTATATTTTTATTCACCACATGATATGTGTTTTGCCTGGAGCGTCATTTTGTTTTATTTTGTTTTGCTTGCTGATTGAATAATATCCCAAGATCTGAAATTCTTAAATGTTAGAGAGTCTTCACATAGTTACACAATTATTCAACTACTCACTGATCTTCACCTATATCTTTTGGAGTAGTTTGTTGGTTGCTCTCGTGCTTCGCTTATATCTTTTTGAGAGTTTCTTAGAACAGCATGGTAATGTGCTTTGGTTATAATTCTAGTCCTAATATGATAGGCATCCAAGATGAGTATAGTATAAACTTTCACATAAAGTGCATTGAATGATAGGAGAAGTTTGATACTTGATGATTGTTTTGAGATACGAGGATGGTGATATTAGAGTTATGCTAGCGGGTAATTATGAATTCACGAAATACTTGTGTTAAAGTTTGTGATTCCCATAGGATGAATGTATGGTGAACCGCTATGTGACGAAGTTAGAGCATGAGGTATTTATTGATTGTCATCCTTTGTGTGGAGGTCGGGATCTCACGATGGTTAACTCCTACCAACCCTTCCCCTAGGAGCATGCGTTGAATACTTTGTTTTGATGACTCTTTGATTTTTGCAGTAAGTATATGAGTTCTTTATGACTAATGTTGAGTCCATGGATTATACGCACTCTCACCTTTCCACCATTGCTAGCCTCTCTTGTACCGCACAACTTTCGCCGGTACCATACACCCACCATATACCTTCCTCAAAACTGCTACCATACCTACCTATCATGGCATTTCCATAGCCATTCCGAGATATATTGCCATGCAACTTTCCACCGTTCTGTTCATATGACATGCTTCATCATCATCATTCACATAGAGTCATATTTTGTTCTAGCTTCGAGTTGTAATACTTGAGTTGTAAGTAAATAAAAGTGTGATGATCTTCATTATTAGAGCATTGTCCTGTGTGAGGAAACAAACAAAAAAGAGAGAGAAAAAAGGCCAAATAAAAAAAAAGATGGCCCAAAAAAAGGAAAAGGGGGCTTAAAAAAAGAGAAGCCCCTCCAAAAAAATGAGAGAAGAGACAATGCTACTATCCTTTTCCACACTTGTGCTTCAAAGTAGCACCATGATCTTCGTGATAGAGAGTCTCTTGTTTTGTCACTTTCATATACTTGTGGGAATTTTCATTATAGAACTTAGCTTGTATATTCCAACGATGGGATTCCTCAAAATGCCCTAGGTCTTCATGAGCAAGCAATTTGGATGCACACCCACTTAGTTTCTTTTGTTGAGCTTTCATACACTTATAGCTCTAGTGCATCCGTTGCATGGCAATCCCAACTCACTCACATTGATATCTATTGATGGGCATCTCCATAGCCCATTGATACGCCTAGTTAATGTGAGACTATCTTCCACTTTTGTCTTCTCCACAACCACCATTCTATTCCACCTATAGTGCTATATCCAAGGCTCACGCTCATGTATTGCGTGAAAGTTGAAAGGTTTGAATTTTTTTGAGTATGAAACAATTTCTTGGACGAAAACGGGGTTGTGGGTGATATGAATATTTTGTGTGATGAAGGGGGAGCATAGCCAGACTATATGATTTTGTAGGGATAACTTTCTTTGGCCATGTTATTTTGAGAAGACATGATTGCTTTGTTATTATGCTTGAAGTCTTATTATTCTTATGTCAATATTAAACTTTTGTCTTGAATCTTTCGGATCTGAACATTCATGCCACAATAAAGAAAATTACATTGAGAATTATGTTGGTTAGCATTCCACATCAAAAATTCTGTTTTTATCATTTACCTACTCGAGGACGGGCAGGAATTAAGCTTGGGGATGCTTGATATGTCTCCAACGTATCTATAATTTTTGATTGTTCCATGATTTTTGGGACTAATCTATTAACCCAGAGCCCAGTGCCATTTTCTGTTTTTCTCCTGTTTTAGAGTATCACAGAAAAGGAATATCAAACGGAGCCCAATTGACCTGAAACTCAACGGAGCTTATTTTTGGACCAGAAGAAGACCAGAGAGTACTGGAGGAGGACCAGAAGGTCCACGGGCTGCCCACGAGGGTGGGGGGTGCGTGCCCCCCTGGGCGCGCCCCCCTGCATCGTGGACAGCCCAGATACCCCCTTTACTTGCCCCCGACTCCAACACCTCCTATATATAGAGAAACCTCCGGAAAATAACATAGATCGGGAGGTCCGCCGCCGAAAGCCTCTATTTCCACCTAAAACCAATCTAGACCCCGTTCTGGCACCCTGCCAGAGGGGGGAATCCCTCTCCAGTGGCCATTTTCATCATCCCGACGCTCTCCATGATGAGGGGGGAGTAGTTCACCCTCGGGACTGAGGGTATGTACCAGTAGCTATGTGTTTGATCTCTCTCTCTCTCTCTCGTGTTCTTGAGATGGCACGATCTTGATGTATCGCGCGCTTTGCTATTATAGTTGGATCTTATGATGCTTCTCCCCCTGTACTCTCTTGTGATTAATTGAGTTTTCCCTTTGAAGTTATCTTATCGGATTGAGTCTTTAAGGATTTGAGAACATTTGATGTATGTCTTGCGTGGGATACCCGTGGTGACAATGGGGTATTCTATTTATTCACTTGATATATGTTTTGGTGATCAACTTGCGGGTTCCGTGACCTTGGGAATCTATGCATAGGGGTTGGCACACGTTTTCGTCTTGACTCTCCGATAGAAACTTTGGGGCACTCTTTGAACTTCTATGTGTTGGTTGAATAGATGAATCTGAGATTGTGTGATGCATATCGTATAATCATGCCCACAAATACTTGTGGTGACAATGGAGTATCTAGGTGACATTAGGGTTTTGGTTGATTTGTGTCTTAAGGTGTTATTCTAGTATGAACTCTATGATAGATCAAACGGAAAGAATAGCTTCATGTATTTTACTACGGACTCTTGAATAGATCGATCAGAAAGGATAACTTTGAGGTGGTTTCGTACCCTACCATAATCTCTTCGTTTGTTCTCCGCTATTAGTGACTTTGGAGTGACTCTTTCTTGAATGTTGAGCGATAGTTATATGATCCAGTTATGTTATTATTGTTGAGAGAACTTGCACTAGTGAATGTATGAACCCTAGACCTTGTTTCCTACCATTGCAACACCGTTTATGCTCACGTTTACCACTTGCTATATCCACCATCCATATTGCACTTGTGTCACCATCTCTTCGCCGAACTACTGCACCTATACTATTTACCATTGTATTGGGTGTGTTGGGAACACAAGAGACTCTTTGTAATTTGGTTGCAGGGTTGTTTGAGAGAGATCATCTTCATCCTACGCCTCCCACGGATTGATAAACCTTAGTTCATCCACTTGAGGGAAATTTGCTACTGTCCATAAACCCTGTGCACTTGGAGGCCCAACAACGTCTACAAGAAGAAGGTTGCGTTGTAGACATCAAGAGGACATGGTACAAACTTCAGGGATTGCTCCCCACGTCGTGGGAGGTCGTCCTTACCCTTTCTCCTCACCGTCGAGTTGGCAGATCCCGCTGCTTGCCTCCCCACATCCCGCCGACCAGAGGTATAATTTATTTTAGAACATGCCTTGTTCTAATGGCCCAGCTACCCACGTCGTTTAAGCCCCTTTTTTCACCAAGTAAGGATTGCTCCCCACGTCGCTACATACTGCATGTGGATATTCTTCTAGTATTACAAAGCTCCCCATGTAGCTAGCTCCGTCAGCTTGTCGAACACTCGAACACCACCTAAATTTTTACTATTAGAAGAAAAAAGGTATTGCAGATACCGGCTAACGAACTGATCTCTTGGTTGGAAAGGGAAATAATGATGTTGGCCTGATCGGTCTCTTGGTCAAAAAAGGACAGAAAGTGGGGGGTGTTGGGTCGATAATGCAACCGAGAATGAGCCCGTCTAGATTTATTGTGGTCACATAGGAACGGTCACTGGCGAGAAAAAAATGCACAAATTCAGGCATGCTTTGCATGTTTGCCGCACTCGGCAACACGTCTGGCACACCACTTTATGCCTTGGTGGATTTAAAACATTCTTGTGCCTCCGCTATCCATATGCCCTTACACTAAACTCTGACACCAATAACATAGCTACATCTTTGTTGAACTGCACAAAAATTTAATTGCACAATGGGTGACACGATGATGTGTTTCTCCTTTCTGTATCACCCTTTGTTAGAACGATCATTGTTCTTAACCGTGCACATATGTACTGATCAATTGCTACTGCCAATCTGTCATCACAAAGTAATGATGCAATTGTTATGCATGTTAATGTAAGCCCCCATTAGTCTAGTGCTAGTGTTGATTTCATGTGATGGCACTTATTAATTAATGGCACTTTTTCATACTATCACTTTAATGGCATTGATAACATATGCTGCCATTAATCATATGTTGCTGCAAAAAATGACACTGCTGAAATAACCCTGTTACATATTTGTGCAAACAGGGCTGTCTATCTCCGTATGGTGTCTATTTGTGCAAACGGAAGTACAAACCTCAATTTTAGTGGAACCTGCTGTGAGCTGACCTCACGGTGCTCCAGGTATTCCTACGTTTGTAACTAGGTAGGATGTCCAACGCAAGATGAAATAAGCTTATTCATACGTTGACTTGCCAGTTGCAGTGTGGGACGAGGTTGTCATGTGTGGAGGAGAAAACAATCACTGCAGCCGCATCGTCAACGCAAGATAAAAGAGACTGAGTCATTGATGGCCTGGCCGGCGAGTAGGGTCGTGCAAATAGCGGTGCATTATTTTAGTGGAACTGCACTAAAAATATATTGGGGTTAGTCGGACAAATTTTCTACAGCCACACGGAAGGAATTGTGCTCATCGATTGCATAGAATTTCCTCTGTGCCATCATAGGAGATCCCAAGGTGGAAATCAACTAACCACCTATAAAATTGTGCATAATCTTCCTCACGCATGTCAGTATCCACTAATTTGGTGGATGCCAAGCCGGTCCGAAAATGAGCTATAAGTTTTTTTCAGTTGAAAAATGTTACCGATGAGGAGCCATAATTTAACTGGAGGCGTCTCTTTTTTTATTTCGAATGGGCAATAAGCTGGAGAGCTAAATAGTGTCTTTAATGGGATGCCTCTAGTGTTAAGGCCCTCAAATACGAAACACGGCAAGCCAACTAGGCCGATACAAAAGCCTATCCATCTTAAGGCCCATTTGTTTTTGTTTTTTGCGAGGAAAAGCCCATATTTCTTGAAGAGGTGGTGATCCTAGAAAAAACCCTCCTTCCTCCTTGCTTCCACTTAGACTGCAGCTCGCTAGACTCTCCCACTTCCGTCGCCCCCCCAATTCCCCCCAATCACCATCTTCCTCACTCGTACAGAAACCCCTGCTCACCTTCTTCCTCACTCGTACAAAAAATGCCTACTCCCCTTATTCCACTCCTATAGAAAACCCCAGCCCTCCTTCTTCCCCACTTGCACGGCCACTAGGCTCGTCTCTTGCTACTCTACTCAAACCTATGAGCTTGGCGCGACACTCGCAAGGAAAATGGATTTAACAGGCCCCAGCACCAAGAAGATGAGGCTCCCACCAGCAGCGACACCTGTTATAGATCCCGCACCCGGTAGCGCGAGGAGAAGCGGTGACCCCCCACCCGGATGTGAGGAACCCATAGAATCTCTGGTGGACCGCATCAGTGATTTCTCGGACAATATCCTTGGGGAGATCATCTCCCTTCTCCCCACCAAGGATAGCTGCCGCACATAAGTCCTTGCATCTCGGTGGCGCACTCTCTGGCGCACAGTGCCTCTTAATCTTGATTGTCGTCAGATATCTTTCCTTCCTGAATTTGATCTCCTAAGATCCATTGTCTCCTTGCACCAGGGCCCCGTTCAATGCCTGTGCATCCCGACACGCTACCTGGTGTCCATACCCCGCACGGTGGACGCCTGGCTGACATCCACTAAATTTGAAAAACTCCAGTAGCTTGAGTTCTACCATTACTACGAAAATTATACGTCGCGATCCCGAATCCATGTATTTGTGCCCACACCACCATTGTCCATCTCGTGGTTTTCCTCCTCTCTCCACACCCTCACCATAGCCTGGTGCCATCTACCAAACAATCTGGTACTAATGATTCGACTCCCACTGCTAAAAAGACTTTCGCTTGTGGTGGCTGATTGGTCGGAGGCCTCACTACACAACATCATCTAATCCGGTTGCCGTGCCCTTGAGCGCTTGCTGCTTGTTTTTAGATTAAAAATTTGTATCCATTGTATCCAAATAAATTTGCCTCACCTTAAAAGCTATGGAATTTATTTTGAAGGACATCAACTCATCATCGAAGATGCCCTTCATTTCAAAGGTTGCTCCTTGATTATTGTTATAAACCATCCCAAATAATCGTCGTCTCTGTGCCTAAACTTGAGGCCTTGGGTATAATTCGTGATCCGTTTGTACATCACAACATGGTGTTTGGCTCCACACTTATTCAGGTACTGTATATTATCATCTACACTTTTATAATCACAAGTTGCATTTTCATTTGTGCGCATAAGTTTTATATCATCTTGGAGTACACTTTGGAAACTAATATCACGTTACATGCTCAATGAAGAGTTCGTCCATCGATAGCCTATCAATGGTGTTGGATTTTGTTAAGACCTTATACATTGTAATGTTTAGTATTAATCTAAGCACAATTATTGGTTTGCTGCGATGCTTTCCATGTCTGGAGAATTTGTATATAGACACTACAGGAATCAAGCACTTCGCCGTCCACCATGCCGGACGGCAAAGGTATACATGGCGGACGGCAAAGGCCTTTGCCATCCGTCAGCAGATGGCAACATGTCCGACTGAGTAGGCTACGACGAAGGCTTCTTTGCCGTCCGCGGGCAGACGACAAAGATGAAATGGTCTTTGCCATCAGCCGGCTGACGGCAAAGGTCCTGGACGGCACACGTGTTAGCTTATCACCGTTAGGGGGCTAACGGTGCGCTTTGCCATCCGCTGGCAAACGGCAAAGACCATTGCACATTTGCCGTCAGCCAGCAGACGGCAAAGTAACCAAATAGGCCAGCCCCTTGGTGGTATAGGAAGCTGCCACGTGGCATCTTTGCCGTCTGCTTGCTTACGACAAACCTCTTTGTCGTCTGCCAGCGGACGACAAAGATCCTGTATAGCCCCTATTTTTTCTGTTTTTTCTTAAATTCATTCAATTTGAACACACAAGTTTCATCACATAAATTTCACAGAAGACATATCCAACACACAAGTTTCATCATACATACATAGATAACCAACACATAGTTCCATCCATACATATTCTATTACAAAAGTTTCACATTGTTCATGCAACACCGTTATCCATCCATCCATATGAAAAGTTCCATCCATGCAAGTTCATTGATACAAAATAAAAGCAGAAAGGGAAAAGAAGCACTCCATCCATGCAAGCTTCTGTGAATTAAATGAAATCTGCAAAATGGGAAACAAGAGAGTTAGAAAAAGAAGAAGAAAAATGAAGAAGAAGAAGAAGACTCGAAGAAGAAGTAAGCATACTTAGGTAAAATGGAGCTAACCTAGCTAATTATGCCATTTTTTAGTGAACTAAGCATATTATGCCATTTTTGATATAAAGCAGCTAAGTATAGGTTTTTATTGAGCTAACCTAGGTAACTAAGCATATTAGAGCTAACTTAGAGCTAACTTAGGTCATTTTGGAGAAGAAGAAGAAGAAGAAGAAGAAGAAGAAGAAGAAGAAGAAGAAGACTAGAAGAAGAATAAGAAGAAGAAGATTAGAAGAAGAAGAAGAAGACTAGAAGAAGGAGGTTTTTACCCATTTCCTTCTCATTCTTCTTCTTTTATTCTGTATTTTTCTTCTTTTTCTTCTTCTATTATTTCTTTTTCTCAAAAGACAGAATAAAAGAAGAAGAATGAGAAGGAAATGGGTAAAAACCTCCTTCTTCTAGTCTTCTTCTTCTTCTATTCTTTCTTTTTCTCCTCTTCCTTGTTTTTCTTCTTATTCCTTATTTGTTTCATTTTAGAGCTTACATAGGTAATTATGCCATTTTTTAGCTAACTAAGCTTATTATGTCAATTCGGAGGAAAATAAGGGAAGTATATGTCATTTTTGTGCTAACATAAGTAATTATTCCATTTTTGAGCTAACGTATGTAAAATGGATCATTTTGGAGCTAACCTAGCTAAAATGGAACATATTGGAGCTAATCTAGGTAAACTTGGTCATTTTGGAGCTAACCTAGGTAAAATGAATCATATTGGGGCTAACCTAGGTTGAATGTGTCATTTTGGAGCTAACTTAAGTAATTATGCCATTTTTGAGTTAACTAAGCATAAATATGCCATTTTTACACAAGAAGCCAAGTGTCTGTCATTATTGAGCAAACCTTGGTAACTAAGCATATTAGAGCTAACTTAGGGCATTTCGGAGGAAACAAAGCTAAGTATAGATCACTTTGTAGATCTGAGATACCTGACATAGTTCACTCCTCCTTCTTCTCCTTCTCCTGCATCATCTTGATGCGCCTAGAGCGGTAAGGCATTGGGTTGTAGTCTTCTACCACAATTGGCATGGTCACGTCGCCCGGCTGTGGGATCGCCGTCGCCACCACCATTGCGAGGTCATTGTCAGGCACCACCACCATCGCGCGGCCATCTTCAGGCAGCACCGTCGCTAGGGCATCCTCGGCCACCACCATCTCTTGCCCATCGTCAACCACCACCATCGCTTGCCCATCGTCACCCACCACCATCTCTTGCCCATCGTCAGCCACCACCATCTCTTGCCCATCGTCAGCCACCACCTCCTCATCCCCACTCGTCTCCAATTCTTCCCCACTCCATTTCAGTTCATCCTCGCTGCTGCTTTTGCTGTAGCTAGACTCGCTGCTGCTAGTGCTGTAGCTAGAGTCGCTGCCGCTGCCCCTATTGCTTGACAAATTGCAACAAAGTTTTTGTAACAATCAGTGTGAGACAAAGCCAAATGGAGAGGAAGAAGAGGCAGAGCGTAATGGCATCATCGTTGTCCTTCTAGCGCATGCGGCACATAGTCATGTTGAACACCTTCACGGTGAGCATGGTGTCGCCGTCGTACCTGAAGACAAGGAAGTACTCGTGCCTCAGGTCGTAGGCACTGACAAACTGCTCCCAGTCACGACACAGGTACATGTGGTCCTTCCTGATCCCCACCTCCACATCCCAATGCATGCGAAGCCCGCTGCCGGCCTGTCGCAGCGTCACATTCTTTGGTCGATGGCCGTCCAACATCTCCAAGAAAGTGTCAGGCAGCCTCTGCAACATGGGTCAAGGAGTTATTTAGTAAACATCAGAGTTATGATAAAGAGATGGGTGAAGGGGAGATCTCTCCTTTTATATACCTGCCTCTTGGAGGAATTCTCAAGTATGATCGTGAAGAACTCGAAACCGTCTAACTCGTACTCCACTGTGGCAGAGCGTTGCCTGCGATCAGTTGTAGCCTCTTTCGATAAGTAAGAGTGTCGAACCCAACGAGGATCTAAAGGCAGAACAAATATTCCCTCAAGTTCTATCGACCACTGATACAACTCTACACACGCTTGACGTTTACTTTACCTAGAACAAGTATGAAACTAGAAGTACTTTGTAGTTTTTGTGGGATAGGTTTGCAAGAATATAAAGAGCATGTAAATAAAACTAGGGGCTGTAAAAAATAAAGAAGCAATAAATTTAATGATAGCGAGTGTGGAAAAGTGGTGGTAGGAGTTGCGAAATTGCCCTTAAGCAATTGACTACGTTACTAGACCGATAGCAAGTTTTATGTGGGAGAGACCATTGCTAGCATGTCATCCCTTACTTGGAATTCTATGCACTTATGATTGGAACTATTAGCAAGCATCCGCAACTACTAACGTTCATTAAGGTAAAACCCAACCATAGCATTATGATATATTGGCCCCCCTTCAATCCCGTATGCATCAATTTCTACGCTAGGTTGAAGCTTCTGTCACTCTTGCCCTCCAATACGTAGTCGTATCAACATACAACTAACCCTATGGTGTGATCCACGCGTGCGCTCATATGATGGGCACCAAAGGACAGCAACATAACCACAATCAAATTAAATCAATCATACCAATTCATCAATCACCGATAGGACAACGATAATCTACTCAGACATCATAGGATGGCAACACATCATTGGATAATAATATGAAGCATATAGCACCATGTTCAAGTAGAGGGTACAACGGGTTGCGGGAGAGTGGACCGCTATAGATAGATGGGCGAAGGTGATGGAGATGTTGGTGAAGATGACAGAGGTGTTGGTGTAGATCGCCGTCACACGATGATGGCCCCGGCGGCGTTCTGGCGCCACTGGGAGAGAGGGGGGAGAGCCCCCCTCCTTCTTCTTCTTCCTTGACCTTCTCCCTAGGTGGGAGAAGGGTTTCCCCTCTGGACCATGGCCTCCATGGCGGCGGAGGGGCGAGAGCCCCTCCGAGATTGGATCTGTCTCTCTGTCTCTCTGTGTTTCTGTGTTCCTAGATTCTGGCCGTTCACCGTTTCTGAAATTCCCGGATATCCGTAACTCCGATTGGGCTCATCTTTTGACACGATTTTTATCCGGAAATTAGCTTTCTTGCGGAGAAATAAGGGCATCAACCGCCTTACGGTGTGGGCTCGAGGGCCCAGGGCGCGCCCTGGGCAGGGGGCGCGCCCCCCACCCTCGAGGCCCACTCGAGCATTGTCTCGTGTTAGTTTCGCCTCCCAAAATTCACATATATTCCAAAAATAAAATCTGTCCGTTTTTATTCTGTTTGGACTCCGTTTGATATGGATATTCCGCGAAACAAAAAACATGCAACAAACAGGAACTGGCACTGGGCACTGGACCGATATGTTAGTCCCAAAAAATAGTATAAAAAGTTGCCAAAATTATATGAAAGTTGTAGAATATTGGCATGGAACAATCAAAAATTATAGGTACGACGGAGACGTATCAGTGGCGGCCTCCCCCATCTCTGATAATCAACAACATCAACAACACTTAATTAATTTCGTAGGTTAGTTGCCAATGGCAACTAGCACCCTTCAAAACTACGGATTTTTATACATGAAAGAAAACTGAAAATGTTGAAAAACAGAGCATAGTAATCTAAAAAACACAACCAAAATTAATTAAGTGTTCCGAAATCAATAAAAGCACAACCAAAATAACAATGGCATATGGCAATGAATCCATAAAAGCAGTTGTATAAAAAATCAATAAAAGCACAACCAAAATAACAACCCAAAACTCCTAATCTATACAGAATGCACAAGTTGTTCTGAAATTTTGCACTCATTAGCAACCACTTCAGATAACACGGAGCAGGACCATTTATATCCAATCAAAGAAAGGCCTCAACATTTTTTCCAAATTAGTGGGTTTTGGGACCAGCAGTACACAACCTAACATAAAACAACAACTTACAAGAAATAACCCTACCATCTAAAACCCAAAAAATGATAGGATCCTAAAAGCGCCAAATAATAATACACTACACTCAGGAGCACAACACCGAGATCAGTGTTAACAAATGAACGCAATAACTCCACATAAACTTGTAAAAAAAATCCAACATCACAATCACCCCCTAGTCTAACGGTAAGAGCATCTGGACAAACCACAAGAGAAGCGCGGTAAGGGGTCTTACCACAGCCCAAACCTAACTGCTAAGTTGTCCATTCAACGATTTTGTTCTTAAAACCTATACCCAAAGAAAATAAGAAATGCGCACGCGTGCGTATAAATCCATCCAGCCCATCTGTAGGCCAACAACGAAGATGCACGCAGGCAGTGCCGTGCCTGCCGAATCCCCTCCTTCCCCTCCACTCGATGCCATGGCCTAACTACAAGCATCTGCTAAGTTGTGCATTCAACGATTTGGTAAGGGCAAACCCATTGACCTAACTACGCGCATCCATCACCTCACCAAGAAACTAACTGAAGAACCTAAACCTAAACCTAAACCTAAACAGAGAGAGAGAGAGAGAGAGAGAGAGAGAGAGAGAGAGATAGAGAAG
>LR738712.1:398439309-398587715 GCA_902687465.1 Secale cereale | reverse complement strand
GGAGGCGGTGACGGGGCAGGGCTGAGCTCGGGGCGGCAGTGGCGGGGGCGAGGGTGGTCAGGGCGGCGGCGGGGCGGGGGATCGGGGGTGGGGGCGGCGGTGCGGGGGCGAAGGAGGGGCGAGGAGGCGACGGGGTGATACGTCTCCAACGTATCTATAATTTTTGATTGTTCCATGCTATTATATATTCTGTTTTGGATGTTTAATGGGCTTTATTATACACTTTTATATTATTTTTGGGACTAACCTACTAACCCAAGGCCCAGTGCAAATTGTTGTTTTATTTCCTATTTCAGTGTTTCGCAGAAAAGGAATATCAAACGGAGTCCAAACAGAATGAAACCTTCGGGAGAGTTATTTTTGGAACCGTATCTACCCAGAAGACTTGGAGTACACGCGAGGGAATGAAAGAGGCGGCCATGAGGGTCCAGGGCGCGCCCCCACCCTCGTGGGCCCCCTCTGGCTCCCCCGATGCCCTCCTTCCTCCTATATATATCCACATACCCTAAAAACATCGAGGCAACAGAGAAAACCCTAATTCCACCGCCGCAACCTTCTGTTCCCATGAGATCCCATCTTGGGGCCTGTTCCGAAGCTCCGCCGGAGGGGGGATCGATCATGGAGTGCTTCTACATCAACACCATAGCCTCACCTATGAGTTGTGAGTAGTTTACCACAGACCTTCGGGTCCATAGTTATTAGCTAGATGGCTTCTTCTCTCTTTTTGAATCTCAATACAAAGTTCTCCTCAATCTTCGAGGAGATCTATTTGATGTAATCTTTTTGCGGTGTGTTTGTCGAGATCCGATGAATTGTGGGTTTATGATCAAGATTATCTATGAACAATATTTGATTCTTCTCTGAAATCGTTTATGTATGATTATAATATCCTTGCAAGTCTCTTCGAATTATTGGTTTCGTGTGGCCTACTAGATCTATAGTTCTTGCAATGGGAGAAGTGCTTGGCTTTGGGTTCAATGTTGTGGTGTCCTTTCCCAGTGACAGTAGGGGCAGCAAGGCACGTATTGTATTGTTTCCATCGAGGATAAAAAGATGGGGTTTATATCATATTGCTTGAGTTTATCCCTCTACATCATGTCATCTTGCTTAAAGCGTTACTCTGTTCTTATGAACTTAATAATCTAGATGCATGCTAGATAGTGGTCGATGTGTGGAGTAATAGTAGTAGATGCAGAATCGTTTCGGTCTACTTGTTACGGACGTGATGACTATATACAATGATCATGCCTAGATATTCTCATAACTATGCGCTTTTCTGTCAATTGCTCGAGTAATTTGTTCACCCATCGTAGAATTCTTCTATCATGAGAGAACCCACTAGTGAAACCTATGGCCCCCGGGTCTATCTTTATCATATTACTTTCCCTTCAATTTCTTTTGCCGTTGCTTATTTACTTTCTTTACTTTTTGTTCTTATTCCAAAAATACAAAAAACACTATCCTATCCTATCTATCAGATCTCACTTTCGTAAGTGACCAAAAAGGGATCGACAACCCCTTATCGCGTTGGCTGTGAAGTTCTTATTTGTTTGTGCAGGTGCGAGGGACTCGCGCGTGGTCTCCTACTGGATTGATACCTTGGTTCTCAAAAACTGAGGGAAATACATACGCTACTATGCTGCATTACCCTTTCCTCTTCGAGGGAATACAACGCAAGCTCGAGAAGTAGCAAGAAGAATTTCTGGCGCCGTTGCCTGGGAGATCTACGCAAGTCATATACCAAGTACCTATCACAAACCCTTATCCTTCGCACTACATTATTTGCCTCTTGTTTTCCTCTCCCCCACTTCACCCTTGCCGTTTTATTTTCCCTTCTTGTTCCGTGTGTTTTATCGCTTTGCCTCTTGTTTGCTTGTGTGTTGGATTGCTTGCTTGTCACTATGGCTCAACACAATACCAAATTGTGTGACCTTTCCAATACCAACAATAATTCTTTTATTAGCAGTCCGATTGCTCCTATCTTAGATGCTGAATCTTGTGAGATCAATGCTGCTCTGTTAAATCTTGTTCATGAAAGATCAATTTTCTGGCCTTCCTAGTGAAGATGCCGCTACCCATCTGAACAACTTTGTTGATTTGTGTGATATGCAAAAGAAGAGGGATACAGATAATGATATTATTATATTGAAGCTATTTCCGTTTTCACTTCGAGATCGCGCTAAAACTTGGTTTTCCTCTTTGCCGTATTGATTCATGGAATAAGAGCAAAGATGCCTTTATCTCTAAGTATTTTCCTCCCGCTAAGATTATCTCTCTTAGAAACGATATTATGAATTTTAAGCAACTAGATCATGAGCATGTTGCACAAGCTTGGGTGAGAATGAAATTAATGATACGTAATTGCCCTACACATGGTTTGAACTTATGGATGATTATACAAAACTTTTATGCTGGCTTGAATTTTGCTTCAAGAAATCTTTTAGATTCGGCCGCGGGGGGCACTTTCATGGAAATCACCTTAGGAGAAGCTACCAAACTCCTAGATAATATTATGGTTAACTACTCTCAATGGCACACCAAAAGATCTACCAGTAAAAAAGTGCATGCTATTGAAGAGATTAGTGTTTTGAGTGGAAAGATGGATGAACTTATGAAATTATTTGCTTCTAAGAGTGCTTCTTCTGATCCTAATGATATGCCTTTATCCACATTGATTGAAATAAATAATGAATCTTTGGATGTGCACTTTGTTGGTAGGAATAATTTTGGTAATAATGCTTATAGAGGAAACTTTAATCCTAGGCCTTTTCCTAGGAATTCCTCTAATAATTATGGTAATTCCTACAATAAGTCTTATGGAAATTTTGGTAAGATGCCCTCAGAATTTGAGACTCGTGTGAAAGAGTTTATAAATTCACAAAAGAATTTCAATGCTTTGCTTGAAGAAAAATTGCTTTAGATTGATGAGTTGGCTAGAAACGTGGATATAATTACTGTTGATGTTGATTCTTTGAAACTTAGATCTATTCCACCTAAGCATGATATCAATGAGTCTCTCAAAGCCATGAGAATTTCCATTGATGAGTGCAAAGAAAGAACCGCTAGGATGTGTGCTAAAAAGGATTGCTTTATGAAAGCGTGTTCTTCTAATTATCATGAAAATAAAGATGAAGATCTGAAAGTTATTGATGTGCATCCTATTAGATCCTTGATTTCTAGTATGAATCTTGATAAAGATGGGACTGTAGATGAGGCTACTTTAGTTAAAAGGCATCCCAATGATTTGGAGTTTTTAGATCTTGATGCTAAAATGGTTAAAAGTGGGATTGAAGAGATTAAAACTTTGCATAGTGATGAACCCACTATTTTGGATTTAAAGGGATTTAATTATGATAATTGCTCTTTAATAGATTGTATTTCCTTGTTGCAATCCGTACTAAATTCTCCACATGCTTACAGTCAAAATAAGGCTTTTACCAAACACATTGTTGATGCTTTAATGCAGTCTTATGAGGAAAAACTTGAATTAGAAGTTTCTATCCCTAGAAAGCTTTATGATGAGTGGGAACCTACTATTAAAATTAAAATCAAAGATCATGAATGCCTTGCTTTGTGTGATTTGGGTGCAAGTGTTTCTACAATTCCAAAAACTTTGTGTGATATGTTAGGTTTCCATGAGCTTGATGATTGTTCTTTAAATTTCCATCTTGCGAATTCTACCATTAAGAAAACCATGGGAAGGATTAATGATGTTCTTTGTTGCAAATATGAATTATGTGCCCGTAGATTTCATTGTTCTTGATATAGATTGCAATCCTTCATGTCCTATTATTCTTGGTAGACCTTTCCTTAGAACGATTGGTGCAATTATTGATATGAAGGAAGGAAATATTAGATTCCAGTTTGCATTAAGGAAAGGCATGGAACACTTTCCTAGAAAGAAAATCAAATTACCTTATGAATCTATTATGAGAGCCACTTATGGATTGCCTACCAAAGATGGCAATACCTAGATCTATTCTTGTATCGTGCCTAGCTAGGGGCGTTAAACGATAGTGCTTGTTGGGAGGCAACCCAATTTTACTTTCTTTGTTTTTTCTTATGTTTAGGAATAAATATTGCATCTAGCTTCTTTTTAGATGTGGTTTTGTGTTTTAGTTAGTGTTTGTGCCAAGTAGAACCTTTGGGAAGACTTGTGTGAAGTTTATGTGATCATGCTGTAAAAAAGAGAAACTTTAGCGCTCACGAGATTGGCTGTCATTTTTTACTGGAGAGTGCTTTTTGGTTGATTATTTTTGCAGATTATTAATAGACAAATTACTCACGTTTACCAATTTATTTCAAATTTTTTAGAGTTACATAAGTATTCGAAAGTTACAGATTTCTACAGACTGTTCTGTTTTTGATAGATTCTGCTTTTCGTGTGTTGTTTGCTTATTTTGATGAATCTCGGAGTAGTATCGGGGGGGTATGAATCATAGAGAAGTTGGAATACAGTAGTTTTAACACCAATATAAACAAAGAATGAGTTCATTACAGTACCTTTCAGTGGTGGTTTGTTTTCTTATACTAACGAAGCTCACGAGATTTTTGGCTAAGTTTTGTGTTGTGAAGTTTTCAAGTTTTGAGTATGGCTTTGATGGACTATGGAACAAAGAGTGGAAGAGCCTAAGCTTGGGTAAGCCCAAGGCGCCCCAAGGTAAAATTCAAGGACAACCAAAAGCCTAAGGTTGGGGATGCCTCGGGAAGGCATCCCCTCTTTCGTCTTCGTCTATCGGTAACTATACTTGAGACTATATTTTTATTCACCACATGATATGCGTTTTGCTTGGAGCGTCATGTATGATTTGAGTCTTTGATTTTTATTTTTCCACAATCATCCTTGCTGGACACACCTTTTGAGAGATATAAATATGAATTATAATTTATTAGAATACTCTATGTGCTTCACTTATATCTATTGAGCTAGATAGTTTTGCTCTAGTGCTTCACTTATATCTTTCAGAGCACGGTGGTGGTTTTATTTTGAAGAAGTTATTGATCTCTCATGCTTCACTTATATCTATTTGAGAGTCTTTTAGAACAGCTTGGTAATGTGCTTGGGTTATGAAACTAGTCCTAATATGATAGGCATCCAAGATGGGTCTAGTAAAAACTTTCACATAAAGTGCATTGAATACTATGAGAAGTTTGATACTCGTTGATTGTTTTTAGATATGAAGATAATAATATTAGAGTCATCCTAGTAGAGTAGTTGTGAATATGAGAAATACTTGAGTCAAGGTTTGCATGTCCCGTAGCATGCACGTATGGTAACCGTTGTGTGACAAATTTGAAGCATGAAGTATTTCATTGAGTGTCATCCTTTGTGTGGAGGTCGGGATCGCACGATGGTTAACTCCTACCAACCCTTGCCCTAGGAGCATGCGTGTAGTACATTGTTTTGATGACTTGTAGATTTTTGCAATAAGTATGTGAGTTCTTTATGACTAATGTTGAGTCCATGGATTATATGCACTCTCACCCTTCCACCATTGCTAGCCTCTCTTGTACCGCACAACTTTCGCCGGTACCATACACTCACCATATACCTTCCTAAAAACAGCCACCATACCTACCTATCATGGCATTTCCAAAGACATTCCAAGATATATTGCCATGCAACTGTAGCGACCACGATCCGAATGGACCGGAGTCTCTGTGTTTTAGTGTCATCCCTGGGTCGGTAATGCTGACACACACAGTACATGAAGGATTTATAACAGAGTGGCAATCACACACTTATTACATCGAAAGTATCCAAAGAGAACTTATTACAAAAGGTCTATGGCTTAAGGCCATCTAACAAAATAACAGCGGAAGGCTTGGAAGATAAGTGAGTCCATCAACTCCAACGGCATAGCTGAGTGCATGACAAACGACCTAGAACGTCTTACTCCTCGTCTGAAAAGTCTGCAACATAATATATTGCAGCCTGAAATAGGTCAGCACATGGAATATGCTGGCAAGATAACATAGAAGATGCAAGTAACAGATTTAAGGCTACACTATATGCATATTTTGCTGGTGGAGGCTCTAAGGTTAAAGTTTTTGCGTAAAGCCACTTTTCCCCTACAACAAAGGGATACATTTTATTTTACTATCATGGTAGTTGAAACCTCATTGAGAAGGTACCTCCAACCCAATCCCAAATTAAAGTAATCATTAACCCAACAAATTAAACTTTAGAGTGATGAGATCAACCAATAATTCAAGTACCATATACTCAAGATTGTCCATAACAGGGGACACGGCTAATCATGATTAGTTTGTACACTCTGCAGAGGTTTGTGCACTTTTCCCACAAGACAAGATCTCCTCTGTTGGATTTCTCGCACTGCATGGTGTTTCAGAAACGGATGACCGAGACACATTCTTTCAGAAGCATTTACTCTTTACCCCGGGTGGACTCGTACACCTACTTTCCCCTACATCTGCTAGTCCACCACTAAAAGAGCTCACACAACTTACTCATACTATGCCAGAGCCCATAATGGCATTGTGGCTGTACATGGAAGTTTCTAGCATGAATAGTTTTATGATCCCTTTGAGCCTGGGTGGCATTCCATAGGTAAAATCACACAGAACCCCGGGATTTCCTAGGACAACACTGGATTCTCCAGGTGCCCTGCAACCAATCCACCCAGATGTGCATTCAAGTAGCCACCTTAAGTTAAACCATTAATTAACAACTCAAATCTGTCATGGATTTCACTCAAACCCAAAACACGTCTACGAGCATAGCATGTCAACCTAAGCAAACGTAGAAGTAACTCCCAAGGGTTTGAACAATAATGCAGGTAATAGGTTCTACCTCAATCTACTTCCCAGTCCCACAAGTTATCAGATCCTACTCATGCAATGTGTGAGGGTTTGATATAATGCATAAAAACTGGGTAACAAAAGAGTATGATCAAAGTGTTACTTGCCATGCTGACGATTCGCAAAACATAGAGACTTGTAGTAGCACGCTTCACAGTCCGGGTATTCTATCACAAGCAAACAATAGCATACATAAGCAAACAAGCAATGATGCACAAACAAAACTCCAAAAGATAAGATCTAACCAGAAAGTTCAACTTAGGAACTCCGGTTTGCAAAAAGAATCATATCGAAAGAAGCAACGAAACTCAAACTGCGAAAGAAACGAGATTCGTTTAATAGATTGATCTGGGGTAAAATTTTTCAGTAGCAAAACTTTATTCATGTTGGTTAAACGGAAAGAGGGCGTCGAGACGAAGACCTGGGATTTTGAATCACCTGATTCCGACTGTCGAGCGAAAAGAAAAACGTAAAACAAGATCAGGGCAAAAATCACGATCGAAAATAATCGCGGATAAATACCCCGAAAAAGAAAACTGACGAACAAGCTAACGAATGAACGTTCCTGTCTGCGGCTAACGGGTGAACAACGTTCGTTAAAACAAACGTACGGACAAACGTCCGCTAAATAACTAAACTGGAGAAAAAACGATCTAACCTAAAAAAAGGATCTAGGGTTTCTCGAAAAAAAAACGATTGGTTAACCGAAAAGAACCGGCGGCGGCAGCTACCTCGAAAAAGACAACACTGGCGGCTACTCTGGCGGCGGCGGCTCGGCGGTGGGCGGCGGCAGCGACGACAGCGGCACGAGGCGTGGGCGGCGGCGGCTAGGGCAAGGGCGGGGCGGGCGAGGCGGGCTGGCTTCGCGGGCCGGCGGCGCGACTTATAAAGGCCCGGCTAGGAGAGTCCTAGCCGGTTACGGCCCAGAGTCGGTTCCCCTTTTTTTTTCTAAAACGAGTCCTGACGTACGAAAACTAACAAAAGAAATACTAAACGGACTCCCAAAATCCCAAAATAATTTTTCACCGTCCTCTAATAATATTTAGGACAAAGTGAACATTTTTCCCAGACCTAAATGCAAATTTCGAAAAACGCGTATTTTTCTTATGCAAATAAAATCGCAAATAAATCCGAATAAATACCAAAAGTGATTTTAATATTTTTCCTCCAATATTTCTGTTATTTTGGAGAAGTCATATTATCTCCGCTCATATATTTTATTTAGAAATATTTTTAGGAGAGAAAAATAATTAAAACAAACGCTATCCTCATACCGGTATTCGAGAAAACTCAAATACAAAAACGGTATTATTCCCAACTCTCTCCGTAGGTCCTTGAGTTGCTTAGAATTTTCGAGGATCGCCACAAACAAAAATGCAAAGAAATATGCAATGCAGTATGATCTATGTATAACATTCCAAATTGAAAATTTGGGATGTAACAAACCTACCCCCCTTAGAGTGAATCTCGCCCTCGAGATTCGGCTTGGCTAGAGAACAGGTGTGGGTGGTCCTTGCGTAGATCATCTTCTTGTTCCCAGGTGGCTTCTTCCTCGGTGTGGTGACTCAACTGAACTTTGCAAAACTTGATAACCTTACTGCGGGTGACTCTGCTTGAAAATTCGAGAATCTTAACAGGCTTCTCCTCATAAGTCAGATCACTATCCAACTGAATTGCTTCTAGGGGTACCGTGTCTCTTGGCGTGATATTGGCCATCTCCGCATGGCACTTCTTAAGTTGCAAAACGTGAAACACGTCGTGCACTCCTGACAATCCTTCGGGCAACTCTAACTTATAGGCAACCTCTCCCATGCGTTCCAAAACACGGTAAGGTCCCACAAATCTCGGGGCTAGCTTTCCCTTAACTCCGAAACGTTTAACTCCTCGCAAAGGCGATACTCTCAGGTACGCTTTGTCTCCAATTTCATAAGCTATATCCTTGAGCTTCGAGTCTGCATAACTCTTCTGCCTGGACTGAGCTACCTTCAGTCTATCCCGAATCAGCTTAACCTTCTCTTCAGACTCTTTGATCAGGTCCGGTCCAAACAACTGTCGATCTCCAACTTCGTCCCACATTAACGGCGTTCGGCATCTCCTTCCGTACAATGCTTCGAACGGTGCCATCTTCAAACTGGCCTGGTAACTATTGTTGTATGAGAACTCAGCGTAGGGCAAATTATCATCGCAACTAGATCGATAATCTAGCGCACAAGCTCTCAACATGTCCTCCCGAATCTGGTTGACTCTCTCGGTCTGCCATCGGTCTGCAGATGAAAAGTTGTGCTGAATTCCAGCCTCGTTCCCAAATTTTGGTGTAGCTGATGCGAAAACTTTGAGGTGAACTGTCTTCCTCTATCTGATACAATGGTCCTCGGAACTTCGTGCAGACATACGATCCTGGTCATGTATATCTTGGCCAACTTCGCACTGGTGTATGTGGTGTTCACGGGCATAAAGTGGGCTACTTTGGTCAAACAATCCACTACTACCCAGATTGAATCATATCCCGATTTGGTCCTGGGCAATCCGGTGATAAAATCCATGCCAAGCTTCTCCCACTTCCATTCGGGTATCAGCATAGGTTGTAGCAATCCTGCTGCCTTCTGATGCTCTGCTTTTACTCTCTGGCATACATCACATACGGCTACATACTCGACAATATCCTTCTTCATTCCCATCCACCAGAAACGTTCCTTCAAATCCAAATACATTTTGGTGTTTCCAGGGTGTATCGAGTATGGCGAATCATGTGCTTCCTGCAGTATCAACTTCCTGATCTCCGGGTCGTTGGGCACATAGATTCGATCCTCAAACCACAAGGTGTCGTGCTCATCCTCACGAAATCCTTTGGCTTTTCCTTCACTCATCCTTTTCTTTATCTCAGCAATCTCTTTGTCCTCCTTCTGGGCTTCGCGTATCTTTCCCAGCAATGTCGACTGAACCTCCAAATTTTTGACAAAACCTCTAGGGACTATCTCCAAACAAAGCTCCCTGAGATCTTCTGCTATCTCCTGTGGCAATCCCCCTTTTACTAGGGTGTTCGCATAACTCTTTCGGCTCAAAGCATCTGCAATGACATTGGCCTTTCCTAGGTGATAGTGCAGCTTCATGTCATAATCCATTATGAGCTCCAACCATCTCCTCTCTCTGAAGTTCAGCTCCTTCTGAGTGAAAATGTACTTCAAACTCTTGTGATCCGTGTACACATCACAACGATTTCCAAAAAGGAAATGTCTCCAGGTTTTCAGTGCGTGCACTACAGCTGCTAACTCCAGATCGTGCGTGGCATAATTCAACTCGTGCGGTTGCAGTTGACGGGATGCATACAAAACAATTCTTCCATCCTACATAAGTACTCCACCAAGTCCTAAGCGTGAACCATCACAGTACACTTGGAAATCTTTCCATATATCTGGCAATATCAGCACTGGGGCTGTCGTCAACCGTTTCTTCAACTCCTGGAAACTCTCTTCGCACTCCTCAGTCCAATCGAACTTTGTCTCCTTCTTCAACAATGTCGTCATTGGTTTAGCAATCTTGGAGAAATTTTCTATGAATCTCCGGTAGTATCCCGCGAGTCCAAGAAAAGTGCGGATCTCTCCAACTGAAGTGGGTGCCAACCATTCAGTGACTGCCTGCACTTTGACGGGGTCAACTGCTATACCTTCTCCCAATATAACATGCCCTAAGAATCCAACTTTCTTCAACCAAAACCCACATTTGCTAAACTTGGCATACAACTGATGTTCTCTGAGCTTCTCCGATACCAAACACTAATGCTCTGCATGTTCCTCTTCATCCTTCAAGTACACCAAAATGTCATCAATGAATACTACGACAAACTTATCCAAGAACTCCATGAACACCTTGTTCATCATACTCATGAAATAGGCAGGGGCGTTAGTCAATCCAAATGACATAACCGTATACTCATATAGCCCGTACCTTGTGGTGAAGGCTGTCTTAGGTATATCCTTCTCTCGGATCTTCAACTTGTGGTATCCACATCGTAGGTCCATCTTGGAGAATACTTTCGCTCCCTGGAGTTGGTCGAACAAATCATTGATCATCGACAGCGGGTACTTATTCTTAATAGTCACTTCATTCAGTGCTCGATCATCAACGACCATTCTTAAAGATCCATCCTTCTTCTCGACCAAAAGCACTGGGGCTCCCCAAGGTGATGAACTTCGGCGAATAAATCCTTTCTCCAATAACTCCTTAATCTGCTTCTTGATCTCCTCCAGATCATTCGCTGGCATCCGATACGGTCTCTTAGATATTGGTCCGGTGCCAGAAAACAGCTCAATCAAAAACTCAATATCCCTATCCGGTGGCATGTCTGGTAACTCCTCTGGAAACACATCCGGATAATCCTTTACTACCCGCACTTCCTCCTGAACAACTCCCGTGATAGAATGTACTTGTGTCCTTATAGGTGAATGCCTAGATACATACTTAATCCGTTTTCCCTCCGGGGTGGTAAGAAAAATAGACTTGCTGGCACAATCGATGTTCCCTCCATACATCGATAGCCAATCTATACCTAATATCACATCCAATCCTTGTGACTCCAAAACTATTAGGTCTGAGGGGAAAACATGTCGTCCAATGGTCAATGGCATCTGAAAACATCCTTCATTTGCCACATATTCCGGTCCGGGTGAACTTACTAACATGGGGGCCATGAGGACTCTAGTGGAAAACTTATGTCTATTTACGAATCCCCTTGAAATGCATGAATGCGATGCACCAGTATCGAAAAGAACTACTGCGGTAAATGACTTAACCAAAAACTTACCGATTACTGCATCTGGCGGCTCTTCAGCCTCCTCCACGGTCATGTGGTTCACTTGTCCTTTGATGAATGGGTTGGGCTTCTTCCCGGCGCTTCCATTGCCGTTACCATTCTTAGCTTCGGGGCAGTCCATGGCATAGTGTCCATTCTTCCCGCACTTGAAACAGGTGACGTGGCTCAAATCCCTCTTGGCAGGTGTGGATGGAGTAGAGCGGCTCTGGTTATTGTTTGCTCCATTCCCATTCCCATTCTTGTAGCCATTGTGGTTGTGGGAACTTCCTCCAGTGTGGTTGTGGCTTCCATGGTTATGGGTGTATCCTCCCGAATTCGGAGTGAATCGGGGCTTCTGCTGGGCTCCAGAATTATTCCTTCCTTGTCCATACTTCCTCTTGCGGCTCTCAATCTGCTGCTGCTTCCCTTCAATCATAAGAGCTTTATCTACCAACTCCAGGTAGTTGTTCAAAGTTGCCACCATCAACTGTACACTCATCTCATCATTCAGCCCTTCCATAAATCTCTCCTGCTTAGCGGCATCTGTGGCCACATCATCTGGGGCATAACGAGATAGGGTACTAAACTCATCCATGTACTGAGCCACAGTACGATTTCCTTGGCACTAGTTGCGAAACTCCCGCTTCTTCATGCTCATAGCTCTAGTTGAGACATGGGTAGTACGAAAAGCTTGCTGGAACTGATCCCAAGTGACATTGGCTATAGCGAAGGTGGCTGTGTAATTCTCCCACCATGTTGCGGCTGGTCCAGACAACTGGTGTGCGGCAAATCGCACTTTCTTAGCATCCGAGCAATTGGCGGTGGTCAAATCCCTTCCAATCTTGCGCAGCCAGTCATCAGCAACTATGGTTCAATGCTGCTAGCAAACACTGGTGGTTGCAACCTTAAGAAACGTGTCAGGTTGTCCACGGGTGGTGGTGGTGGAGGGTTGTTGTTGTTCTGGTTGTTCTGAGTGTTCTGGACAAGAAGTTGCATCAAAGTGTTCTGCTGCTGGATCAACTGAGTGAGCTCAGGGGGAAACTCAAATCCGGGCTCACGTCTTGGAGGCATCTGATGGGTGTAGAGGGAAGAGATTAAAATAGATTTGAGGTCTAAGGGAAAATCACTACCCATATGCACATGAGACAAACACAATCATATGACACCAATCAATTTCAAGCAAGGTCTTACAAGATCTAACTAACGTTACAAAAGTGCTCTAAATACTACTTGGTGGGGAAAACTACTAGTCATAGGGTGGTCATCTAGAAATTTTGATCGGCGGAAGATTCCATGATGTCTGCTCCAGCTTCATCTTCATAGTCTTTGTATTCACTATCATCGGGGTCCTAATCCGTGTCGTCGATGATGATGTAATCTTCAGAACGAATCTCCTTGCGTTCTTCTTCCTCTTCTCCTCCTCCTGGTGCTGGATCTCCCATGAATACTCCTAGCTACCTTGTCAAATCATCATTCTTCTCCACTAGTATCAACATCTCCTCCTCGTATCCGTCACAAGTAGACTTGAGTTCTTCTTCTAGCTCCAAATTCCTATTTAGTGCCTTCTTCAAATCTATCATCCCAGCGCACATCTGGTGCTCCTGTCATCGAATGTGCTGGTTTAACTCTTGGATGAACGCTGCAATGGACCTGTCCTTCCGGGTGCTGATCATGTCCCAACGCTCATCTCGGCGTCCACAAATCTGGTAGATAGTGTCCTTCAGCTCCTGCTTGTAGACTTCTCCGATCCTTCCCATAGTGATGTGGGCTGTCATACTCTTGCCAAGGCTCCAGGTTGGTGCATCAAAGGAAAACTCTATTGGCTCCGTGGATGGTGCGAAGGTTCTCCCAGGAATTTGAACTTGAATGCTCCATCGCTCCTCTTCCGGTAAAGTGGCGGAGTAGGTCCCGGTAAAGCTTGGTATTCCTATGTTCAGGTACCTAGTGACTTCCTTAAAGTGTCGTACAAAAGGTGTGTCTTCATCCGGTTACGTGAACTTGTTCCTTGGGTCCACCATCCTAAAGAAGTAGAAAATGGAGAGGAGTCAGAAATGAGTAGAGAAGAGTGATGTATGTTTTATCTTAGTGGTCGTGTCCTACAGTCAGCGTGTGCTTTGATACCATCTTATAGCGACCACGATCCGAATGGACCGAAGTCTATGTGTTTTAGTGTCATCCCTGGATCGGTAATGCTGACACACACAGTACTTCAAGGATTTATAACAGAGTGGCAATCACACACTTATTACATCGAAAGTCTCCAAAGAGAACTTATTACAAAAGGTCTATGGCTTAAGGCCATCTAACAAAATAACAGCAGAAGGCTTGGAAGATAAGTGAGTCCATCAACTCCAACGGCATAGCTGAGTGCATGACAAATGACCTAGAACGTCTTACTCCTGTCTGAAAAGTCTGCAACGTAATATGTTGCAGCCCGAAATGGGTCAGCACATGGAATATGCTGGCAAGATAACACAGAAGATGTAAGTAACGGAAATAAGGCTACACTATATGCATATTTGGCTGGTGGAGGCTCGAAGGTTAAAGTTTTTGCGTGAAGCCAATTTTTTCCTACAACAAAGGAATAAATTTTATTTTACTATCATGGTAGTTGAAACATCATTGAGATGGTACCTCCAACTCAATCCCAAATTAAAGTAATCATTAACCCAACAAATTAAACTTTAGAGTGATGAGATCAACCAATAATTCATGTACCAGATACTCAAGATTGTCCATAACCGGGGACACGGCTAATCATGATCAGTTTGTACACTTTGCAGAGGTTTGTGCACTTTTCCCACAAGACTCGATCTCCTCTGTTGGATTTCTCGCACTACATGGTTTTTGAGAAACGGATGATCGAGACACAGTCTTTCAGAAGCATTTACTCTTTACCCCGGGTGGACTCGTACTCCTACTTTGCCCTACATCTGCTAGTCCACCACTGAAAGGGCTCATACAACTTACTCATACTATGCGAGAGCCCATAATGGCATTGTGGCTGCACACGGAAGTTTCTAGCATGAATAGTTTTATGATCCCTTTGAGCCTGGGTGGCATTCCATAGGAAAAATCACACGGAACTCCGAGATTTCCTAGGACAACACTGGATTCTCCAGGTGCCCTGCAACCAATCCACCCAGATGTGTATTCAAGTAGCCACCTTAAGTTGAACCATTAATTAACAACTCACATCTGTCATGGATTTCACTCAAACCCAAACCACGTCTACGAGCATAGCATGGCAACCTAAGCAAACGTAGAAGTAACTCCCAAGGGTTTGAAAAATAATGCAGGTAATAGGTTCTACCTCAATCGTCTTCCCAATCCTACAAGTTATCAGATCCTACTCATGCAATGTGTGAGGTTTGATCTAATGCATAAAAACTGGGTAGTAAAAGAGTATGATCAAAGTGTTACTTGCCTTGCTGACGATTCGCAAAACCTAGAGACTCGTAGTAGCACGCTTCACAGTCCGGGTATTCTATCACAAGCAAACAATAGCATACATAAGAAAACAAGCAATGATGCACAAACAAAACTCCAAAAGATAAGATCTAACCAGAAAGTTCAACTTAAGAACTCCGGTTTGCAAAAAGAATCAAATCAAAAGAAGCAACGAAACTCAAACTGCGAAAGAAACGAGATTCATTTACTATATTGATCTAGGGTCAAAATTTTCAGTAGAAAAACTTTGTTCATCTTGGTTAAACAGAAAGAGGGTGTCGAGATGAAGATCTGGGATTTTGAATCACCTGATTCTGACTCTCGAGCGAAAAGAAAAACGAAAAACAAGATCAGGGCAGAAATCGCGATCGAAAATAATCACGGATAAATACCCAGAAAAAGAAAACCGACGAACAGGCTAACGAACGAACGTTCGCTGTCTGCGGCTAACGGGCGAACAACGTTCGTTAAAACGAACGTCCGCTAAATAACTAAACCGGAGAAAAACCGATCTAACCTAAAAAAACAGATCTAGGGTTTCTCAAAAAAATCGATTGGTTAGCCGAAAACAACCGGCGGCGGTGGCTACCTCGAAAAAGACAACACTGGTGGCTACTCCGGCGGGCGGCGGCGGCGGCGGCGGTGGCGGCTGGCGCGGCAGGCGGCGGCTAGGGCAAGGGCGGGGCGAGCAAGGCGGGCTGGCTTCGCAGGCCGGCGGCGCGACTTATAAAGGCCCGGCTAGGAGAGTCCTAGCCGGTTACGACCGAGAGTCGGTTCCCTTTTTTTCTAAAACGAGTCCTCACGTACGAAAACTAACAAAAGAAATACTAAACGGACTCCAAAAATCCCGAAATAAATTTTCACCGTCCTTTAATAATATTTAGGACAAAGTGAACATTTTTCTCGGACCTAAATGCAAATTTTGAAAAAACGCGTATTTTTCCTCTGCAAATAAAATCGCAAATAAATCCAAATAAATACCAAAAGTGATTTTAATATTTTCCTCCAATATTTCTGTTATTTTGGAGAAGTCATATTATCTCCGCTCATATATTTTATTTAGAAATATTTTTAGGAGAGAAAAATAATTAAAACCAACGCTATCCTCGTACCGGTATTCGAGAAAACTCAAATAGAAAAACGGTAGAATTCCCAACTCTCTCTGTAGGTCCTTGAGTTGCTTAGAATTTTCGAGGATCGCCACAAACAAAAATGCAAAGAAATATGCAATGCAATATGATCTATGTATAACATTCCAAATTGAAAATTTGGGATGTTACAACAACTTTCCACCGTTCCGTTTGCTATGACACGCTTCATCGTTGTCATATTGCCATGCATGATCATGTAGTTGACATCGTATTCATGGCTAGACCACCATGCATAAGTTTTCATTGATGCCACTCTTGATTCATTGCACATCCCGGTACACCGCCGGTGGCATTAATATAGAGTCATACTTTGTTCTAGTATCGAGTTGTAATATCGAGTTGTAAATCAATATAAGTGTGATGATCATCATTGTTAGAGCATTGTCCCAAAGAAAAAAAAGAAAAAAAGAAGGAAAGGCATTATTATACACTTTTATATTATTTTTGGGACTAACCTACTAACCCAAGGCCCAGTGCAAATTGATGTTTTTTGCCTATTTCAGTGTTTCGCAGAAAAGGAATATCAAACGGAATCCAAACGGAATGAAACCTTCGAGAGAGTTATTTTTGGAACCGTATCTACCCAGAATACTTGGAGTAAACACGAGGGAAAGAAAGATGCGGCCACGAGGGTCCAAGGCGCGCCCAGTGGCGCAGGCGCGCCCCCCACCCTCGTGGGCCCCCTCTGGCTCCCCCGATGCCCTCCTTCCTCCTATATATATCCACGTAGCCTGAAAACATCGAGGCAACAGAGAAAACCCTAATTCCACTGTTGCAACCTTCCGTTACCGTGAGATCCCATCTTGGGGCCTGTTCCGGAGCTCCGCCGGAGGGGGGATCGAACATGGAGTGCTTCTACATCAACACCATAGCCTCACCTATGAGTTGTGAGTAGTTTACCACAGACCTTCGGGTCCATAGTTATTAGCTAGATGGCTTCTTCTCTCTTTTTGGATCTCAATACAAAGTTCTCCTCGATCTTCAAGGAGATCAAATCGATGTAATCTTTTTGCGGTGTGTTTGTCGAGTTCCGATGAATTGTGGGTTTATGATCAAGATTGTTTATGAACAATATTTGATTCTTCTTTGAAATATTTTATGTACGATTATAATATCCTTGCAAGTCTCTTCGAATTATTGGTTTCGTTTGGCCTACTAGATCTATAGTTCTTGCAATGGCAGAAGTGCTTGGCTTTGGGTTCAATCTTGCGGTTTCCTTTCCCAGTGACAGTAGGGCAGCAAGGCATGTATTGTATTGTTGCCATCGAGGATACAAAGATGGGGTTTATATCATATTGCTTGAGTTTATCCCTCTACATCATGTCATCTTGCTTAAAGCGTTACTCTGTTCTTATGAACTTAATACTCTAGATGCATGCTGGATAGTGGTCGATGTGTGGAGTAATAGTAGTAGATGCATATTCGTTTCGGTCTACTTGTTACGGACGTGATGACTATATACAATGATCATTCCTAGATATTCTCATAACTATGCACTTTTCTATCAATTGCCCGACAGTAATTTGTTCACCCACCATAGAATTCTGCTATCATGAGAGAAGCCACTAGTGAAACCTATGGCCCTCGGGTCTATCTTTATCATATTACTTTCCCTTCAATTTCTTTTGCCATTGCTTATTTACTTTCTTTAATTTCTGTTCTTATACCAAAAATACAAAAAACACTATCCTATCCTATCTATCAGATCTCACTTTCGTAAGTGACCGAAAAGCGATTGACAACCCCTTATCGCGTTGGCTGTGAAGTTCTTATTAGTTTGTGAAGGTGCGATGGACTGGCGCGTGGTCTCCTACTGGATTGATACCTTGGTTCTCAAAAACTGAGGGAAATACTTACGCTACTGTGCTGCATCACCCTTTCCTCCTCGACGGAATACAACGCAAGCTCGAGAAGTAGCACGGGCGAGGCGACGAGGAGGCGGTGACGGGGCGGGGCGGAGCTCAAGCGGTGGGGATGGCTGGGGCGAGGGGTCGGGGCGGTGGCGGGGTCAGGCGGTCGGGGTGGGGGCGGGGGTGTGGGTGAGGTGAGGGCTGGGAGAGAGCGTGGCCGCAGGGTGAGGTGAGGTGGGCTGCGCGCACTTAGTGGGGTGGGGCTGGGGGAACGGCTAGTTCCTTTGCCGTCTGCTGGCTGACAGCAAAGATGCTTTGCAGTCCGCTAGCAGACGGCAAAGAAACTGGCCATTAGGTCATCCTTACAGTCCGCCACCCACCATCTTTGTCGTCTGCTAGCCGACGGCAAAGATTCTATGCCATCAGCGAACAGACGACAAAGAGCAAGCTAACGGCAAACACCTTCTTTGTCGTCTGCTCGTTCTTTGCTGTCGGCTTTCCTTAAGCTGATGGCAAAGAAATTCTTTGCCGTCGGCTAGAGCTGGCTGACGGCAAAGATCCTGATTCCAGTAGTGAGAGGTGATTATCTCATTCACATTGAAAGCCCATATATATTGTACTAGAATTACCGTTCGACTGTCTCTCTATCAACATACTCTTTTTAGACCTTAACTGTTTTCAATCTTCATGTCTACGTAGACAGCAACACATGAAGACAAACATATAACCAATCGGTGGTGTAATAAGCACCGGGATTTTCTTAGTTCTCATGACATTCGTTTGAGGACAATAACGGTGGAAGGTTATGCATCCAATCAAGCAAACAAAAACTTTGTCACATTCTTCTTGTTGAATGTGAGGTTACTATCGTCCATGAGGCTTAAGTTTTTCAACAAGAAATTTCTCACGGATGGATATGTTGAACAAAAAAAAAGAAGTTTCAGGTCGACAAATGGGCTTTTGAACATGCTCGGCTTCTATTTACAACAACTTGTCGTCATATGCCAATAAACTTTTTGGCACATGATGTTGATTTATGGATCAGACCAACCCATTTGTTTGTGACTACCAAAAACAGTCGTTGGGTAATATGTTATTGCCACGCATGTTCAGTCTGGGTTTTGTCTAACCGTGATGAACAATTAACCCTCGTGCTTTTCTACAATTTGTAATCTGGGTTTCAACTCGACTGTGACTATCATATTTTGTTTGAAACAAGGCAAATGGCTTGCCATATGTTAATTAAGAGAGAAATATTGTAATAAATCCCAACCAAGGGAAATAACATAACCCTCGTCGGCTGCTTCAGCTCCCTGTGCATTACAGAACCCAAGTGATTAGCCCCCACCAGCACCCACAAACCTATTTTGAACTAGCACACCAAATTGGCTGTAAAATTTTGTAAGAGAGGCTGCATAGCCGTGACAGATTTGGATTCTGACAGCCCATGAGGAAAAAGCCTATCCAAGGTGGTGTTGACTTACTAGTCAACAAAGGTTTCTGCCTACCAGCCGTTGGATTGACATCCAACATCTATCGTGTATCTTCTATCTCTCGTATTCTTCCTCCAGCCACCCAAACCAAACCACCTCGTCGGTTCCGCCTGCTCCCGCCTCCCATGGATGGTTGTGCCTCCGCCGCCTAACCGTACCCACAAACGCTGGCCAGTCCATCCCTCTCTTCCCCCACACGTTCTGTTATTCTCCGGTGACGTTACCCCAACACGCACCCGCACCCGAACCAATCAACCCTCGTACTCCCCTCCGCGTGCGACTAGACTGGCGCATCTTCCACGGCTCCTGTTCGTTCTATCTGTGGCCCTGCTGTCGTCCTCCGCCTTGGTTCGCTCGCCGTCCATGGTGCGCCACTGTCTGGCATTGTCAACGTGGTCAACAACCGAGAGGAATAAGGAGATGTCTGTACGTGGTGAGGATGACAGTAGGGACCCACCAGAGTCATGGCAGTATGCCAGCAAGTGCCTCGTTATTACAAGCTCAAAAAATGGTTCCTCCTAATGGTTGGACATTTGGGTCCCACGCCATTGTCAACGTAGTCAATAAATGAGAAAATTACACAACGAGCGACTGACACCTGGGACCAACAGGCCGCGCAATTGTTACTTACTTTTTTTAGAACAAGCAGTTATTATTTACTAGTTTTAAAGACGAATCAGGGTAACAGCGGGGCTGTGCGGGGGCTGTGGCCGGTCTGGCCATTCTTTTATTTTATGTTTATGACATCATGAGCCCAGTTATGTTTTTTTCTTGCTGAAAATGCAATCCTAGTTCTACTTTTTTTAAGAAATACCCAACGGATGCCTACTTGCTTCCTCAGCCCTGCTGGGCTACAAATCTTTCAAGACGAGAGCGGTGTATTTGGTAGCCCAGAAAATGAAGTAGTAAGAAATGGTATGTAAGTTTTAAAAACAGAGAAAAACTGGAAATTAGTTTCAAATATCGTCTTTTTAAGATTTTGACATCTGGAATTTAATTGTTTTTTGGCGGGGAAAATTATGTTGGATTTTAAACTGACATAAATTTATAGTTTTTAAATTAGTTTGAACATGATTCGAAATTTCGGGATTAAAACAGTTCAGGCTGTAGCGAAATATGAAAATTTGATTGAATTTTTAACCGTGACCAAAATATGGGATGTAATGGTAAGAAAAAGAATATGGTCTTCAAAAAAATCCTTAAGAATTAGCCAATGGGTTGTATATTTATTAGCAGTAATGGTAGATGGGTTGTATGTTGTTTTCCACATATTTGAGGCTGACTTGTGGGCCTACTAGGTTGTATGCTTTCCTAAAGAAAAAGGTTGACGCGTAGGCAAGGCCTTGTCAACTTAGTCAACACACGAGAGCAGTTACTGTTGGATGTCCATCCAACGACCGTCATGCTTCTTCAATCTCTGCTCTTCCTGCTCCAGCCGCTCAAACTAGAGCTGCCGGGACTGCCTGCTCTGTCCTCCTATGGCCGGCTATGCTGCCGCGTAGGCCTCACCGCCCTACCCTACTCCCATCGTAGGCCAGGCCATCCCTCTACTCACCCACACCTGCTGTTATTTTCGGATGATGGTAGACGAACTAGTAGACCCTCGTACTCCCCTCCGCATGGGAAACAACTATCGACTCTTACCTGGCTCCGTGTCATTCCCTTCCTAGGCCATGCCGTCGTCCACCGCCCTGGTGCTCTTGGCGCGGCGTGGTCAACATGGTTAAGGAACGAGTTCCATCGGAAGAGGACAATACGTGGAGAGGCTGACAACTGGGTCCACAGCCGTACGCAAGGAAGTGCCTCCTTATTACGTGCAAAATAATGATTCCTCCACCTGACAGCAGGGACCCACCAGAAGGGCTTGTGTATTTCGCGGAAAAAATTGTTCCTCCCACTGATAGCTCGGACCCACCAGCTATATGTTCGCATGCAAGGAAGTGCCTCCTTATTACACACAAAAATTAATACCCCCTGCTAGCTAGGACCCACCATAGTTGGAGGCTGACTTGTGGGCCTACTAAGTTTACGCGGATGAAGGGCTTTGTGAACTTAGTCAATATGAATGATTCTAGCTCCAGTGATCATACGACGTCCATAGTGCTTCTTCAACCTCTGGTCTTCTTGCTCCAGCCGCCCAAACTAGCGCCGGTGGTGCCGCCTACTCCTACCTTCCGTGGCCGGCTATGCTATAATTAAAGCCTCACCGCCGCACCCTACTCCCATCACTGACATGGTCGTCCTTGTACTCACCCAGACCTCTTGTTATTATCCGGGGACGGCAGCTTCACACTACAGCCCAACCAGTAAATCCTCGAACTCCCCTCCGTGTAGGAAACAACTATCGAGTCTTCCCCGGCTCCGGGTCATTCCCTTCCAAGGCCTCTCCGTCGTCCACCGCCTTGGTGCTCTCGCCGCGGCGTGGTCAAGGAACGAATTACATCAGAAGAGGACTATACATGGAGAGGCTGACAGCTGGGTCAACGGTCGCAACAAGGAAGTGCCTCCTTATTACACGCAAAATAATGATTCCCCCACGTGACAGTCGGGACACACTGAAAGGGCCACCGTATTTTGCGAAAAAACATTTCCCCCTGACAGCTGGGACTCACTAGCTACATCTTCGCACGCAAGGAACTATGTCCATACTATGGGAAAAAAATGATTCTTCCCCTGACAGCTGGAATCCACTAGCTATATCTTCATACACAAGGAAGTGCGTCCTTATCCTCGCTGACAGTTGGGACCCACCCGGTCGAAGAATACATAGCATTGTCGGGAACGTGTACGTACATACTGGTCAATCGGTCTCTCTGCAGCGATGAACTATTGGCGACTAAGGAGCGGCACATGTCGTAGTAGAGGTGCGGACGTAGCATGTCCTGCAGTACCATATATATCATGTACACGTACGTACGGCCATGCTGCAAGAAAGTAAATGTGGGTACGTATGTACATATGGGTGGGGTCTCGAACGCGTACATCAATGTCATCCTGTTCATCGGTAGCCAACCGGCTAGGTCGCTACGGAGGAAACATCGTCGTGTTCATCAGGAGGCAATGAAATACGTCATGTTCATCGGGAGCCAACCGGCTTAGACAGAACAGCTGAAATGAGGTCTGGCGTACCGCGGAACAGAGGAAATGGGCCTTTTGTTCGACCGTGTATGGTCGAAATAGGGTCCTGTTCATTGGGAAGGGTCTGGCGTACCGCAAAACAGAGGAAATGGACTTGTGTTCGAGTGCCTACGGTCGAAACAGGGTGATGTTGTTCGGGAGGGGTGTGGCGTACCACAAAACGGAGGAAACGGACTTGTGTTGGAGCACCTACAGTCGAAATGGGGGTCCTGTTCATCGGGGGGGTGTCGTACCGCCAAATGGCACTCCACGGGCTACTGTTCACCCATCGTCGACTTCCTACAGCCTCCACATGCAGTGTTCATCCATCGCGTCTTCTTCCTGCCTCCACCAGCTACAGTTCATCCACTGGCTAGTGTTTATCCATCCCTCCACAAGCTACTGTTCAACCAGCCCTCCACGGGGTCCTGTTCATCCACCCCAACCATCTCGGCTATGGCAGCCTCCTCTCGGGGTCCTGTTCATCCAACGGCAATGGCCTACTACTACTACTATGGGGTCTTGTTCATTCAACCCCCACCAGGAACTGTTCATCCAACCCCAACCATGTACGTCTTGACTCATTCAACCAATCCCCACGTTCACCATTCATCAAGAGGCGGCATGTTCGATCGGCTTTAGTAAGCATCAACAGCAGCGATCGATCGCTCGGGTTCAGTTAGCAGTAGTAGAGCAGGAATCGCTCGATCGGGTTCAGTTAACAGCAAAGGGATCGATCGCTAGGGTTCAGTAACACGTGTACCTAGTGCAATCGCTCAGATTCAGAAAGCGAACACCTTGCTCGGTTTCAGGTAGAGCCCAACGCCTCGCACACACGCGCGTACGTATACGAGAGAAACACACAAACCTCCATTCATCGCTCGGCCCCGACCACCGGCCGTAACCGGGAACTCCACATCATTTTCCTTGCCCTCGCTTCTAGCATGATTTTTTCCATCATGGACGGCCCAAAGAATGTCATGCAGGTGCATCTCCAGCCCGCCAAGGACGAAAATCCCATTTTGTATCATGATTTTTTGTCATAGAAGTAGGAGTCCACCACATCTATGATGATACCTGATTTTGTCATAATTATCATCATAGAAGTGTCATAAGCATGACAGGAAAAAAACCGTTCGGGCCAAAATGTCACGGATGTGTCTTTTCATAGTAGTGTAATTAAAACCCCAAACATCAAATGGTTCGATAACAAGAGAGTAATTCATAGGAATTTCCTGTCGTTTGCCAATATTACTAATTCTTTGACATTCGACACAAGAAAGGACAAACTTATGTGCAACATTGAAGAGAGTAAGCCATAAAAACAAAATTGTAGTACCTACTATGCAGCTCTGTCTCCAACAAGGTGCCCTCTGTATGCTTCAGAATGACACTTACATAATTAATGGTTCCTATTCAAGCTTAGGTACACGTCGTCTAATAACACCATTTACTCCTTTATATAAATGTGGGTCATCCCAGAAGTAATGTCTCAAATGAAAGAAGAACTTTCTCTTTTGTTGATATGTGTAACTAGGTGGTATATATTCAGCAACAATGTAGGTCTGCATATCAAGTATTATTACGAGAAGCATGTACAAAAACTAATTGTTCATCCGGAAAACTGTCATCAATAGGCAGTAGGTCGTCAAGAACATTTCCCATTCTAGACAAGTTAATTGCTAGAAGATTCTCAACACCTTTTCTATCAACAATATGGAAATCAAATTCGTATAGTAAAAGAACCCACCTAATTAATCTAGGTTTAGCAACTTTCTTTTCCATAAGATATTTAATAGCAGCTTCATCAATGTGAATAGTAACTTTAAAATCAACAATACAAGGTCTGAATTTATGACATGCAAACACAACTGCTAAAAATTCTTTGTCTGTTGTAGCATAATTTCGCTGAGCACTATCCAAGGTCTTACTAGCATAATGGATAACATTCAATTTGTTGTCAACTCTTTGATCTAGAACAACACCAATAGCATAATCACTAGCATCACACATAATTTCAAAGGGTGGGTTCCAATCTGGTGGTTGAACAATAGGTGCATAAATTAAGGCTTTCTCGAGTATTTCAAAGGCTTCTACACAATCATCATTGAAAAAAATGGAGCATCCTTTTTGCAGAAGATTAGTAAGAGGCCCAGAAATTTTTGAGGAGTCTTTTATAACCCTTCTAGAAAAACCAACATGACCAAGGAAACTTCTTATACCTTTGATAACTTTAGGACATGCCATTTTCTCAATTGCATCAACTTTAGTCTACCTCAATACCTCTTCCAAAGATTTTTTTGCCCGGGGACTATACTCTCATTCACCATAAAGTGGCACTTCTTGCAATTCAAGACAAGAATTACATATCTGCAAAACCCGATCAAGATTGCTTAACCAATCATCAAAAGAATTTTTGTAAGCCAAACAAGCATCCATGAATACCTCAACAACATTTTCACAAAACTCAGAGAATATAGCATTCGTACATCTTTGAAATGTAGAAGGTGCATTGCATAAACCAAAAGGCATACGACTATAAGCATAAGTTCCAAAAGGACAAGTAAAAGTAGTTTTCTCTTGATCTTCTTTTGGCACAGGTATTTGAGAAAACCAGAATATCCAGTGGAAAAAAGTTTGTATGCTTAGATAACCTTTATACCATTTGATCAATAAAAGACAAGGGGGAATGAACTTTTCTAGTAGCTTTATTTAATTTCCTGAAATCAATTACCATCCTATAACCAGTTACAATTCTTTGTCGTTAGGAACAACAGTAATGCCTCCTTTCTTTGGAACACAATGACAATGACTTACCCATCTTCTGTCAGCGATAGGATGAATTATACCTGCCTCTAGAAGCTTTAATATTTTAGTTCTTAGCACCACCTTCATTTTAAGATCCAGACGGCGTTGATGATCAACAACTTGTTTAACATAACGCTCCATATTAATTTTGTACTAGCATAAGGTTGGACTAATGCCCTTAAGATAACCAATAGTTTATACAATAGCATCACGGTGCTTCCTCAGAGTTTTAAGTAATCTCTTTGCTTCATGCTCTGAAACATTAGCACTGATAATAACATGATATATCTCCTTTTCATCTAGATAAGCATACTTTATTGTATCTAGTACTTTCTTTAATTCAAACACAGGATCACTCTTCGGTGGGAGAGGATCTCCCAAGGTGTCAACATGCAAATTGTGTTTAAGGATAGGTGCTGGTTTAAAGAATATCTCATCTATTTCATTTACTTCATTCATATGCATATCATTTTCTTGGTCTAGCAAATAATGTTCTAATGAATCTGTAGGAGGTACAACAATAGAAAGAAGGCCAATAATTTCATCTTTACTAGGTAATTATTTCATCTTTACTACGTAATTCTTTTTCATGTGGTTGTTTATTAAACTTGCAGAAATTTAACTCATGAGATACATCACCAAATTTAACTCTAGCCTTTCCCTTAATGCAATCTATTTCAGCATTAACAATATTTAGGAAGGTCAACCGAATATAATGAGAAAAAGTGATCTGGTTGTGATCGAAGTACTAAGAAATCAGTAGGGTGTTTGATCTTAGCACACAAGACATCAAAATCTCTAACAATCTCAAATGGTGAATAGTATCTCTAGTTGCAAGTGTAATAGTAACATCAATATCTTCAATCTGAATGGGTGCAATGTCATTCATAACTTCTTGATATAGAGAAAACGGAATAGCACTTACACTAGCACCCATATAAATGAACCACGATTGAAATGACCTCCAATTTTAATAGAAACAACATGCATGCCAAAAACATTCTTATTTGTGTCTAACATATCTTGTTCGTTTCTAGCAGGTTTAGCAATTCTAGAAACCTCTGAACAGAAATAAATAATATGCCCACCGATATTATCAACCAAGAGATCTTTGATCATTGCAGTATTAGGTTCCATCTTAATTTGATTAGAGGGTTTAGGTGTCCTTATATTACTTTTCTGAACCACAATTGTAGCATTAGTATGTTCCTTAATCATAATAGGGAAAGGAGCTTTCTCAATATGTGCAATAGGCACAATGGGATAAGCATTATAAATGATTGTTTCATCCTTAGCTAACAAGTTCCTCACAATTTTCATCAATAGGTGGATGAAATTCAAACCACTTCTCCTTAGGGAGATCAACATTTGCAGCAAATGATTCACAGAAAGTTGCTCAATCTCAGAGTCAAGCCCATATATAGTACTAAACTTCGAAAAGCACTTGTTTCTATAAATGATTTAACACAATAATATTTGAGATTAATACCTGAATCTTTACATTTATTGATTTCCCAATCTTCAGAGTTGCGCTTAATTATTTCCAGAACATCCCATTTGAATTCAATAGTTCTCTTTATAAAGGAACATGTAGAAGTCGTATTGAGCATGTATTTATCATTATGAGAAAGCCGAGCATAAATGTTTTTATAATTATTTCTTTTGAGAGCTCATGATTGAGGAATGTGTGCATCATATATTTAAGCCTCCTCCAATCTTGAGCGATACTTTCTGATTCACGAGCCAAAAATTATATATATAATCCCGATCATGATGAACAAAATGCATAGGATAAAACTTCTGGTGAAATCGTAGCTTCAACGGGCTCCAATCCCATGTTCGAGTATCATCCAATATCCTATACCATGTCAATTCCTTTACCTCCAAAGATAAAGGGAATACCGTATTATTTACTCCATTATCGGATAAACCTGCAAGCTTAAACAATCCACAAATTTCATCTACATAAATCAAGTGCATACCAACATGTATTGTTCCGTCTCCTACATATGGATTAGCTAGCAGTTTCTCTAACATACCTGAAGGAATGTTATAATAAATATTTTAGTAGGTTTAGTAGGTTGAGGAGAAACTCTTATTTCTTCCGTCAAGGTGAAGATACCCTGAATAAGCCCTTCAAAGGATTATTTTCCATAGTAGCAAGTAACAACAAATTTCAGCACGTAGTAAAAATGTTTCCTTACCAAATTCCACCTACAAAAGGCCCTTCACTCACCAGAAATTTGTGCCAGAAAATAGTCTTGATGACCCACAAATACAAGGAATCAATTTAGTCCTTTCTATAAGTAAGAGTGTCAAACCCAACAAGGAGCAGAAGGAAATGATAAGTGGTTTTCAACAAGGTATTCTCTGCAAATATTGAAAGTAGCGATAATAGATGGTTTGGTGATAAGATAATTTGTAGCAAGTAACAAGTAGCAATCGTCAGAAAGGTACATCAAGATTGGACAATTATTTTTCTAGAGAAGTACAAGCTAAAAGGTTCTCTTATATAAAGCAAAGTGCTCTCGAGGACACATGTGAATTATCATTTAGTCACGTTCATCATGTTTAGTTGATTTGCATTCGCTGCTTTGATAATTTTATATGTAGGTGGACTGGTGGTAGGGCGTTGTTCTTACTTGAACAAACAACCCTCTTTTGGTTACCCCCTCCCGCAAGCATCCGCAACTACGAAAGAAGAATTAAGATAAATCGAGCCATTGCATGAAACATATGGATCCAAATCAGTCCCATATGAAATAACGCACAAACTAGGGTTTCAGCTTCTGTCACTCTTGCAATCCATCATCTACCTTTTAATTACCAATGCCTTCTACTTTGCCAAAATATGGTGCAATTTCATGTATTCGACGTTCACACAACACCACTAGAGGAAACACAACATACATATCATCAAAATATCAAACGAATACCTACTTTACGTGATTAGTTTTAACAAGACTTCTCGATGTCCTCCAGAACCAAAGTAACTACTCAAAAATCATAGTAATTGCCAAGATAAAAGGTTCACTGAATATTCTTGAGGATTTGAACATTTAATCTTCCACCAAATAAACCAACTAGCATAAATTACAAGATGTAATCGACACTACTAGCAACCTGTAGTTACCAATCCGAGGTCTCCGGACGAAGATTGAATACAAGAGATGAACTATGGTTTGCGAGGAGATGGTTCTAATGAAGATGATGATGAATATTGGCCCTCCCATGATGAGAGGATCACTGGTGATGTCGATGGCTTCGATTCCCCCCTCCTGGAGGGAAGTTTCCTCGGTGAAATCGCTCCGCTGGAGAGCAAAAGTGCTCCTGCCAGGTTCTACCTCGAGATGACGGCACTTCGTCCCGAAAGTCTTCTCTTTAATTTTTATATGGAAAATAGCATCTTATTGCAGAAAATGGGCACCATGGCCAGCTGGGGAGCCCACGAGCTCATAGGGTACACCCTAGGGGGTGGGCGCGCCCCTTCAGCTCGTCGCTCTTCGGTGGGGCCCCTTATGGTAATTCTTCTTCCAATATTTTTTACATATTCCAAAATAATTCTCCATAAATCTTAAGGTCATTTGGAGTTGTGCAGAATAGCTATTTCTGTTGTAGCTTTTTTAGGTCCGGAATTCCAGCTGCCGGCAATCTCCTTCTTCATGTGAAACATGCATAATAAGGGATAAAAAGCACTAGAATAGTGTCATAAAGTGAAATAATAAACCAACAAATAATAAATAATATTAGGAGAACATCATGCAAAATGGACATATCAATGACTAATGTGAGTCCATAGATTATACACACTCCTATCTTTCCCCAATTTGCTATCCTCTTCGGTAACGTGGAATGCCCTTTCTTAGCTCGAGAGTTGATGCAAGTTTCGCCGGTGCATACGAACCCCGTGCTATGATATTCTCTATCACACATAAACCTCCTTATACCTTCCTCAAAACAACCACCATACTTACCTATCATGGCATTACCATAGCCATTCCGAGATATATTGTTGCGCAACTTCCGCGTTCCATCACATGACTTGTGCATTCATCATCATATTGATTTGCCTGATCATATAGAGCTAACATGATATTTGTGGCAATGCCACCGATGATCATTGGTATACATGTTATGCTAGATCATTGGTATACATGTTATGCTAGATCACTGGAAAGCTAGCAGTGATTGACCTGGAGCAGTGGTTGCACCTCTTTCTTTTTCATTTTCTGCATCAACCATAGTTGCATGAGTGCAAGGATCCTCATCATCGTGCTCATCAGTAAATTCTCGGGAGGGTTGGAAGAACCCCATGTTGGCCCATGGACTGATCGCCCTCTTCCTCTACTGCCTCGTGTTCCTCTTCCTTCTCCAGAGCCTTGCCCTGCACCTTTGAGCCACTCTACACACAGATCCTTGAAAATCAAAGCATTAGGTGGATGAACCCCGACACCACACTCCTTGAATAAGTGTCCCAGGTGCCCGCAGATGCCGCACTAGTCCAGAAGCCTCCTTGAAGATTTCCCTTTTTTCTTCTTAAAAACCAATGAAACTGCATTCTTGAGGGGTTGGACATTGATTCTCACTCTAACCCAGAAAAAATCCCTTAAAAGTCTGGAGACTTTGGTTCAGCATATATGTATTCACCAAGAGTTGCTGGAAGTGCTTTGATCTTGCCCAAGAAGCATCTAGTAGGTCATGGATCTGCACCCATATGCCAATTTCGTCAAGAAGAATCATTAATGGCCTTGTGAACCCATAATAGTGTGCCAAAACTATAGCTTTCCACTTAAACTGCCATGGAATCTCTTGCATAACACGCTCCCAGTCACCTGGGCATGAAAAATTTAGCGTCTAGAGGTTTTCATCAAGCGAACGAATCTTTACTTCTAGCTCTAGGTCCCAAGCAGCCCTCATGGTCCTATAAAACCAGTATTGGCTATAGGGTTTGGTGGTGTGTACCCTGGCCACAACCATCCATCTCGTCTCCTCTTATGGCAACTCATCGCCCTCCAAGACCACATACGGTAGATCTCCTTCCTTAATCCCCAATTCTTCCATCATCGCTTCTAGCTTGGTCGTAGCTGACCCAGAGCCCAAAGCTTCTTCCATTAGATCTCTCGCCCGACATAGACAGTCTGCGGGCGGTGATTCCCTAGCTCCCTGCGTCTCCTACGCGAAGGCCAGTAGTCCAGGACCCCGGTAATCACCGACGAAGAGGAGGGAGAAGATAGATATGGATCTCTACAACGATGAATTTCGCCAACGCCAAGAGGAAATAACATCGTAATGAGAGGCGATTTTTCTTCACTCGTGGTGCAGCGTAGTCTGCTGGCCTGAAGCAGTGTGGTCATGGACTGGACCAGTAACTATGTTTGCTACTACCGCTCATTCAATCAATGATTTTTTCTCCTTAAAAAAGCTCGATCACTTTTCCTTTTCTTTTTCATTTTAATTTTTGTTTTATCTTCAAATAAATATAATATACATATATTTTGGAAAAAAAGTAGTTAAAAAATGTTTATGCAGTGTTAACAAAATGTTGGTGCAAATTTAAAAAATAGTAAAATACCAGCGGTCTATAAAATATTGGGATTGTGCCATCTAGGTCCTAAAAGTATGAAAATGAACATTTAGATCCTAATAGTTGTTGAGTAATTTAGGGTGGCACCTAAACACATTTGACCAGGCCACATGCACCTTTGACTAACGCTATGATGTCTACCTGACTTTGGAGGGAAGGTTCTAACTGGAACTGGTTGTTATTTTTGCATTTAGCCCATCCAATTTATGTAACTCCTGTTTCTTCAACCTTCTCTCTATTCATCTTCTCCTCTCAATCCTCTTCCCTTTATATTTTCCATCTCCCACCCTGTTTAGGAGCAATTTTCATCATCATTACCATATGTACAATACACATTTGAGGTGAAGAGACACAATTGCAACGAACATCATATAAAGTAGCAGCATAACCAAAAAGTTTGACTAGGTATAGCATATAGAGTAGTAGTATAACATACAATTCAGCACAAACATATGGAAATGCAATTCAGTGCCTGAGCTCATCTAATCCCGTAATCTGGTCCACCGAGTAGCATAGGGATTTATGACAAGCCTATATTTCTACGTTGTATATCAAATTTATAGTATTTCTACTACAGAGGGGCCCCATACCTTGCCCACCGCATTTACTAGAATTGGTTCCTCTCTCAGGCCGACACACAACTCCAGGGGAATTTCCATAAGACAATTTAGTTGCATCATGGTTGCAGCGAACTTGCTGGGGTACCACTAGTACCGGTTAGTTATACGAACCAGAACTAAAGGTGAATCTCTAGTCCCGCTTCATATCACCAACCGGTATTAAAGGTTATCGTGGGGCCCCAGCCTGACACAAGCCTGCCACCACGTGTCGGGGGAAACTGTCCACCACGAACACCTATGGGACCGGAGCCCCTTGTCGTTGCGGTGAGGGAGCGGAGGGAGCACAAAGAGCGGATCGAGGAGAGCACACGGGCAGTTTACCCAGGTTCGGGCCACGCGGACGCGTAAAACCGTACTCCTGCCTTGGTTTGTATTGAGTTTGTGAGCTCGGGAGCTTGAAGAACTAGCTACACCGAGCGAGGGAGCGATCTAGGTTTCGAACCCTTTCTACGTTGTGCATGGGCCTCCTTTTATAGCTCAAGGGGTCACCGACAGGTGTCAACGTAGGAGAAAGGGGTAAAAATGTAACTTTGGTGGTAGTTGTAACAGTGCGGGAACAGTACATGGGTAGTGGATGAACAGTGGTCATCACCTAACTTGACAGTGGGGGACAAGAGCATTAAATGCCCGTCGCCGTCGACCCCAAAAGAGCCCGCCCTTGCGTCTCCGTTCGCCACGATGGTAGCCTCGTCACCGTGGAGTGCCACCGTGTCCCCCAGGCTGCACAGCCATCCGCCACGCGTCCCTGGAAGGGCCCCAGGGCGACGCGTGGGCCGATGAGCTGGAGCGCGGGCACACAGTGCAAACTTCCCCCGGCAAGCACCTTGCCGGGGTCTTGATCTTGTCAGGCCGGGAAGCTTGTCGCTCCCCGGGTCTTGCCGGGGCGCAGAGTGCGCCGAGGCTTGTCTTCTAGATACAGTCTTCTGGTCCTCCTGGCAAGCTCCTCTCGCCAGGGCCTTGAGTTAATGAGGTAATCTTGAGCCTGGGACGGCCTTCCCGGCAAGCTCCACTTGTCGGGGCCTTGATCTTCTGTCTTGTATACTTTGTTTTTGAATGGCTTAATAAGGACCAGAGAGGTTTCCGGCAAGCACGTGGTAGACCCTGCCGCGGGAAGCTGCTACTGCCCGTGCACAAGTCGGTGTACTAAGGTACCCCTATCTTAGTACACCGACAGGAGCCCCCGGGCCTAGGCCACACGCGGTGCCCAGCGCCGTTGGGCCAGGCCCAAAACAGTGCACGGGCACGCGCGGCCCACGGCGAGCCGTAATTCCCCTTCCGCATCCGCCGCGTCCCTCCCTAACGGCACGCGTCGATTGCGGCGTCGTGGGAGAGATCGTGGCCACGTTCTTTAATAGGAAATGCGGAGCGTCCCCCACTTCCCCCTTAAAAGCAGAGGAAGCAGGGGCCGTTACCTTACTTCGTCTTCATTGCTTCTTCCACCTCTAGAAATCCCCCTCTGCGCTCCGCCTTCACACCTCCTCCGCCGTCTCTCGCATCTGCGGCGCCGCCGGACTCCTCGTCTCCTTCCCTCGCCGCCTCCGCCATGGCCCCGAAGACCGAGAAGGCGAAGGCGGAGAAGGCCAAGAAAGAGAAATCCGAGCAGGCGGCGAAGCTTGCTCTCCTGCGGAAGAGGAATGTCGTCTTCGCGCCAAGGCTCAGCGCGCGGGAGCTCTGGAACAAGTACTATCTGTTCTGGGCGAAGAAGACCAAGGAGCATCCCCGCACCCGAGTCTACCCGGCCGCCGCCAGAGATCTGTACCCCAGCGGGTATTTCTTCTTTGCTGCCTTCTTCCACTGCGGCCTGTGTCCTCCATTCTCTGAATTTTTCTGTGACATCATGAACACCTACAACCTCCATCTTTTAGACTTCACCCCCAACGCCATCCTCACGATGGCGGTTTTCGCTCATCTGTGCGAAAACTACATAGGGATCTATCCAAACGTAGCACTCTTTAGGCATTTCTTTACGCCTAGAGTAGAGGCCGGCGCTCCCCTCTCCGGGGGTATCTCTTGGGTCTTCCGCTTGAACAAGAAGGAATCTTATCTGAAAGGGGAGCTCCGCGGCAAGTGGGAGGAGTGGCGCGCGGATTGGTGCTGGATAGTTGAGGACGAGCCGCAGCCTTTCACTTCACGGCGCTGGAGCTGAAGGGGATGGTCCGGGAGCTTTTTAAGCACGAACCGGCCCATCCGGAGTGGTTTAGACCTCCCCGGGGAGTGGTGCCGCTGTGCAACAGCACCGCCCGGGATGCCTTGCGGGCGATGATGCCCGCATGTGACTCTCATGGCGTCGACCCAACATGGATAGTGCCCACGCCGGATGCCATCATGAGTTTCTTTGATAACTTGGTCGAGGTGCCGAAGAACACCGATGAGATCAAGGGTCTCACCCGGGCACCACGGATAGAGAGATTGCTTATATTGCTACCCGGGTGGAAGAGGCCGCCGCAGCCGCAGCGGTAGGAGAATTCGGGTTCACCGTCGACGAGGCAGAGGCCGAGGACGCGTCGTGCCAGGCCGAGGAGGCAGAGATCCGAAGACTTCTCAAACTTCCGCCCGACGAGCTCGCCGGGGTCCCTTCTCTGAGGCATGCCGGGATCCCCGGGGTTGTGAGCGAGGCCGCGGCAAGAGGCGAGGTTGCCGGAGGAGTCAGAGGTGCCGGAGGGAGCGGGGCCACCGGAGGGAGCAGGGCCGCTGGGCAGGGTGCTGGACCCAGCGAGCCCACCGAGGAGGAGGAGGAGGAGGACGCCGGAGCCGACGAGGATACTGGCGGATCTCTGGGGTTGGACGATGTCTCCTCGTCCACGGAGAGCTCTCCGCCCCGGGTAAGTCCCAGGCGATCTCCGTTGAAGCGCCTCCGCAAGGCGCCTACAGCGACAAGGACGCAGGCGCCCTGACAACAACCTGCTCGCCGGGCGACGCGAGCCACCGAGGGGAGCCAGGCTGCGACAGAGGCACCCCGCACATCAGCCGAGACGGAGGCACCCCGCGCAACAGCTGCGGCGGAGGTGCCCCGCGTGCCAGCGCCAAGCGGAGGGGGATCCTCTCAGAGTGGAGCAGCCGCTCCGCCCGCTCCCGGGGCCTCGGCGCCAACGGAGGCTGGGTCTTCGCAGCCCCCAGCCCCGGAGACCGCCAAGCGCCCGAGGGAGCCTTCTCCTCCCGCTCCTCGCGCGGGGGCGCCTCAGGTGGAGTTCGACTTCTCCGCCCTGAGCGACGACGACGACGAGGAACAGGAGTAAGCGTTTGTATTTTGTAGCTTCTTTAATTCTGTCTTGATTCTCTCGTTGATGATTCTGATCTTGTTTCTTGATTTGTCTGCAGGACCCTGACCCAGCGGATGGCGAAGAGGGCCGAGGTCCCCGTGGTCGAGGTTGAGGACGACTCGCCCGTCGCGGCGACAGGGGATGCGCCGGCGACGAACTTGCCGGACCCAAGCGCTGCTCCGAGGAGCAGCCCCCAGCGCAGCCCCTAGCGTAAGTCTGGGCTTGACCTTTCCGCTCGTTGGGCGCGCTTGAGGTCTTTGCTTGATACTAACATCTTGTTGCTCTGTTTTGTCTTGATTGTCTTGTGCAGAGGTGGAGCCGCAGCCACAGGAGCGCCCGGAGACTACTCCCGAGGAGCCGCAGGCCCCGCCATCCCCGCCAAGGGCGAACTCCCCGGCGAGGGAGAGCGCTCCGCCAAGGGAGGGTACTCCGCCAAGGGCGAGTAGCCCGGCGAGGGCGGCCACCCCGCCAAGGGAGAGCTCCCCGGCGAGGGAGCCTGTTGTCGACGAAGCCCGCGAAGGTAAGTCTTGCAACCTCGTCTTCTTGGACTTGTCTTTTTTGGATATTTGCTTGAACTTTTTCTTTTCTTCTTCTTCTAGATCCTCCTCCCCCAGAGCAGATGGAGACGGAGGTCATCGTCGAGGAGGAGGGCGCGCAAGGCGACGCCGGCGACGCCACTGTCGTCGAAGACATGGCAGGAGCCGACGAGCCTGCCGCGGAGGAGACTGCCCCGACCGCAGACGCCGCGCCCGGGGAGGGGGACGGCGGCCACACTGCCGGCCCGGAGGCGGCAGGAGCGTCGAGCGCTGCGCCGGCCGCCGACCCCTCCACCGAGAAGGAGCAGTCCGCCTTCTATCTTGAGGCCCCCAACGGCGTCTTCATACAGGTGCCGTGGGGATCCTCGTCGCGAGCCCCCGAGGAGGGAGAGACCTTTGATGGAGAGGTCCTCGCCTCCGCGGGGTTGAAGATCGTCGAGGCGCCGGGCGGGAGCGACGAGCCCGAGGAGGAGAAACTGCTTCACCGGCTCCTGGCCCTTTACCGGGCCAGGCAGGCGAAACTTGAGTCTCGGGAAGCCCTCACCGCCAAGGCCGCAACAGATATGGAGAAACGCGCCGCGGAGCTCCGCGCCGCCAACCAGGCGGCCCTCCGCGACTTGGCGAAGGAGCACGAGAGGCTTGCTGGAGAGTACCAAGAGTGGCTCCTGGAGAAGGCTGAGGCCGAGGAGCAGCAGCGACTCGCCGGAGAAGCGCTGTCCCAGCGAGAAGGAGCGCTCAACCAGCGGAAGGTCGACCTCGACTCTCACGAGGACGACCTTACCGCCCGGGAGCAGGCCCTTGGCGGAGAGCTGAAGGAAGCGAAGGGCGCCGCCGCCACTGCAGAGACCGCCAAGAAGGACCTCGAAGCTAAGGTGGTGCAGCTGGAGGAGTACTTGAAGGCGAGCACGGAGAGGGTCACCGCGCTCAATATAGAGCGCGAGAAGGACGCCCATACCAACTCGGAACTCCAGGTACGCCTCTCCAAGCAGGGCGACGAGCTCAAGGCCGCCAAGGACTCGATTGCAGATCTGGAGCTGAAAGTCTCTACGCTGAAAGATTCACTCGACGCCGTCCGGGACCGCGAAACCAAGCTGAAGGACGAGCTCCACAAGGAGCGAGGCCTGGTGGAGAGCGCCGCCACTTCAGCTGATAACTTCCGCCGGACCGTCGAAATATGGACTGAAGATCTGGTGGCTTCTGCTAGCAACATCGACAAGGAGCTGATGGCGCTGAGGGTTGAGCATCTCATATACTCTCCGGATCCAAATCTCCCCCACAGCGCCAAGCTCAGTCTTTTCTTCAGGGGGATCGCGCCGGCGCTCGCACGTCTGCAGCAGAAGCTCCCCGCGCTGCTGGCCGAGGATTCGCGCCAACTCTGCGCGGGAACCCTGGAGCGCGTCTTGACCAAGATAGTTTACCGCAATCCTGGTATTAATCTCGTCAACGTCCTCGGCAGCTTGCCAGCCGACGCGGATCAGGAGGCACTGAAGGCGCAGGTCGCCCACATCATCGCCAAGGTGAACAAGATCTCCAGGCGCGAGGGCGACCGCGTGGATTAGGCCTCTTCCCCTTTTATTTCTTTTGCTGCTGCAAAGTGTGTCATGAACACGAACCTATTAGTGATTGCGACAAGCTATCCCTTGTAATATATTATCTTATTTTCGAGCAATTGATGCAGTGTTATTTCCCTTGTTTTGGTCCTTTACTTTGTATGCTTTTTACCCTACGCTTTTAGGGAACTTGCCGACAAGGGACCCTTGCCGCGAGCGCTGAGTGCTGGACTCTGAGCAGCCTGCCGGCAAAGGCCTTATCGGCAAGCAACCTTGCCGCAGCTAGTCGCAACGCACTTAGCTTGCTGAGCGAACTCGAAAACGAAATAAGGGCGCGACACTTGTCGCAGCTCACTTAAACCGTTGAGCGTACTCGAAAACAAGATAAGGGTGCGGCTAGCCATGGATAGGTTCCTTCGCGCACAGGTTTTCCATACAAAGCGTGGTTGTTCAAGGAAGATAACTAAAATTTAAAAATTTGAACTGTTCGAATTCTGGTAACTTAGCTTTCATAGTCTGTTCGTTCTCCGGCAAGCTTCTCTTTCTTGAACAGCACTTGGTTCATCCTCCTCCTCCTTCCCCCCCGGCAAACTTGTGCGCGAGGAATGTTTCTTCTGCTTAAGAGAGAAAGAAAAAGGAGAAGAGGAAACAAGTATAGGGTTTCTCGGCATGGTAATGCTTACCGGATATGTGTATTGCACAAAATGCCAAATGATGCATGCAAATAACAAAGAAAAGCACGAGAATGGCAAATAGTGCGAGAACACAAAGCTTTACTGATGCACGGGATCTGCGCCCGGCTTTGTACAAAGGTTTACATGCAACAGCGACAAGACTCGTACAAAAGGTGGTTGCCAAAGCGGATCACGGCAACCACGCCTTATGGGTGAAACTTTCGAAGATGCTCTATGTTCCAGGAGTTGCTCACCGGTAAGCCTTCTTCGGTCTCAAGGCGGACAGCGCTGGGCCTTGTGACTTGTCTCACCCGATAAGGGCCTTCCCACTTCGGCGTCAACTTGTTGGAATCCTTGGCGGACTGAACACGCCGAAGAACAAGGTCGCCTTCCTCGAGACTCCTGGCCTTGACCTTGCTGCTATGGTAGCGACGCAAGGCTTGCTGGTATCGAGCAGCTCGTACAGCAGCCTGGAGACGTTCCTCCTCGAGGAGCAATGCATCATCTTGTCGCAGTTGCTCTTGCTCGAGCTCATCATAAGCGAGCACTCGAGGAGATCCGTATACGAGTTCCGTGGGGAGAACTGCCTCAGTCCCATAGACAAGGGCAAAGGGTGTCTGCCCGGTGGCTCGACTTGGTGTCGTCCTGATTGACCAAAGAGCCGCCGGTAGCTCCTCTATCCAGTTTCTTCCGCACTTGTGCAGCCTGTCGAAGGTCCTCGTTTTGAGCCCGCGCAGCACTTCAGCATTGGCCCTCTCCGCTTGACCATTGCTCCTCGGGTGAGCAACAGAAGCGAAGCAGACCTTGGCGTCAAGGTCTTGGACGTACTGCATGAAGGTGCGACTAGTGAACTGCGTACCGTTGTCGGTGATGATCCTGTTAGGGATTCCGAAACGGCAAACAATTGCTCTGAAGAACCTGACCGCTGACTGTGCTGTCACCTTTCTCACCGGTTCCACTTCTGGCCACTTTGTGAACTTGTCGATTGCTACGTACAAGTACTCAAAGCCCCCGACAGAACGGGGGAAGGGGCCGAGGATATCGAGCCCCCAGACCGAGAAGGGCCAGGACAAAGGGATCGTCTGGAGAGGTTGAGCTGGCTGATGAATTTGTTTGGCATGGAACTGGCACGCTTCACACATGGTTACTTGTGCAGTTGCATCTTGGAGGGCTTCTTGCCAAAAGAACCGTTGCCGGAATGCCTTTCCGGCAAGTGCCCTTGCGCCAATGTGGTGGCCACATATGCCTCCATGTATTTCTGCCAATAGCTTCTGTCCATCTTCTCTGGAAATGCACTTCAACCTGACACCATTGAGCCTTCTTCTGTACAGTTCATTGTCCACGAACTGGTACATACTTGACTGCCTGGTTATTTTCTCTATCTCTGCTGGGTCGTCGGGAAGTTCTCCAGTTTGCAGAAAATGGACGATCTGTTGTGCCCATGCCGGAGCCCGAGGCTCGACGGCAAGGACTAAAGGCATGAGGGCCGCTGCGGGAACCCCAGCTTCTACGGCAAGAAACTCTGGTTCTGCCGGAGCTGATGGTCCCCCGGCAAGCTCGCCGGGGCGAGGCTTGTCGGGAACGATTGCTTCAACTGTACAGACCCTTGGGTCTGCAGGAGCAAACTGTTCCTCAGCGTTCTGGTCGTTGATCTTGGGAACCTTGGCGGCGGCTTCGGGAAGATCCGCCGGCAAGTAGTCACCGGAGACCAACTTTCTCTTTTTGGGCTGCCCAATTGATGGTGTAACGGATGGCTGAGTCAGCTTGAGCAGGAAGGTCCCTGGTTCCACAGGTAACTTCATCGCAGCACACTTTGAAAGGCCATCTGCTATATCGTTCTGAGCTCTCGGGACGTGCTCCATTTGCAGACCTTCAAAGTGTTCTTCAAGCTTCCTCACTTCATCTACATAAGCTTCCATCAAAGGGCTCTGGTAACTCTTGTTGACTTGTCGGACCACCAACTGAGAATCTCCCCGCACAATTAGCTTCCTAATCCCAAGTTCAGCTGCAATTCTGAGGCCGGCAAGCAGACCTTCATACTCAGCAGTATTGTTTGTCGCTTGTTCCCTGGGAAAGTGCATCTGGATAACATACTTGAGGTGTTCTCCGGTGGGTGCTATGAGTACCACACCGGCTCCAGCGCCTTGCAGCGAGAAGGCACCATCAAAGTACATCACCCATTCGCTTGTCGCTTCTTGTACGGGTACACTTGTCTCTGGAACCTCTTCATCGGGCGTTGGGGTCCATTCAGCTATGAATTCTGCCAAAGCTCGGCTCTGGATAGTTGAAGTACTCTCAAACTTGAGACCAAAGCTTGACAGCTCCCGTGCCCACTCGACGATCCTGCCTGTTGCTTCTGGATTGTGCAATATCCTCTTCAGCGGAAAGCGAGTGACCACTGTTATCTCATGTGCTTGGAAATAATGGCGCAGCATTCTCGAGGCCATGAGGAGACCGAAAAGCAACTTCTGCACCCCGGAGTATCTTGATCTAGCTCCCTGCAAGAGGGAACTCAAAAAATACACCGGGCACTGCACCATCTTCTTCCGCACCTATCCTTGCTCCTCCGCAGAGTTGTCCTTGTCGGGGCCAGAGCTTGTCGGAGCAGCCCCTTGCTTGTCGCTGGATTCGCTTGCCGGTGGTGTGGACTCCTCATCGGCCTCCCTCTCCGCTACTAACGCAGCACTAACCACTTGATTGGTTGCCGCCAGGTATAGCAGCAACTTCTCTTGTGGCCTAGGTGCGACAAGTATTGGAGTGGAGGATAGGTATCCTTTCAAGTCTTGCAGCGCTGCCTCCGCTTCCGAAGTCCATTTCATAGGACCTGCCTTCTTCAAGATCTTGAAGAAAGGCAAGGCGCGTTCTGCAGACTTTGAAATGAACCTACTGAGGGCAGCCACACAACCTGCAAGTCTCCTTACGTCCTTGACGCGCTTCGGGGCTTCGATCTGCTCGATGGCTTTAATCTTGTCGGGATTAGCTTCAATCCCCCTCTAAGACACAAAGAACCCGAGAAGCTTGCCGGAGGGAACTCCAAAAACGCACTTCTCGGGGTTCAACTTAAGCTGGATCTTGCGCAGATTTGCAAAAGTTTCTTCCAAATCCTGGATCAGGGTATCCTTGCTCTTGCTCTTCACCACTATGTCATCCATGTAAGCTTCTACATTTCTGTGGATTTGTGGCTCAAAAGCAGTGTGCACCACCCTTGCAAATGTTGAGCCTGCATTCCTCAATCCGAAAGGCATGCGAATGAAGCAATATGTGCCACATGGAGTAATGAATGCAGTCTTCTCTTCATCTTCCTTGGCCATAAAAATCTGGTGGTAGCCCGAATATGCATCAAGAAAGGAGAGCAGCTCACATCCAGCAGTGGAGTCAACAATCTGGTCAATGCGCGGCAAGGGAAATGGATCCTTGGGACATGCTTTATTCACATCGGTGAAGTCTATACACAGTCTCCACTTCCTGTTAGCCTTACGCACGACAACTGGGTTTGCTAACCACGTCGGATGGATCACGCCTCTAACTAGGCCCGCTGCTTCTAACATCTTGATTTCTTCGGCAATGAATTCTTGGCGCTCCACGGCTTGCTTCCTAACCTTCTGCTTGATGGGCCGCGCATGAGGACAAACAGCAAGCTTGTGCTCAATTACCTTCCTGGGAACACCGGGGATGTCAGATGGTTGCCAGGCAAACACATCGACATTCGCCCGCAGGAAGGCAACGAGCGCGCTTTCCTATTTGCTATCAAGTGTAGCACTGATGGTGAAGGTACCACCAGTGCCGTCCTCCTTGGCGGACACCTTCTTGGTTGCCGGTGGAGCGGCCATTCCTTTCTTGCTCTTGCCGGTGGAGCTCGATGGAACGTCCTCGGTCCACCACGAACACCTATGGGACCGGAGCCCCTTGTCGATGCGGTGAGGGAGCGGAGGGAGCACAAAGAGCGGATCGAGGAGAGCACACAGGCAGTTTACCCAGGCTCGGGCCGCGCGGACGCGTAAAACCCTACTCCTGCCTTGGTTTGTATTGAGTTTGTGAGCTCGGGAGCTTGAAGAACTAGCTACACCGAGCGAGGGAGCGATCTAGGTTTCGAACCCTTTCTACGTTGTGCATGGGCCTCCTTTTATAGCTCAAGGGGTCACCGACAGGTGTCAACGTAGGAGAAAGGGGTAAAAATGTAACTTTGGTGGTAGTTGTAACAGTGCGGGAATAGTACATGGGTAGTGGATGAACAGTGGTCATCACCTAACTTGACAGTGGGGGACAAGAGCATTAAATGCCCGTCGCCGTCGACCCCAAAAGCGCCCGCCCTTGCGTCTCCGTTCGCCACGGTGGTAGCCTCGTCACCGTGGAGTGCCACCGTGTCCCCCAGGCTGCACAGCCATCCGCCACGCGTCCCTGGAAGGGCCCCAGGGCGACGCGTGGGCCGATGAGCTGGAGCGCGGGCACACAGTGCAAACTTCTCCCTGCAAGCACCTTGCCGGGGTCTTGATCTTGTCGGGCCGGGAAGCTTGTCGCTCCCCGGGTCTTGCCGGGGCGCAGAGTGCGCCGAGGCTTGTCTTCTAGATACAGTCTTCTGGTCCTCCTGGCAAGCTCCTCTCGCCAGGGCCTTGAGTTAATGAGGTAATCTTGAGCCTGGGACGGCCTTCCCGGCAAGCTCCACTTGCCGGGGCCTTGATCTTCTGTCTTGTATACTTTGTTTTTGAATGGCTTAATAAGGACCAGAGAGGTTTCCGGCAAGCACGTGGTAGACCCTGCCGCGGGAAGCTGCTACTGCCCGTGCACAAGTCGGTGTACTAAGGTACCCCTATCTTAGTACACCGACACCACGTCATTAGTGTCGTTTCGTGGCTCGAACCGACACTAAAGGTTCGCCATGAACCGGTACTGATGATCGCCGCCCGCCTAGCCATTGGAACCGGCACTAATGTGATCATTAGTGCCGGTTCAGTTACAAACCGGTACTAATGTGCTTCACATTAGGCCCTTTTTCTACTAGTAAAGGCCCATCGCCTTTCCCAACTTTTTCGGCGGTCGCGGCTTCCCGGCAGGCAGGGCACACGGCAGCTTCCTTGCCGAGGCCTCAGCCTTGGCCTTCTTGTCGGTACTACGCGTGCCCGATCCTTCCACTGTCATCATTGCCTTATCCCTCGGCTTCTTGTTGCGCTTGTTGCCCTTCCTCTGGCTGATGGATTCATCCTCATCCACTAAATCAACATTAATGTAATCTTCTTCTCTGGGCAATTTCCTTCCTTTCTCCATCCGATCACATTTATCCATCAGTGTATATAGTTCTTTCACAGTCTTGGGCAACTGCACGTTCATTTTGGAACAAATGCGTCGGTTGTGCACATTGGACTGGAAAGCTGCTATAACGGTTGTCGAATGGATATTCGAAATATTTCTATGAACTTAACTGAATCTCTACAAATACTTACGGAGGATTTCTCCTTCCTTCTGCTGGAGAAGCTGCAGGCCCCTGGGCCTGCTGGGCTCTTGGTGGCCACCAGTGAAGGCACCGATGAACTCGTGGCACAGGTCTTCTCATGAAGAAATGGAGTTCTCCGGCAGGTGCTTCAGCCAAGACCTCACATTGGACTTGAGAGCCAAAGAGAAGTAGTTCCCGAACACCTTCTCATCTCTTCCCCCGGCAGCCTGAACAAAAATGGCGTAGATGCTTAGGAACTCTGTCGGGTTCAGCCACCCGCCATATTTCTCAGGTATCTCTGGCTTGAACATGCGAATGGACAGCCAACGGACTTGCCGCAGCTCTCATGTAAAGGCAAGGCAGCCAACCTAGAAAGGCATGCACCCGATAGCACCAAGGGCAAGCTCGTCGAGGTTGAGGCCGTCACACCCGTCGGCCTGGTGGGGGTTGTTGCGGCGCCGTTCGGCGATGACGCGCGCATATCCCCGCCGCCTATCTTCCAGGGTTCGATGTTGGCATGGACACGCTCGAGGGTCAGAAGAGGACATCGAGACGTCGTCGAGGTCGTGATTCTGCTGCGCCCTCGCTGGTTGCCATGGTGGGGACTGCATCGTGGGGACGGCCCCCTCCTTACGGCCAGCAGTGCGGGCGGTGGCTGTCGCTTGGGGAGGTTGCGGTTGGAAAGCTCGTCGTCGGCCCCCAGCTTCGGAGAAACCGAGCAGGCTTTGGATGGTGGCACGCCATTCATCCATCTGCTCGGCCGCTGGCGGGAACCTCAGTAGTAGCTGAGCTCGCGCCATGGCCTCTGTGGTTGTGCTTGGCATATATGTCGATGATGTCGAACGCACCATAGTGTGGCTCCTAATGATGCCGGCGGCGGCGGCGGTGCCGCGGACATGCTGCTGTGGGATGACCACCTGGGCGGCGGGGTCGCGCGGTGATGGTGCTCAAAGATCAACGGCTCCGTCGAGCGCTGCATTCTAGTTGGCTTGCCCAGGAGGAGCCGCATACGCCACGGTCGCTCCCGTGGTGGGGGCGACCGGAGGGCGACGGCTCATGCTGGACCGAGGTCCGTTGCTGCGGCTCTGCCCGTCGGTGAGAGGAGGGGGCACGGACGGAGTGACCCCCTCGCCTGCACCTTGTAGGGCATGACCGTTGAGGCGTTGCTGATGTTGTTCACTTCCAGTAGCTCCGGCCTCGTGTCGACCGCGGGGGAAGTGGTGATGGAGCCACCTGCTCCAACCACGTCCCCAATAGCGTCCATGTCCTCGTGCGCCCCCGCAGCCCCCACAGCGTTAGAGGCCGCGGACGGTGGAGCCTTCGAGCTTGTTGGATGGGCTGAGGCACCAGATTTCTTCTTGCGGGCCATGGTCGATGGCGCTATCGAAGATGAAGATGGTGATGAAGATGACGTGTTGTGCACACTTCCAGGTTCACGCAAGCGATCCCCCTACCTGGCGCGCCAAAGATGTCGCGGGATATACGCGGCCACCTATGGGACCAGGTGGCCCCTTGCTGGTTCGGCAGGGGGACGTTGCGTTGCACAAAGAGCAGATTGGCGTACGGCAGCACGACAGAAAGCACACAAGCGATTTACCCAGGTTCGGGCCGCCGCGAGGCGTAAGACCCTACTTCTGCTTTGGTGGATTGATGGTGGAATGAGTGGGGTGGTGCGTGGTACACTTGCCCGGTAGGGTTCGCCTCAGGGTTGCAACGACTACGTGCGTATGGTGATGTGGGTTCATCAACTTTCCAACCTCTTCTACCATAGCCATGGGCCTCATTTCATAGATAAAGGGGTTAGCACAGTGGCAAAGTAGTCATTATACACTGCTATGATATCGAACAGTGCTATCATACCTAACTCTGCAGGCTGACAGGGCGCATTAAATGTGCCGCTTAACGTCACATCGTTGGTTTCCCGGCAAGCCGTGCCGGGCTATCCAGCCAGCTCCATGTCTGCCTGCTCAACATGTCGCAGGATGGGTGTCATATGCGGGTTCTTCTTGTAGGAACTGGCTGCCATGTGGCTAAAGGCTGCTACTTAATCATCTTGCAGCTTGACACCGCATTGAGTGACAACGTGGGTCGTGCTTGAGTGTTCGGTGGGACGGTTTGGCCTCCGTGAGCCCCCGGTAGGCCTTGCCGGGGTATTTTTGCTATCTGCTTTGGGGATGGACTTGCCCCTTGTCGAGCTCGCCTGCCTAGCAAGGGAGGCCCTTCTCTTGGTGATGTCTTGCTTCTCTGGCTTCTCCTTGGTCTCTCTGCTCTGAGCTAGTTCTTCATTCCTCTTGAGTCTTTGTACTTTGGCTGGGTTTGGTGCTTCAATCTTGTGCTTGAGCTTGTGCACAGTATGGGCAACAGACCAAGGGTTTGTTGCACTAACAAAGGAGGAGTCTTTATCCTTTTATAGACGGTGAAAATGCCAAGCGTCCCCCTCTTAAAGCCATAAAACTCACCTATCCCCAACGAGATCGTGCGTAAGGTGCAGTTGGATTACCCAAATCATATTGATGAGAATCCCGTAATGGGCGGGCATGATCTCCTTTTTGAGAAGACGTGACAATAGAGCCTAGGCCTCGAAACATGAAATAGGAGGTGAAAATGGTTCGAAATGTTAAAGAATCAAGTGTGACGCTTCACCGAAAAAGTTGTCAATAAAGACACGGTTCCTATTTTGACGTCTTGCCTTCGTGGTTAAGGGTTGTATTAATTATGTAGAGCCGAACACAGTTCCTTTATGCAGGAAGCTAAATTAAAGTATCCAGGAGAAGGAACCCGCCTTGCAATGTCAAAGACAATTAGCGTGCCGAACACATCGTCATCGAAGACTGCTTCAGAGGATACTGAGGGAGTCAAGGACTAGGGGGTCCTCGGGTGTCCGGACTATTCGATATGGGCCAGACTGATCGGCCATGAAGATAAAGCAGAAGACTACCCCCCGTGTCCAAGTGGGACTCCTATGTGCATAGAACGACAAGTTTGGTGTCCGGGTGTAATGTTTCCTTCCTCTGCAAGCCGACTCTGTACAACCCTAGGGCCCTCCGGTGTGTATATAAACCAGATGGTTTAGTCTGTAGAGGCTACCAGAAGAATCACGGGCTAGACAACTAGGGTTTAGCCAATATGATCTTTAGGTAGATCAGCTCTTGTAACCACTATACACATTGAACACAATCAAGGAGGACATAGGGTTTTATCTCCTTTAAGAGGCCCGAACCTGGGTAAAGAACGTGTCCCAATTGTCCCTTGCTACCATTGATCCTCAGGCACACAACTTGGGACCCCCTACACTAGATTTGCCGGTTTAGACACCGACAATGGGATTTCACGGGAAAAGAGACCTGCAACGGTGGAAAAGTATTTTCATGGATAATTCTAGGGTTTTTGGAATATTTGGGAATTTATAGGCCAAAGATTAGGGTCGGTGAACTCCCGAGGGGCGGACAAGCCCTCAGGGCGCGCCCTAGAGGATAGTGGCCTCCTCGGGACTCTTCTGACTTCATCTCCAAGTCTTCTGCATGTCTTCTGGATCAAGAAAAATCATTGAGAAAATTTTATTCTGTTTGGACATTGTTTGATATTCTTTTCTGAAAAACTCAAAAACAAGGAAAATACAGAAACTGACACTGGGCTCTAGGTTAATAAGTTAGTCCTAAAAATAATATAAAATAGTATATTAATGCATATAAAACATCCAAAGTTGATAATATAATATCATGGAACAATCAATAATTATAGAGACGTAACAAGCATCCCCAAGCTTAATTCATGCTCGTCCTCGAGTAGGTAAATGATAAAAATAGAATTTTTGATGCGGTATTCTACCTAACATATTTAGCAATGTACTGCTTCTTAACTTGGCATGAATGTTCAGATCCATAAGATTCAATACAAAAGTTCATTGACATAAGAATAATAATACTTCAAGCATACTAGAAAGCAAAATCATGAAGCTTGAAAAATAACATTCTCAAAGAAAGTTATCCCTACAAAATCGTTATCCCTACAAAATCATATAGTCTTGTTATGCTCCCTCTTCTTAACACAAAGTATAATTCATGTACCACCCCGGTGTCAGCCAAGCAATTGTTTCATACTTTTCAATGCGCTTCACTTCTTTTAACTCTTCACACAATACATGAGCGTGGGCCATGGACATAGAACTATAGGTGGAATAGAAGGTGATAGTAGACAAAAGAAGGGAGAAATTCTCACATCAACTAGGCAAATTAGCGGACTATGGATATGTCCATCAATTGATATCAATGTGAGTGAGTAGGGATTGCCATGTTACGTATGCACTAGAGCTATTAGTGTATGAAATCTCAAAAGAAAACTATTTGGGTGTGCATCCAACTTGCTTGCTCATGAAGACCTAGGGCATTTGAGGAAGCCCATTGTTGGAATATAAAAGCCAAGTTCTATAACGAAAATTTCCCACTAGTAATATATGAAAGTGTCAAAATAGGAGACTCTCTATTATGAAGAACATGGTGCTACTTTGAAGCACAAGTGTGGAAAAGGACAGTAACATTGTCCCTTCTCTCTTTTTCTCTCATTTTTTGGAGACTCCTCTTTTTTTGGAGACCCCTTTACTCTTTTTGGGCGACTCTTTCGGCCTCTTTTTTTTATAACCTCACATGGGACAATGTTCTAATAAGGATCATCATCACACTTTTATTTACTTCCAACTCAAAATTACAACTCAAGGTAACTCAAACTCAAAATGATGGAACGGTCGAGTGACATAGCAATATATCTCGTAACGGCTATGAAAATGCCATAATATGTAGATATGGTGGCTATTTTGAGGAAGGGTATAAGGTGGGTTTAATGCACCAACAAAACTTGCGCGGTATTAGAGTGGCTAGCAATGGTGGAAGGGTGAGAGTGCGTATAATCTATGGACTCAACATTAGCCATAAAGAACTCACATACTTATTGCAAAAAGTTTATTAGCCCTCGAAGCAAAGTACTACTACGCATGCTCCCACTACAAGAAATATGTCAACTTATGACCTTTTGTTAGTGACCCTGGAAGAATTGGTCATAGATCTATGACCATTTCAGACCAATTGGTCAAAAGCTGTTCGGGGGGCGCCAAACCCTAAACTATAACGACCATTTTGGTCAGAAAGGTCATAATTTCCTTACACGAAATGGTCATAAAGTAGATAGCACTGGTTCGCTGCCTTATTTCTAGCTGATCATGACCAATATAGATGGTCATAGCCTTGTAAATTGTGGTGGGTTGCTACGACTAGGCGCCACCTCATCAGTTTTGCCTATGTGTCATGTTCATGTGGCAGTTTTTGCCCTAGGTTGTGAAGCAACCTATATTTCTGTCATTCCCAAAATTCCCCAAAAAATCTCATAAATTCTTTGGGTCATATCTTCGTCAAATATGTAAAAAAAACCTTCCTTGCCTAGTTCAAAAATAATTCAAAAATATTCATTTTCCTATTCTGTTCAAAAAAACATTTTGTGAAGGAAGTACCACTTTGGCATGTCCAAATGGTATCCATTTTCTACAGTGCTTTCCTATGCCCAAATAACTATCCTCCACCAAATGCCAGCTCAATCCATTCATTATTTTGAGCCCATCTACAACTTTCTTATTTATGTCCAGTGTGGTACTTTGCAAAGCAAGTACCACCTAGACTCCTCCTTTTGAGCTGAAAATTTTTGAAGACGGTCTTCTTAGTAACTGATCATCCTCAACCAAAACTCACGCCCATTAGCCATGTGCATTTCCCGTACCGGTAATCAAACACTTGGTTGCTAATTCATGTTTGAGCATCGATCGGTCTCCTCGTGAGAATCTTATGTTGTAATTTTCTTCCTAGCACCTACCTGGGGAGTGGCCAACCCAGTAGACATGCCTAGGCCGCCCAGAACACATGGCAACGCCACAGTCACGCGGTGACCACGCGGCGGGCATGCGAGTTTACGCGCTCTAGAGTTGGGGCCCTCGACCACCGCCCAAACCTCGACGTATCGCCACCAAAACATGTATTTATGATTAAATAGGTACTTATGTAACTAGAAATGATTTTTGGAAAAAATAAATAGCAAACTATGAGGCAGCCGCAGTTCAAATTTGACCCGCTTCCAGCTGAATCGGCGGAAATTTGTCTTTTTCACGAGAGGTGGATCAAAACTTTTTACACCCAACCATTTTGTCAATTGTGCATTAAATATGTCCTAGTATTTTAGAAAATTGATTTGGTCAAATTTTGCAACAATTATTTGGGAGGCCCTTCACAAAAAAACCTCCTTTTGGGCACTCGAAAAATGGAAAATGATTTTTTCATCCAAAGAAAATGAAAACTTCCTTAAGCAATATTGTTTGCCATTCCAAGATGCACCCTTGTGCACAATATGAGATCATTTGAACAAACTATGCTATGAATGTGGCCATAGGATTGATCATTTGGCTTGAAAGCCATGAATCTTCACGCATGATAGCTCATTTCTGAGAACACTTTTTTAAAAGAATTGCCGTATTACAAGTTTATTATTTTTCCTGGTAACTTGGTCATATATAATGACACAATGCGAAGGTTTTCCATTTTTTTGATTTTTTTTGAATTCTTTTATGCCCGTTTCAAAATGCGGCCAAAACGGCGGGAATGACCGTTCCTAGCTAGTGGTTGAATCTTGGTATTTTTTTGGTGTTTCTCTGATTAAATAGATACTTATGTACCTAGAAATGATTTTTGTAAAAAATAAAGAGCAAACTACAAGGTAGCTGCAGTTCTAATTTGACCCGCTTCCAACTAAATCGGCCGAAATTTGTCTTTTTCACCAGAGGTGGATCAAAACTTTGGAAACCCAACCATTTTGTCAATTGTGCATTAAATATGTCCTAGTATTTTATAAAAATGATTTGGTACAAATTGGCAATAAATATATGGCAGGTCCTTCACAAAAAAACCTCCTTTTGGGCACTCGAAAAATGGAAAATGAATTTTTCGTCCGAAGAAAATGAAAACTTCCTTAAGCAATATTGTTTGCCATTCCAAGATGCACCCTTGTGCACAATATGAGATCATTTGAACAAACTATGCTATGAATGTGGCCATAGGATTGATCATTTGGCTTGAAAGCCATGAATCTTCACGCATGATAGCTCATTTCTGAGAACACTTTTTTAAAATAATTGCCGTATTACAAGTTTATTATTTTTCCTGGTAACTTGTTCATATATAATGACACAATGCGAAGGTTTTCCAATTTTTTGATTTTTTTTGAATTTTTTATGCCCGTTTCAAAATGTGGACAAAACGGCGGGAATGACCGTTCCTAGCTAGTAGTTGAATCTTGGAATTTTTTTGGTGTTTCTCTGATTAAATAGATACTTATGTACCTACAAATAATTTTTGGAAAAAATAAAGAGCAAACTACGAGGTAGCTACAGTTCAAATTTGACCCGCTTCCAACTAAATCGGCGGAAATTTGTCTTTTTCACAAGAGGTGGATCAACACTTTTTACACCCAACTATTTGGTCAATTGTGCATTAAATAGGGCCTAGTATTTTATAAAATTTATTTGTTCCAATTTTGCAACAATTATATTATAGGTCCTTCACAAAAAATCTCATTTCGGGCACTCGAAAAATGATTAAAAATAGCTAGAAAGATGAGAAATGCATACAAATTGGTGATCACCCATAAAATGTGGTCTAACTTGAGTGAAAATTTGTGTGGTTCCATTTTGCAAAATATTTTTGATAGCTGCTTTACAAAACCCCTCTATTTTTATTACTAGGAAACTATTTTAAATCATATATTTTCTCGGCCAATCAGGACACATCCCATGGATCACCCCCACTATAGCCGATCTGAACCGTCCCTTGTAGCCTATCTAAACCGTCCACCTCTAAACAGCCCAATCCAAACCCTAGCAGCTCCCGGCCGCCTCTCTCTTCCCCTCTCCATGAGAACACACTCGCCGCCGCCTCTCTCTCTCCATCTCCCCGATCCAGATCGACGACGACGTCTCTCTCACCTCGCCTCCAGTTCACGATCTCCTGCCCCCACCCACCCACCGGCAAACCTCGCTCCCGGGCTCCGCCGACGCTCTCACCCACCCATCGGCGCTCTCAAAATCCGCTCCGCTCCTCTCCCCGATCCAGATCTAACCCAAGCTTCCCATCCTCCACCGCCGCCCCGTCCTCCATTGCCGGAGTTTCCTCCCCCGCCGCAGCCATGACGTCACGGCCGTGCGCCACCCACCTCCGGATCCCTCCGCTCGCTCGTGCCCATGCTCCCTCTCCGCCTACGGGGCCGTGCCCCTCGTGCTGCTGCCCGACGACGCGGGTGGGTGCGCGGGCCTCGACCCGCGGGGCTCGGCCAAGTCGCGGGCGAGCGATGGCTTCGTGAGGGAGCCGAAAGACGCCAGGGCGATGGTCCTCGTCGACGTGTACCTCCCCGTCGCCGCCGTGTTCAAGCACCTCAGGTCAGTGCCGCCCCCTTCCTTTTCATTTGTGTGCACTGACTTTGCTTGCGCTCCTCCGTGCGCCACCACGCCGCGTCGCTGTTGGCTCCGACCACGCCGTGTGGTCAAGAGCAAGTTAGTTTAATTACACCATGGGAAGTATACGGCTCTACCTATATAGGAGTATATCAAAACAAGGCCATACTTCTTGGACCGACATAAACAACCTGAAAACAATGGACAACACTCCGTCTACTTGAAATCAACAGCACGGTTCACAGACAGAATACAAGGAGTTGCTTCGATTCAACAACCAGGCGGCGTATTTCAATTCAACAATCATGTCATATGATGCAACTAAACAACCTTAATTTATATAACAACTAACACATGCTTAATTTATATGTTCAAAAGCTTAAAGTCCATATTACATGAGAAGGGTAATTTGCATTACAGAAACTCCTACAACAACAGCACCAGGTTTCATAGTGCAAACTAATGAACCTCCAGTTCACACTTCTACGAGCCAACATGACTCTGCTCTAAGCATTTCAACTCAGCTTCAATAGTGATAGGAAGAGCCGTATACTCCTATATACTGAGTGCTTGGCTTTGTTGCTTTTATTATTTTTGATTGATGAGTGTATAGAGATGCTGATGCTTTATTGTTTATTTCACACATTTGGCTGTTCTTCACCTGTGTTCTGTCTTATGTGCTGAGGATGTGCTTGAGCCTACAGATTGCTTCTCATATAGATGTCGAATCCTTTGCCACTTCGGGCCTCCCTTGAAATAGTTTATTTCAGAAAAACGTACCACATTGGTCAAAAGATAGATTCTCTTTGTGCAGGCTTCATCCACATTATTGAATTCTGATAAGTTTGTCCTTAGTGCGCTTCAGATATCTTTGATTTTATGACTGCAACTAATAGAATATAAATTATTTATCACTGCAGGGCATGTTTGTTCCTGCCATAAAAGGGCAAGGGACTGAAGAGCAACAGAAGAAGTGGTTGCCAATGGCATACAAGTTCCAAATAATTGACTGCTATGCTCAGACTGAACTTGGTCATGGTTCAAATGTTCAGGGTCTTGAGACAACTGCCACATTTGATCCAAGTACCGATGAGTTTGTTATGCACAGCCCGACTCTGACCTCTAGCAAGGTAGACATTTTCTAAACCTGCTTATATGATTTACTTATTTGTTTTAGGACTTCGCTTCCTTATATGATTTACTTAAGTGGGCTTTTCCTTTACGAACTGTAACTCATGCACATCCATATGTCAGGTTTCATCGTGCAGTTGTGAAGCTTAGATGACCACTCTCCGCTTCCTGGCGTTACTCTCGGTGATATTGGTGGAAAGTTTGGCAGTGGGGCGTATAACAGCATGGATAATGGTGTTCTGCGCTTCGACCATGTGCGCATCCCAAGGGATCAAATGTTGATGAGGTTGGTCCGTTGGCATGCTTTTTGTTCTGTCACTTTCTGTGTTTAGTTTGCTGTAATTCCTTCTAAAACATGCCATGGTTATTTCTTCTAGGCTTTCCCAAGTTACAAGGGAGGGAAAGTATGTGCACTCAGATGTACCAAAGCAGCTGCTATACGGGACAATGGTGTATGTCCGTCAGACAATTGTCGCAGATGCTTCCAAGGCTTTGTCCCGTGCTGTTTGCATTGCTATAAGGTATAGTGCTATCCGGAAGCAGTTTGGTTCCCAAGATGGTGGCCCTAAGACTCAGGTACTACAGTCAGCCTTTCTGATTGTCATTCTCAAGTAATCTGTTACTCTGGCCAACACTCGGAACTAGAAGTAAAAGTAATTGGATACAATGGCAAGACAACTTCCCACTATGAACAAGTGGCTAATGTATTTACACTGTTTACAGGTCCTCAATTACAAGACTCAACAGAGCAGGCTCTTCCCTTTGCTGGCTTCAGCTTATGCATATAGATTTGTGGGTCAGTGCCTGAAGTGGCTATACACGGATGTCACACAGAAGCTGGAAGCTAAGGATTACTCAACGCTGCCAGAGGCTCATGCCTGTACCGCTGGGCTCAAGTCTGTGACAACATCTGCAACAGCTGTACGTATAATCAGTTAATTCATTGTTAATGCCTTTAGCAATTATACCTATTTATTGGTTTATACTGAATTTTGCAAAATTGAACCTTCCAGTTTCATTATTTCATCTTCATCACTTTTTGTTTATAGCATGTCAACCAAAACCTGAGCTCAAGTTTTCCCCAGTTGTCCATTTTGATACTAGATCTTGTCAATGTAGTTGTGTCGATGAAGTTCCATTGGAACATACGAAATTTGCAGATTGTATAATAACAACTTATAATTAGGATTTCACATGCATAGTCTAGCCAGTTTATATAATGGATGCATTTCACAATTTATTGTTCTGTAATAATAAAGCTAGCCTCTCTGTTATGCAGGATGCGATTGAAGAATGCCGAAAGCTCTGTGGCGGACATGGTTGCCTGAACAGCAGTGGGCTCCCTGAACTTTTTGCGGTCTATGTTCCTGCCTGCACCTACGAAGGAGACAATGTCGTTTTGCTGTTGCAGGTTAGTGTCGTTTTGCACCTGATCCGCTTTGACCTGTTTTTTGTACCTCGGTTCAGTATTGGCCAGTAGTGTAATCACAACCTTTGGTGCTCTCTGCAGGTTGCAAGGTTTTGATGAAGACCGTCTCTCAGGTGGCCACTGGGAAGCAGCCTGTCGGCACCATAGCTTACATGGGCAACATACAGCACTTGATGCAATGCAAAAGCGCTGTAAACACAGGTATGCAGCTAGATCTTCAGGTATACTAGTAATGAAGTAGGCGTGTTTTTGCTGTACCACACATAAACAGTCTCTGTTTGCCGTGTTTTTGTTTTACTTTGGTTCAGACAACATCTGGACAGTATGCAATTCCTGCAAGATCACTTTGCGTAGCATGAAATTTTGAAAAGTTGTTGATGCATGATTCATCTTCCATTTTCGGAACAGACCTATATCATTGTTTATCTAACTGTGCGTGTATTCATTGTTTGTTAGGAAATCGTCCGTGAGGATGACGAGAAGCTGTGGGAGCTGAAGGAGAAGCACGGCGAGGAGGTGTGCGCCCTGGTGACCAATGCATTGCTGGAGGTGAATGAGTACAACCTGAGCGGGTGCTACTCGGTGCCGGAGTTGTGGAACTTCAAGGAGAATCGCAAGGCGACGCTCAAGGAGGTGGTGGAGTTCGTCCTCAAGCAGTGGCGCACCCTCAAGAAGAGGAAGCGTTGGGCTGAGCGGAGCACGCTGCTGTGACTAAAGCTGAGGTACCTAGGGCCCGTCGATTAGCAAAGCAAAACCCTACCTGTGAATCTCTCTCTAGTTCTAGCTGCTCTGCCATGGACATTGGGTATATATACACTCTGCAACCTACATTAGTCTTAATGGATTGGTGGTTTGTGCTGGCAGGACGGGGAGAAGAAGGACGAGGCGGCGGACGCTACAAAGAAGGGGTCGGGGTCCGACTCGGATGACGACGAGCAGGAGACCCAGTAGAAGAAGGAAGGGGGCATCTCCCACAAGAAGAAAAAGGTATGTTTTCTCTCCCTCTTTCTGTGTCTGCCTGATTGTTGAATTACCTGTTGGCTAAGCATGAATTTTGCTGTTTTGGTTTATGTTTTGTAGTTGGAACAAAGGGTGAAGATTGCAGAGCTGAAGTAGATATGCAACAGGCCCGATGTCGTCGAAGTAAGCCACCCTCCTGCCTTTTTTTGTGAACCAAGTGTGCTGGCAATGTGACGTTCCTGTGTTACTTTGAACCAAGTGTGCATGCTGCTGTGACGGATGTGTTATGCATTGCCAAGGTTGCCAATGCTAATGTGATCTGACCACTACTAGTGCTCTCCCTATATAAAATTGTGGTGGTTCCTCTTTTACAGAAGCTCAAGTGTGAAGTGTGAAGCCAAGTGTGGAGCCGTGAAGTCCAACTCAGTAAAGAGTAGCATATTGTAGAATATCTGTGTTGTAAAGATTGTAATAAATTTATTTAGTGGTATATTTGATGAATTTTATGTGTTCTTTGTTTTATTTGAAGTATTGATTATGTATGCGATTTGAAAACTTGTGAAATGGAAACCTGTCCAATGGAGCCACTTATGAAAATAATTTGTCAAATTTGTACATTTCTGACATGTGGGACCAATGTGAGAGATGAACATGACAAGTGGGACTAGCTTGAATATATAATGGTTGAAAATAGAAAATCAATAAACTAAAAGGCTATGACCCAGAAAATAAAAAAGCCGAATTATTGAGCTAGGCCCATGTAGGTGATCATAATTGATAGGAAAAAAAATCATAGATGGGCTGAATTAATGGGCTCGGCCCATATAAACACAGAATTGGACCGGACTGAATCTTGTGCCACATCAGCTTGCCACGCTGGATGTCTACGTGGTGTGGAGAGGCTGCTAGTGACCAAAACACGACAATAGGCATATTTTGGTCATAAACGTCTATGACCTTCTCACAGAGAAGGTCGCTATAGTCAGTTTATGACGGCCAGCTTTTGACCTTATGTTTTTGGTCACAAAAAGGTCACAAATGGAAATTTGTGACCATTTAGTGACCAATAGTGGTGGTCACAAGTTGACATATTTCTTGTAGTGTCCTAGGGGAAAGGTTGGTAGGAGTTAACCATCGCGCGCCCCCAACTTTCACACAGAGGAAGACAATCAAGAATAAATTGCGCTGCAAATTCACCACATTATTAGAAGACCATACGTGCATGCTACGGGAATCATAAACCTTAACCCAAGTATTTCTTTAACTACACAGTTCACTCCTAGCATAACTCTAATATCACCGTCTTCATATCTCAAAACCATCGCAAGGAATCAAGCTTCTCATATACTCAATGCTTTTTATGAAAGCTTTTATTATATCCCCCTTGGATGCCTATCATATTAGGACTAAATTCACAACCCAAGCAAATTACCATGATGTTATTAGACTCTCAAAATAATATAACTGAAGCATGAGAGTTCATCAATTTTTTCAAAATAACATCACCGTCGTGCTCAAAAAGATATAAGCGAAGCACTAGAGCAACTACCCTAGCTCAAAAGATATAAGTGAAGCATATAGAGTATTCTAATAAATTCATGATTAATGTGCATCCCTCTAAAAAGGTGTGTACAACAAGGATGATTGCGGCAAACTAAAATGCAAAGACTCAAATAATACAAGATGCTACAAGCAAGACACATATCATGTGGTGAATAAAATTATAGTATCAAGTGAATTTACTGATGGATTGAAGATAAAAGATGGGGTGCCATCTGTGACATCCCCAAGCATAGATGTTTGGTTGTCCTTGAATATTACCTTGGGCTGCCTTGGGAATCCCCAAGCTTACGCTCTTGACACTCCTTATTCCGTAGTCCATCAAATCTTTACCCCAAAATTTGAAAACTTCATAAGAAAAACTCAACAGAAAACTTCATAAGAAAAACTCAACAGAAAACTCATGAGATAGGTTAGCGTAATAAATCAAATAACCACTTTAGGTACTGTTGTGAACTCATTCTAATTTTTTGTTGGTGTTATATCTACTGTATTATAACTTACCCATGGTTCATACCCCCCGATACTACCCTTAGATTTATTAAAATAAGCAAACAACAAGATGAAAACATAATCTGTCCAAAAACAGAACAGTCAGTAGCAATCTGATAACTTCGCATACTTCTGCGACTCTCAAAATTCTGAAAATTTAGGAAAACGTGGGAAATTAGTATATCAATCTTTGGTAAAAAAATTCAAAATTATCATGCTTCGGCACCACCAAGCTTCCAAGAACAAGTACCATTTCTTCACCGCATATTTCTACTACGGGCTTGTTCCTCCCTTTTGTGATATCTTTTATGTAATCATGTACACATATGGGTTCCATTTCTTAGATTTTACTCCTAATGCGGTCACTTGTATGTCCGTATTTTCCCATATGTGTGAGAGTTTTGTTGGAGTACTGCCCAATGTAGCCCAGTTCCGCCATACTTCATCCCACGCATCGAAGCAGATGCCCTTTCTGGTAGCATCACCTAGATTGCAAGGAATGACGCCAAAGAGATCTACCTCGATGGCCAACTGCATCTATAGTGGAACAAATGGCAAGCGGACTGGTGTTGGATCAAAGACATCGAGTTCCCAGATTTTTGTAGGTCTTGGACAAAGAGAGTAGAGTGCGGCAAGGATTGGAGCTATTTCAATGCACATGACAAGAAGCTTGCCATTGTCGTGACCCATATCCTTCGTCTCAACACCGCTGGCCTCACCATCGAGATGGTGGGCGCTAAATTTCTTTGGCGCTGCATTGTCGCTTTCCAGAGCAGGCAAAGGTGCGCTTGGTACTTCAAGAATGCGGCACACATCATGCGGCTACATACCGGGCTTGGCACCAATTTCACGGTGCTGCAGAAAAAATAACTATGTCACCATCTCTTACGTACTACCGACAAGTTCAACCTTCCAGCAAGCATACTAACGGTATGCAACAACTTTGCCAAGGACGCAATCATTGCAATGATGCTACCATGCAATGCTCACATCATCAAGGGAAGTTGGCAAGAACCACATGAAGACAGGATCATGCTATGGTTTGACACTCTGGTGGAGAGATCCATCAAAGAAGGAAAATACCTCATTCTTAATACTACTAAAGAAAAAATGGCTTATATCACCAACAAGGCAAAGGAAGCACGAATGGCCGCAACTACCACTAGCTTTGGATCTGCGACAACTGTCTTGATGAAGAGGTCGAGGATGAACCAGTAGGAGACTCCCCGAAAGAACCTATCGGAGAACAGGAAGATTCTGCCGAGAGCAAGATGACAACGCCGCTGAGCAGCAGGTGCATAGGGAACCCCCAATCCCAACAAAGAAAATTCATATCCTCCAGTGAGCTTTCTCCGGAGAGCCAGTAAATCCTTCATCCCCGAGCAATGAGGTCTGTGACAAGGGAGCGACCACCAAGGTTGCCCCGCAGCAAGGAGTTTGAAGCCAAGCTTGCCAACAAGAGCAAGTGTGGCGCACCTCCTTGAGGCGACTAGTCGTGTCGACTGTTGGAGCAACTGGATCTTCTCAACCTTCCGTGTCCGCGGCAACCAAGCGAGTCAGCACTCGTACTCCACCTCCCACCTCTAGTGTTGATTCTATAGGCACTTGGGACATTTCTGTCCCGAGCAACAAAGAGGAGGAAGAAGAGTATGTATCTTGAACTCTTTTCATCAATTGTTGATTTCTTGTTTCTGTCGATCTGATTGCTTTATCTCGACTTGATTTTCAAAGACGCATATATGTTAGCACAACGGTTAGCGCGGAGGGCCAAGATTATTGTGGAGGGCGAGCTGACGACAAGCACAGAGTTGACCGGAGATTTCATTGTCAACATCCCCTAGCGCAGCCCCTAGCATGAGGCCACTACCCAATTTCCTTTGGCAAGTGTTGGTGTTGAAGTTCTCGTCTCTGACATCGGCAAAGAAATAAGAGGATAGCATCATGAAGAAGAACATCCAAAGACAGATCCAATCGTGACACCTCCATCAACCACTCTCTGGCAAGGACCTCTGCCAATGAGTATGTCCGCACTGACAATGTACCCGCAAATGAGATTGCCAACAACTAGGTGACAACAACCGAGGTTGTTGGAGAAGAAGTTATCCCTCCTCCACAAACCTAGTCACGCAAGTATTTCTCCGTCAAGCATTTTTCCTCCTTAGATTTTTTTGTTTTCTTGAACTTGATCTTGAATTTGGATTTATTCTTCTTCATTATTTTAGATCCACCTCCAACTGATGATATGGATGTTGACACCACAATTGAGGGGATTGCAAAGGACGTTGCTGATGGGGCCAACAAGATTGTTGATGCTGAGGTCAACAGGAGTGTTGATAAAGAGGTTGTCAGGATCGTGGTGGAAGACATCGATAAGGGTACCGTTGAGGAGGCCGCTAAGAAGATTATCGAGGCCAGCAGAAGCATCCCTGCTCCAGGAGCGCCAAGTGCCACTATGGCTATGGAGGCGAGAGTGGCCGACGGGACGATGACATCCACTTTCTGCACTCCCTTGACATCTGAAGCGCCTTCATCAAGGAAATTCCTGAAGGTTGGCGACTTGCAATTCATTAGTGTCCCCGGCACGTCAAGCATCACATCATACACTAGAGAAGAAGTGCTTGATGGTGAGGTTGCCACCGCTAGGAATGAGGCCACTTAAGATCAGCACGATTGCACCGACGAAGCTAAAGAGCATCGTATCCTCCTGGCCATGAACAAGAGCTTCAAGGAGCTCCAGGCGCACTACAGCAGTCGCGGAGAATGCCTGGACCACAGAGAGGCCATCCATGCCAAAGAAGAAGAAAAATTCTAGAAGCGGGTTAAAGAAGTGCAGATCTAGTATGCTGAGAGTCTACAAAATATCAAAGATATCCAGATCCAGCTTGCTGCCGACTCGGAAAAATTCATCTTGAAGAAAGCTTTCTGCTGACAAGGCTCAAGAAGAAGCTGCCCAGAGAGCTATAGAAGCTGGTGCTGATCTAACCAAGCGCAAGGTCGGGTTTGACACCCATGAGGAGGAACTTGCTGCTCAGGAAGAAGCACTTGCCGCCAAGTTCCGCAACAAGGATGAAAAAATCCAGGTCCCGCTTTCCCGGCTGACCCAAGAGCTGGAGAAAAGGCACAAAGATGCCATCGAAGCCCAAGCTTTGGATCATGCTGGCAAGCTACTAGAGGCCGCCAAGATCACCGAGGCCGCCGAGGCCGTCAAGGTGGAACCGGAGTCCAAGGTTAAAAGGCTTGAAGGGGATCTTGCCGTGTGCAACAAGATGTCGATATTAAAGGAAGATACTAAGAAGACACTCAACACTCTTGCAGTGCTTAAGCGTCATTATCCACCAAGAACCAAGATCTCACAACTGCCAACAACGTCATTCCCGACCTCAAGTTGAAGCTGAGCACTTTGGGGAAAACCCTTGATGGCGACAGAGCATGAGAGAAAACCTTATTGAAAGATATCCAGAATGAGAAGGCCTTTCTTGCCAGTGCAACATATTCTTTCAACGAGTACAAGAACAACATGAAGCTCTGGACAGATTGTCTTGTAGCAACCACAGAAGGCATCACCGCATAGCTATCTGTCATGGGTTTGCAGAATTACCGCTTCTCCACCAACGAGGGACGCCGCCAAGGCCAGGCTTACTTTATTCCTCGAAAGCCTCATCAAAGCGCTGGAGAAGCATCATGAAACTCAAGCTCCTCATCTTGCCAGTGAATCCCGCAAGCTTTGACTTAACGTCCTCTTCAAGGTGCTTGTTATGTTCGTGCACCTGAACCCTGTCGTCGATCTCACCAAGGTCTTCACCGGCTTGCCAAAGGGGGCCAACACCAAGGCCGCCTAAGAACTTGTTGCTCCTATCGCTGACAGGGCTGGTCAGATCCCTTGGACTGGGGGCCAACACAGGCACTAGCCCCCTCAGCACTCCTTGTTGCGGGTTTTGTTCATGTAAAAGACAGATTTATCTTTGATTAGACCTGCTCTATGCTTTGGATGTAATATAACTTGTGTTTGCTAGATGAACGTATGATGCTTCCCTTATTTAATTCTGACTTTGTATGGTTTTTGTACCCTACGCTTGCTAGAAACTTGCTGGCATGCACACTCTTACCATGAGCGCTCAAGGAACGTGTCCTTAGTAGCCCGCTGGAAGTGCTGCTTGTGGGGGAACGAAGCATGAAAATGGAAAAAATCCTACGAAACACCAAAGATCCAATCTATGAGATACATAGCTACGAGAGGGGAGTGTGTTTACATACCCTTGTAGACAGAAAGCGTTAGCATCGTAACGCGGTTGATGTAGTCGTACTCTTCATGGTCTAATCGCGATCCAATCTAATGTTGTGCTGGACGAACAACACCTTCGAGATTGGCACACGTTAAGCTCGATGGCGTCCTCTCCTTCTTGATTCAGCAAACGAGGTAGAGGAGGTAGATGAGATCGGAACCAACACGATGGTATGGTGGTGGTGGCAGCAACAGAATTCTGGTAGGGCTTTGCGAAGCGCGTACCAAAGGGACGTGGGCGGAATTGCGAGCGAGCACGGGCCAGGTTCAAGGCGGGGTGCCCCCATGCCCCTCCCCCATCAATATATAGGTTAGGGGGCAGGGGAGGTCATCCAAAACCCATCTAGGGCCATTCACAAGGTTGAAATCCCTTTAAACTTGGAGATAACATATTCTTCTAGATTAAACCCTTTAAATTTAGAGATAAGACCTTTCTCTAGATTTAAACAACATGTGCCTTGGGGAATGGGGCGGTGTTAGGACACTGATCCTAAGTCACACTGATTTAACATGTAACACAGCATATCACTTTGCAGCCTCACGCATGGTATTCCCATGGCTGCGGCCTTACCTAGGTCGGGACCGTTTGCGCCTTTTGGATAACGTATATGATAGTGTCGCTAGCATCCATATGGCAGAGAACTCGGGCCGACATGACTAGTTGTAAACCCAGGGTGGCACAAACTCACAGGGACAGGCATACATGACCCAACAATGCACGTGTCAGTCAGCAGCAAGTGTAACCGAGTCATAGCAAGCTACAAGGACTCCACTAAAACACCGCATAACATTTCCTCGAAGGGATAGACATAGGATCTAGGAAGGACATATGCCGGTCAATCCATGTTTTCCGGAGCAGTAGAAAGCTACCAACACTCAATGGAAGCACTAGGAGGCACTTCGCCATAAGGAAGGCTATCAAGAATAAACAACTAGGTGTCGGATCCTATACATACCAAGCATTTCAATAACATACACACAATATGCTCAATATGTGTAAATACAACGTGGCATCACAACAAAATCTACGACTCAGACTATTCATTTAAAAGGCCCCAAAGAGCCATACATAACCTGATATTACAATCATGGGTCTCATGACCCAACATACAGAGTCATGCAAGAAACAAGCACATGCAGAAGCTTATTTTGTCTGAGTACAAACAACTGAAAAGAAAGAAGGTTAGAAAGCTTGACTATCTACAAGATCCTCCATAGGAACCAGACCTCTATTTGGGATCCCCGAGTTAATCAGCCAAAGTCGATCTCATCGCAAGAATCTAAAGTGAGATTGAAGTCTCCTCTGCAAAAACATAAATTAAGCAAACATGAGTGCAAATGTATCCAGCAAGACTTACATCAGAACTAGCTACATATGCATCATTATAACCAAAGGGGGTTGTGGAGTTTAACTGCAGCAAGCCAGCTTTGACTCAGTGGCTATCCTGAACTACGACTACTAGTATTTTCTTTGAGGTGAGAAAGCGCACACGAGTCCACATATTCACCATATAAATACACCATTATGGATCCACTCCCCCCACGAGAAGGCCATCCATAGCACCCAGTATCCACTTCCAGTTATCTATGAACAATGTAAGCTTTCCAAGTAGTCCATATCCGCGGATGCGGCTATTTGAAAAGTTTGATAACCCTGAAGGGGTGTACTTCTTCACACATGTTTCCACCACTTAGAGTCTGCACATGACATGTGCTCGATAGACTTCAAGTAGAAGTCGACGTGGATGTAGACCACGACCTAACCAACCACACAAGTCTCTAGTCCAGGTTTATATTCTATTCGGGTTCCATCTGCAAGGAAGTCCGACCAAAGTTTTCACAACGGCCCCAAACGATGTGTGCAGGGTTACCGAGCCCACCAAACGGGTGCCTCGATAGACCGGGCCACTTGCCTACCCCATCATAGCCCACCCCTAGGGCCAGCGCTATGCACAGCCTCCAACATACTAAAAACACCAGAAACTACTTGCAACTCCTGGACAGAGTACAGGGGAGTCAATAAGTCGAGTGGGTCATATTTCAGGGCCTAGTGTGTGGTAGTAGTTGTTCTTGGATGACAAACACAAAACTTAGTTCCTGAGGGTGGTTTCAAAGAGACAACCACCATATACTCCTACATGGCCTCTCATCGCTACCTTTACGATATCGTGTTCACACACTTATATCTCAACGGTAGGGCATGTTCACCACCATTCCAATCCATCCCAAATGAATCTGAGATGCCACAACTCTAAGCATAGCACTCATAACAAGCAAGCATGAATGAGTAGGCACATCATGGCTCAAACAACTCCTACTCATGCTAGTATGTTTCAACTATTTACTTTGGCAATGACATGTCATGCAAAGGAATGGGTTCAACTACCGCAACATGTAACCGTTGAATCATTGTTGTCCTAATGCTGTAAAAGAGAGCAAGAGCAAGAGAGTGGGATTGTATCGAGGTGATCAAGGGGGATGCTTGCCTGACACTTTCGAAGATAGTACAATGTCTTCATCAGTGGCATTGATCTCAATGTCGAAATCATCTGCTACCGACACGGGACAAACACTGACAAACAAGAAGGAACACAATCAATGCAATGCAACAAAATGATGCATGATCATGACATGGTAAGATGCTGTTGATTGAGCTAATGCAGCTAGCAACAATTTAAAAGAAGTTGGTTTGAACCTAAGGTTCCAATTCAAACTTCATATAAGACATTTCAAATGCCATTTATCCAAATTTTCATACACAACAGCTTTAAGTTGTTCAAACATGCCTCAAGATGCTATGCACCGATTCTTCATATTGTTCTAATAATTTTTCATATGTAAATCTTTTTCATCCGAGCTATGGTAGATTTTATATGATTTTTAAAAGTTTACAACATTTTCTAGAATTTTTTGGTTATTTTAAATTAGACTATACCAGAAAACATTACTGCATCAGTAATACGTCATGATGACATCAGCAAGTCAATGGTTTGGCAAAGTCAAAACTTATGTGTGGGGCCTACCAGTCAGTGACACAATTGTTGACCCGATTTAGTCCCGCATTGACTAGGGTTTGACCCACTACGGGACCCGCTGTCAGTGTCTGTTGGAGGCTAATTAGAGGGGATTAGCCCGAAACGGCGACGCCAAATTGGCAGTCGCCAGAGTGAGGCCGCCGGTGACCAAAAATGCAGCAGATGGTTGCCGAAAAAATGCTAAGGGCCGCGGTTTGTCGCTCCGGAGGCACCGGGGAGGAGCTGGTGGTGGCTACTGGCTCCTGGAGGTGCGTTGAGCATAGTGGTGTTCTCGAATGCGAGCTTCAGCAGCCGCAGCCCCGGCGGCGACATGGCCGTTCGACGGCCAGGTTCGGGCATGGTGGCTCGAAGGCTAGAGGGCAAGCTCGAGCAGGCGGGGAAGGGGGAAAAGAATCAAGATCTTACAGAAGAGTTGTAGAGACACTGAACGTGCTCAGGGACAACCTCTAGCGCAAGAATCGACGGCGACTTCCCGTGGCCAGATGCGGCAGTGACGAGCTCGAGGACACCGATTCCTGGCATCTGAGCGCACATGCTTCATTTATGAGCTTCACAGTGTCGAGGCGGAGCTAGGGGACAAGATGGCAAGGGGAGGGGACTATGGTGGGCGTGTGGCAGGTTGCGGTGGCCGGCGTGAGCACTTTGTTCCTCTTGGGTCCAGAGTGGGGAGCAACGAGGACTAGGGGGAGCAAGGGCGAGAGAGAGCGGGTTGGACTCAGGGAGGTGCGTGGCGTCCTTAGGGCGACAGAGCGGCAAGCAGAGAGGCCTGAGGTGGCTCGGGCGCGTGCCGGTGTGACGCGACCACACTCGCGGTGTCCTACTGGCGTGGGGAGGAAGATGCCCCTGCCCCTAGTGGACTGGGCTGTCTTACAGAGCCGCCAGCCGGGCCAGGTAAGTCGGCTACCAAGTACAGTGCCCTCTCCCTCTTTCCTATATTCTCTCTGTTTTTTATTTATTTTGCTCTATTTTGATTTAGTAATAATACTAAACCATTTCCTTTCTTCTGATAATTTTTGTAGGGACTAGTTGGATTATTCCAGAGCCCCACACCAAATTTCAAGATTGTTGGAGCATTTACAAATATTTATAGTATTTAAATGCCCCAATTTAAATAGAACATGAGTTAGTTCAAAAATCCAGAATGGCCTAGAAATTTGTGCATCATTTTTGGCAGAGGTTTTCTCCTTTATCAAAAATTGTGAACTTTTCTAAAGGGCAATTTGGGTTCACTGAAGAGATTGAAACTTGAGTTGAAATTATTATTTGCTAGGGTTTGAACATCCCCAATTCAAATTCATTAGAATTTAAACATGATGCATGGATGTTGATGCAACTAATTACAATCAATTACTAGGGCTGTGAAAACTCACACCCACTAAACAAGAATCTCGTCCTGAGATTCAAGATGTGAGGTAAGAAGACAGAGGGAACATGGTACTAACACGGTCTTCATGATCCATTGCATTATGTTGATCTTGACATCCTTTCCCTTGAGATCTTCACTGAACACGATGATGACTGATGAACCACAAGTATAAGGGGTCAATCGTAGTCCTTTCAATAAGTAAGAGTGTCGAACACAACGAGGAGCTGAAGGAAACGACAAGTGGTTTTTAACAAGGTAATGTCTGCAAGCATTGAAATTGTCGGTAACAGATAGTTTGATAACAAAATAATTTGTAACGAGAAAGTAACAGTAACGGTAAATAGTATGCAGCAAGGTAGCCCAATCCTTTTGTGGCAAAGGACAGGCCAAAATGGTTTACTATAATAAGCAAAGAGTTCTTGAGGGTACACGGGAATTTAATCTAGTCACTTTCACCATGTTGGTTTTATTTTTGTTTGTTACTTCGATAATTTTATATGTGGGTGGATTGGTGCTTAGGTGCCGCTCTTACTTTAGCAAACGTCCTACTTATGATTAAACCCCTCACAAGCATCCGTAAATAAAAGAAAAGTATTAAGATAAAATCTAACCATAGCATTAAACATTTGGGGTCCAAATCGGTCCCTTACGAAGTAGCGCATAAACTAGGGTTTAAGCTTCAGTCACTCTAGCAACCCATCATCTATTAACTACTCCACAATTTATTCCCTTAGGGAAAATATGGTGAAGTGTCATGTTCACGTGACACCACTAAGGGAATCACAACATACATATCATTGGAATATCAAACAAATATCAAGTTCACGTGATTACTTGCAACATGATTTCTCCTGTGACCTCATGAACAAAAGTAACGATTCACAAGTGATAAACATGCTCAAGATCATAGAGGTATTGAATAGCATAATGGATCTGAACATATAATCTTCCACCAAATAAACCATATAGTAATCAACTACAAGATGTAATTAACACTACTAGTCACCGACAGGTACCAATCTAAGGTTTTGGTACAAGAGTGAACAGAAGAGATGAACTAGGCTTTGAGAGGAGATGATGATGTTGAAGATGTTGATGAACATTGGTCTCCCAAAGATGAGAGGGTTGTTGGTGATGACGATGACGATGGTTTCCCCCTCCGGGAGGAAAGTTTCCCCTGCTGAATCACTCCGCCGGAGTGAAAAAGTGCCCCTGCCCAAGTTCTGCCTCGGGATGATGGCGCTCCGTCCAGAAAGTACTATCCTCATTTTTTCTAGGTCAAAATGAATTATATACCAGAAGATGGGCGCCGGAGGTGGTCCGAGGAGGGCACAACTCACCAGGGCGCGCCTGGGCTCCCTGGCGCACCCAAGTGGGTTGTGCCCATGTGATGAGCCCCCTACGGTAGTTATTTGCTCCAATAATTCTTAAATAATCCATAAAAAATATCCGTGAAGTTTCAGCTCATTTGGAGTTGTGCAGAATAGGTGGCCTGACGTTACTTTTTCAGGTCCAGAATTCCGGCTGCCGGTATTCTCCCCCCTTGTGTAAACCTTGCATATTATGAGAGAATGTAACATCCCAAATTTTTAATTTGGAATGTTATACATAGATCATATTGCATTGCATATTTTATTGCATTTGTGCGTGGCGATCCTCGAAAATTCTAAGCAACTCAAGGACCTACAGAGAGAGTTGGGAATTATACCGTTTCCGTATTTGAGTTTTCTCGAATACCTGTACGGGGATCACTGTGGTTTTAATTATTTTTTCTCTCGTAAAAATATTTCTTAATAAAATATACGAGCGGAGATAATATGACTTCTCCAAAATAAAAGAAATATTGGTGGAAAAATATTAAAATCACTTTTGGAATTTTATTCGGATTTATTTGTGATTTTATTTGCTTAGGAAAAATGCGCATTTTTCAAAATTGCATTTAGGTCCGGGAAAAACGTTCACTTTGTCCTAGATTTTATTAGAGGACGGCGAAAATTTATTTCGGAAATTTTCGTCTCTGTTTAGTATTTTGTATTTTTTGAGTTTTTCTGCGTGAGGAGTTTTAAAAAAAAGTGAGTCGGACCGACCGGGCCGAAGCCCAGCCAGCCCAGCGCCGCGCCACCGCCTCCGACTCCGACAGGAGTCCGCCGCGCGCCCGGCTCCCGTCGAGGCCGAGTCGGCCACCTCGCCGCCGCACCCTCCCCCAAGCAAGGCCCCCCTGGCCTATATAAGCCGCCCCCCGTCTCGCCTCCACACCACTGCCGCCGCACGCCGCCGCCGACGCGCCGCTTCCGAGCCCCGCCGCCGCCGCCGCCGCTGTTGCCACCTGCCGCCCACAACCCCGCCGCCCGTAACCCGCCACCCGACCCGTTAAGGTACCGCCGGTTTGTTTTAAACCGTTCGGTTTTCTTTTTAAAAACCCTAGATCTGTTTTTTTAAATAGATCGGTTCGGTTTTTTTCGGTTCAGTTAAGTGGCGGACGTTCGTCCGTATGTTCGTTTTAACGAACGTGGTTCATCTGTTAGTCACAGACAACGAACATTCGTTCGTTAGCCTGTTCGTCAGTTTTCTTTTTCGGGGCTTTATCTGCGATTATTTTCGATCGTGATTTCTGCCCTGATCTTGTTTTTAGTTTTTGTTTTCGCTCGAGAGTCGGAATCAGGCGATTCAAAAGCCCAGATCTTCGTCCATAAGCCCTCTTTCCGTTTAACCAACTTGAACAAGGTTTTGCTACTGTAAAATTTGACCTTAGATCAATCTAGTAAATGGATCTTGTTTCTTTCGCAGTTTGAGTTTCGTTGCTCCGTTTGATTTGATTCTTCTTGCAAATCGGAGGTCTTAAGTTGAACTTTCGGGTTAGATCTTCTTATTTGGAGTTATGTTTGAGCATCTTTGCTTGATTTCTTATGTATGCTATTGTTTGCTTGCGATAGAATTCCTGGAGTGCGAAGCGTGCTACTACGAGTCTCTAGGTTTTGCGAATCATCAGCAAGGCAAGTAACACTTTGATCATACCCGTTATTGCCCAGTAGATCAAACCCTCACACATTGCATGAGTAGAATCTCTTAATTTGTGGGACTGGGAAGTAGACTGAGGTAGAACCTATTACTTGCATTATTTCAAACCCTTGGGAGTTACTTATACGTTATGCTTAGGTTGCTATGCTATGCTCGTAGATGTGGTTTGGGTTTGAGTGAAATCCATGACATATGTGAGTTGTTAATTAATGGTTCAACTTAAGGTGGCTACTTGAGTACACATCTGGGTGGATTGGTTGCAGGGCACCTGGAGAATCCAGTGTTGTCCTAGGAAATCCCGGGGGTAGCGTGTGATTGTCCTATGGGATCAAAGGGATCATAAGACTATTCATGCTAGAAACTTCCGTGTGCAGCCACAATGCCATTATGGACCCTGGCATGGTATGAGTAAGTTGTGTGAGCTCTTTCAGTGGTGGACTAGTAAATGTAGGGGAAAGTAGGTGTACGGGTCCACCCGGGGTAAAGAGTAAGTGCTTCTGAAAGACTGTGTCTCGGTCATCCGTTTCTCAAACACCATGCAGTGCAAGAAAATCCAACGGAGGATATCAAGTCTTGTGGGGAAAAGTGCGCAAATCCCTGCAGAGTGTACAAACTAATCATGATTAGCCGTGTCCCCGGTTATGGACAATCTTGAGTATCTGGTACTTGAATTATTGGTTGATCTCATCACTCTAAAAATTAATTTGTTGGGTTAATGATGACTACTTTAATTGGGATTGAGTTGGAGGTACCTTCTCAATGATGTTTCAACTACCATGAGAGTTAAATTAAAATATATTCCTTTGTTGTAGGAAAAAATTGGCTTTTCGCAAAAACTTTAACCTTAGAGCCTCCACCAGCCAGATATGCATATAGTGTTAGCTTTTATTTCCGTTCTTGCTCTACTGTGTTATCTTGCCAGCATAGTCCATGTGCTGACCCGTTTTGGGCTACAACATGTTACGTTGCAGACTTTTCAGACGAGGAGTAAGACGTGCTAGGTCGTTTGTCATGCACTCAGCTATGCCGTTGGAGTTTATGGACTCACTTATCTTCCAAGCCTTCCGTTGTTATTTTGTTAGATGGCCTTATGCCATAGACTTTTGTAATAAGTTCTCTTTTGAGACATTTGATGTAATAAGTGTGTGATTGCCACTCTTCTGTAAATCCTTCAAGTACTGTGTGTGTGTCAGCATTACCGATCCAGGGATGACACAAAACACAGAGACTTCGGTCCATTCGGATCGTGGTCGCTACAAGATGGTATCAGAGCACACGCTGACTGTAGGACACAACCACTAAGATAAACCCTAGGTCACTCTTCTCTACTCATTTGTGACTCCTCTCCATTTTTCTACAGTTTTAGGATGGTGGATCCAAGGAACAAGTTCACTCAACCAGATGAAGACACACCTTTTTGACGACACTTGAAGGAAGTCACTAGGTACCTGAACATCGGAATACCAAGCTTCACCGGGACCTACACCGCCAATTTACCAGAAGAAGAGCGATGGAGTATTCAAGTTCAAATTCCCGGGAGGACCTTGGCACCATCCACTGAGCCAATAGAGTTTTATTTTGATGCACCCACCAGGAGTCTAGGCAAGAGTATGGCATCCCACATTACCATAGGACGTATTGGAGAAGTCTACAAGAAGGAGCTGAAGGACACTATCTACCAGATATGTGGACGCCGAGATGAGCAATGGGACATGATCAGTACCCGGAAGGACAGGTCCATTGCAGCGTTCATCCAGGAGTTAAACCAGCACATTCGTCGACAGGAGCACCAGATGTGCGCTGGGATGATAGATTTGAAGAAGGTGCTAACCAGGAACTTAGAGCTAGAAGAGGAACTCAAGTCTACACGTGATGGATACGAAGAGGAGATGGCTATACTTGTGGAGAAGAATGATGACTTAACAAGGAAGCTAGGAGTATTCATGGGAGATCCAGCCCTAGGAGGAGAAGAAGAAGAAGAAGAACCAAAGGAGATTAGTTCTGAGGACTACATCATCATCGACGACACAGACTCAGACCCCGATGATAGTGATGAAGACTATGAAGATGAAGCTGGAGCAGATGTCATGGAATCTTCCGCCGATCAAAATTTCTAGATGACCACCCTATGACTAGTAGTTTTCCCTATAAAGTAGAAATTAGAAGCACTTTAGTAACGTTAGTTAGAAGATTTGTAAGCCCTTTCATGAAATTGATTGGTGTGATATGATTGTTTGTCTCATGTGCATATGGGTAGTGAATTTCCCTTAGACCTCATTTCTATTCTAATCTCTTCCCTCTACACCATCATATGCCTCCGAGATGTGAGCCCGGATTTTAGTTTCCCCCTGAGCTCACTCAGTTGATCCAGCAACGGAACACTTTGATGCAACTTCCTGTCCAAAACAATCAGAACAATAAGAACAACAACAACAACCCTCCACCACCACCACCTGTGGACAACCTGACACGTTTCCTAAGGTTGCAACCACCGGTGTTTTCTAGCAGCATTTAACCAATAGTCGCTGATGACTGACTGTGCAAGATTGGAAGGGATTTGACCACCGCCAATTGCACGGATGCTGAGAAGGTGCATTTTGCCGCACATCAATTGGCTGGACCAGCAGCAGCATGGTGGGAGATTACACAACCACTTTCCCTGTAGCCAATGTCACTTGGGATCAGTCTCAGCAAGCTTTTCGCACTGCCCATGTCTCAACTAGAGCTATGAGCATGAAGAAGCGAGAGTTCCGCAACTTGTGCCAAGGAAATCGTACCGTGGCTCAGTACGTAGATGAGTTTAGTACTCTATCTCGTTATGCCCCGGATGATGTGGCCACAGATGCCGCAAAGTAGGAGAGGTTTATGAAAGGGATGAATGATGAGATGAGTGTACAGTTGATGGTGGCAACCTTCAACAACTACCAGGAGTTGGTAGATTAGGCCCTTATGATTGAAGGGAAGCAGCAACAAATTTAGAGCCGCAAGAGGAAGTATGGACAAGGAAGGAATAATTCTGGAGCCCAACAGAAGCTCCGGTTCACCCCAAATTCGGGAGGATACACCCATAACCATGGAATCCACACCCATAATGCTGGGAGTACTCACAACCACAATGGCTCCAAGAATGGGAATGGGAATGGAGCAAATAACAGTTAGAACCGCTCTACTCCATCCACACCCGCCAAGAGGGATTTAAGCCATGTTACATGTTTCAAGTGCGGGAATAATGGACACTACGCCACGGACTGCCCTGAAGCTAAGAATGGGAACGGCAATGGAAGCGCTGGGAAGAAGCCCAACCCGTTCAACAGAGGACAAGTGAAAGACGTGACCGTGTAGGAGGTTGAAGAGCAACCAGATGCAGTTATCGGTAAGTTTTTGGTTAAGTCATTTACCGCAGTAGTTCTTTTCGATACTGGTGCATTGCATTCATACATTTCAAGGGGATTCACTAATAAACATAAACTGCCCACCAGAGTCCTTATGACCCCCATGTTAGTAAGTTCACCCGAAGCGGAATATATCGCAAATCAAGGATGTTTTCAGATGCCATTGACCATTGGACGGCATGTTTTTCCCTTACACCTGATAGTTTTGGAGTCACAAGGATTGGATGTGATACTATGTATGGATTGGCTATCGATGTATGGAGGGAACATCGATTGTGCCAGTAAGTCTATTTTGCTTACCACCCCGAAGGGAAAAAGTATCAAGTATGTATCTAGGCATTCGCCTCGAAGGACACAAGTACATTCTCTCACGGGAGTTGTTCAAGAGGAAGTGCCCGGAGTAAAGGATTACACAGATGTATTTCCAGAAGAGCTACCAGGCATGCCACTGGATAGGGATATTGAGTTTTTGATTGAGCTATTGCCCGGCATCGGACCAATATCGAAGAGACCGTATCGGATGCCAGCAAATGATCTGGAGGAGATCAAGAAACAGATTAAGGAGTTATTGGAGAAACGATTTATTCGCTTGAGTTCATCACCTTGGGGAGCCCCAGTGCTTTTGGTCGAAAAGAAGGATGGATCCTTAAGGATGGTCGTTGATTATCAGGCACTGAATGAAGTGATGATTAAGAAATTGCCGAGATAAAGGTGAAGATGAGTGAAGGAAAAGCCAAGGGTTTTTGTGAGGACGAACACGACACCTTGTGGTTTGAGGATCGAATCTATGTGCCCAACAACGCCGAGATTAGGAAGTTGATATTACAGGAAGCACATCATTCGCCATACTCGATACACCCCAGAAACACTAAGATGTATTTGGATTTAAAGGAGCGTTTATGGTGGACGAGAATGAAGAAGGATATTGCCGAGTATGTAGCAGTATGTGATATATGCTAGAGAGTGAAGGCGGAACATCAGAAGCCATCAGAATTGCTAAAGCCTATGCCGATACCCGAATGGAAGTGGGATAAGCTTGGCATGGACTTTATCACTGGATTGCCTAGGACTAAATCAGGATATGACTCAATCTGGGTTGTAGTGGATCGCTTGACCAAAGTAGCCCACTTTATCCCTGTGAAAACCACGTATACCAGTGCAAATTAGCCAAGATATACATGACCAGGGTCGTATGTCTGCACGGAGTTCCGAGGACCATTGTATCAGATACAGGAACACAGTTCACCTCAAAGTATTAGCACCAGTTACACCAAACTTCGGGAACGAGGCTGGAATTTAGTACAGCTTTTCACCCGCAGACCGATAGACAGACCGAAAGAGTCAATCATATTCTAGAGGACATGTTGAGAGCGTGTGAGTTAGATTATGGATCTAGTTGGGACGACAACTTGCCCTACGTGGATTTCTCATACAACAACAGTTACCAGGCCAGTTTGAAGCTGGCACCATTCTAATCATTGTACGGAAGGAGATGCCGAATGCCGTTGATGTGGGATGAAGTCGAAGACCGTCAGTTGTTTGGACCAGACCTGATCAAAGAGTCCGAGGAGAAGGTTAAGTTGATTCGGGATAGACTAAAGGTAGCTCAGTCCAGGCAGAAGAGTTATGCAGACTCGAAGCGCAAGGACGTAGTCTATGAAATCGGAGACAGAGCATACCTGAGAGTGTCACCTCTACGAGGTGTTAAACGTTTCGAGTTAAAGGAAAGTTAGCCCCGAGATTTGTGGGAACATACCATGGTTTGTAACGCATGGGAGAGGTTGTCTATAATTTGGCGTTACCCGAAGGATTGTCAGGAGTTCACGACGTGTTTCACCTTTCTCAGCTTAAGAAGTGCCATGCAGAGATGGCCGAAATGCCTTTAAGAGACATCGTACCCCTGGAAGCAATTCAGTTGGATAGTGATCTAACTTACGAGGAGAAGCCCGTCAAGATCCTCGAGTTTTCAAGCAGTGTCACCCACAACAAGGTTATCAAATTTTGCAAACTCCAGTGGAGTCACCATACCGAGGAAGAAGTCACCTAGGAACGAGAGGACGATCTACGCAAGGACCACCCACACCTGTTCTCTAGCCTAACCGAATCTCGAGGGCGAGATTCATTCTAAGGGGGGTAGGTTTGTAACATCCCAAATTTTTAATTTGGACTGTTATACATAGATCATATTGCATTGCATATTTTATTGCATTTGTGCGTTGCGATCCTCGAAAATTCTAAGCAACTCAAGGACCTACGAAGAGAGTTGGGAATTATACCGTTTCCGTATTTGAGTTTTCTCGAATACCGGTAAGGGGATCACTGTGGTTTTAATTAATTTTTCTCTCCTAAAAAATTTCTTAATAAAATATACGACAGGAGATAATGTGACTTCTCCAAAATAAATGAAATATTGGAGGAAAAATATTAAAATCACTTTTGGAATTTTATTCCGATTTATTTGCGATTTTATTTGCATAGGAAAAATGCACGTTTTGCAAAATTGCATTTAGGTCCGGGAAAAATGTTAACTTTGTCAGGACCCCGATCCTAAGTCACACCGATCTAGCTTGTAACACGTCATATCACTTTGCAGCCTCACGCATGGTATCCCCACGGGTGCCACCTTACCTGGCCCGGGACCGTTTGCGCATTTTGGCACACGTATATGTGGGTGTACTAAGGTAGGGGTACCTTAGTACCCCAACTTGTGCACGGGCAGTAGCAGCTTCCCGCGGCAGGGTCTACCTCTCTGGTCCTTATTAAGCCATTCAAAAACAAAGCATACAAGACAGAAGATCAAGGCCCCGGCAAGTGGAGCTTGCCGGGAAGGCCGTCCCAGGCTCAAGACTATGTCATTAACACAAGACCCTGGCGAGAGGAGCTTGCCAGGAGGACCAGAAGACTGTATCTAGAAGACAAGCCCCGGCGCACTTTGCGCCCTGGCAAGACCCGGGGAGCGACAAGCTTCCCGGCCCGACAAGATCAAGACCCCGGCAAGGTGCTTGCCGGGGGAAGTTTGCACTGTGTGCCCGCGCTCCAGCTCATCCGCCCACGCGTCGCCCTGGGGCCCTTCCAGGGATGCGTGGCGGATGGCTGTGCAGCCTGGGGGACACGGTGGCACTCCACGGTGACGAGGCTACCGCCGTGGCGAACGGAGACGCAAGGGCGGGCGCTTTTGGGGTCGACGGCGATGGGCATTTAATGCTCTTGTCCCCCACTGTCAAGTTAGGTGACGACCACTGTTCATCCACTACTCACGTACTGTTCCCGCACTGTTACAACTACCACCAAAGTTACGTTTTTGCCCTTCTTCTACGTTGACACCTGTCGGTGACCCCTTGAGCTATAAAAGGAGGCCCATGCACAACGTAGAAAGGGTTCGAAACCTAGATAGCTCTCTCGCTCGGTGTAGCTAGTTCTTCAAGCTCCCGAGCTCACAAACTCAATACAAACCAAGGCAGGAGTAGGGTTTTACGCGTCCGCCCGGCCCGAACCTGGGTAAACTGCCCGCCTGCTCTCCTCGATCCGCTCTTTGTGCTCCCTCCGCTCCCTCACCGCAACGACAAGGGGCTCCGGTCCCATAGGTGTTCGTGGTGGACAGTTTCCCCCGACATCTTTGGCGCGCCAGGTAGGGGGCGTCGAGGTTGTGCGAACCTGATCCGGCGTTCACGTGGGCGCATTCTTCATCAACCTCTCCAGCTTCATCAGCAACAGCAACATGGCCCCGAAGAAGAAGGCTTCGGAGGTCGCAGGCCCGTCTGCGTCTGTTCCACCGCCACCAGAACCAACGGTGGGTGGAGGAGACGCCGGCGGAAGGGTGGTCGCCGGCGAAGAAACTCGCGGCACCGCCAAGTCCAAGGACAAGACGGACGACCGAGCCTCGGTGTCCGTAGACGCGCCACGTCCATCTCAGCAGACGACCACCCAGCAGCGCCGTGGTACAGGAGGTACCATCCGCTTGCTGGGGCAAGGGCAAACTGGAGGATCGCGGGATGCTCCAGGCCATCGTCCTGGCACGAGCAAGGCGCGGTCGCCGGGACGAGACCCTGCTCCTTCTAACCCTGTTAGAAGTGCGAGCATATCTCGCTCTTCGCACCGCTCGCCACCGCTCCCCTCCTCTCCAGCAGAAGCACTCGCAAGAGCGCAGCTGCTCCTCGACTTCCCTCCAGCGGCAGACAAGGCCGAAGACTGGAGGGCAACCATCCAGAGCCCGATCGCCTTCGCCAATAACGACACGCCGCAGCAGCCGGCGACCTCGCGGCCACGGCAAGTCGAGAAGACGAAGGCCGACGGCGACAAGACTGCCGGGGGGTGCAACTACGGTGCACTCCCCGCCGCGGAAGCAGAAGACGCCTCCCCGCCGGATTAACGTCGACGACGACTCCACGGCGTCATCGGATCCGCGGGCTCGTCGGGACCAGCGCCAAGTCCTTGACGATCGGCGGCAAGAAGATGCTCGAACTACGATCGAGCGCCGGCGAGAAGCCCGGCGACAATCTGATCAGCGTGCTGGGACCGCTGTCGACGCGCACGCGCCCGGTGAACCAGGCGACTTGCCGTACGCGGCAGGTTGCCCTGCGTTCACCCGCGAGCTACGGCGTGTCCAGTGGCCCACTATGAAAAACTTCAAGCCCGACGTACCCGAGAAGTATGACGGCAAGACGCACCCCTCGGAATTCCTCAGTATCTACACCATCGCGGTGCAGGCTGCCGGGGGGCGCGACGAGAAGATACTGGCGAACTACTTCCCGCTGGTGCTTAAGCCGAACGTACGTTCTTGGCTTATGCACTTGCCGGAAGGCTCTATTTCTTCGTGGGCGGATTTGTGCCACCAATTTGTCGGCGCCTCCACGGGCGGCCACAAACCCCACGGCCAGGAGAGTGATCTCCACATTCTGGCCCAGAAGGAAGGAGAACCTCTGCGCAAGTACATCCAACGCTTCAGCCGCGTGCAGCACAACATTCCCGACGTCCACCCCGCCACGGTTATCAGCGCGTTCCACCAGAACGTGCGTAACCGTCGCATGCTGGAGGAGATGGCCATGACGAAGATCCGGGACGTCAGCGAGCTCTACGCTCTGGCTGACAAGTGCGCGCGCGCCGAAGAGGGGAGGAGACTCCCCGGGGAGGATGCTGGCGCAGGGGGAAGCGACAGCGAGGATGCCGCCCCGACAAAGAAGAGCCGGCAGCGGAACAATAGAAAGAAGAAGAACAAGGAGGTGCTTGTCGTCGAGAAGTCCGGCAAGGAAGCTCCCGCCAAGACAGCACAGGCTGGCGGCTCCGGCAAGGAGCCTGCCCCTGTAGCGGCAGCCGACAAGCCTGACGGCTCCGACAAGCAATATTGCAAGATCCACCGCACGAAGGGCCACGACCTCTCCAACTGCAAACGCGTCGAGTACCTTGTCGAGCAGCAGAAAGCTGAGTACGAGCGGCGCGACAAGGAGAAGGCTCAAGGTGGCGGAGGAGAGCCAAGCAAGAAGCGGCCTTTCAATGGCCGGGGAGGACGCCGCGGCAAGGCCAAGCAGCGGCAAGGTGATCGACCTCCCCGGGGCCGCGACAAGGATGAAGAGGAAGACGACGACGACGACATGGAGGAAGGCGATAACAGCGAGCAGGGGTTCCAGAAAGCCACAGAAGTATTGTGCGTCGACGGGGGCGCCTCTCTGCACACTTCCCACCGCCAACTCAAACAGTGGGTGCGGGAAGTAAACGCAGCAGAGCCGCCCGTTGAGTCGCGCAGGCTGCTGAAGTGGTCCAGCACGCCCATCATTTTTGATCTTGAGGACCACCCTGACCGCACCACTGCGGTCGGGTGCTTGCCGATGCTGGTCTCACCCACCATCCGCAACCTCAAGGTCACCAAAATGTTGGTTGACGGCGGGGCCGGGCTGAACTTGATCTCCTCAGCTATGATCAAGAAACTCCAGATCCCAGATGGCGAGCTCGAAGAGACCGGTTCGTTCCAAGGAATAAACCCGGGAAGGAGCAAGCCCAAGGGGAAGATCACTCTGCCAGTGACCTTTGGCGAGGAGCTCAACTTCAGGACGGAGAGGATAACCTTTGATGTTGCCGATATCCCATTGCCATACAATGGGATACTTGGACGTCCTGCCCTCGCCAAGTTCATGGCAGCTTCCCACTACGCCTACAATATACTCAAGATGCCGGGGCCGATAAGCGTCATCTCTGTCCATGGCGACAAGAAGGACGCGCTTATCTGCGCCGACAAGATCTACCGGGATGCAGCAGCCGCAGCAGAGAGCAACACACTTGCCGCTGAAGCTCCCGGGGGGAAGAAGACCAAGACCAAGTCCGGCAAGTGCTCTGGGGCCCACTCCGGCAAACGCACCTCTTCGGAGTGCTGCGCTGCCGTCGAGGACGTTCCATCAAGCTCCACCGACAAGTGCAAGAAAGGAATGGCCGCTCCACCAGCAACCAAGAAGGTGTCCGCCAAGGAGGACGGCACTGGTGGTACCTTCACCATCAGTGCTACACTTGATAGCAAATAGGAAAGCGCGCTCGTTGCCTTCCTGCGGCGAATGTCGATGTGTTTGCGTGGCAACCATCTGACATCCCCGGCGTTCCCAGGAAGGTAATTGAGCACAAGCTTGCTGTTTGCCCTCATGCGCGGCCCATCAAGCAGAAGGTCAGGAAGCAAGCCGTGGAGCGCCAAGAATTCATTGCCGAAGAAATCAAGAAGTTAGAAGCAGCGGGCCTGGTTAGAGGCGTGATCCATCCGACATGGTTAGCAAACCCAATTGTCGTGCGTAAGGCTAACGGGAAGTGGAGACTGTGTATAGACTTCACCGATGTGAATAAAGCATGTCCCAAGGATCCATTTACCTTGCCGCGCATTGACCAGATTGTTGACTCCACTGCTGGATGTGAGCTGCTCTCCTTTCTTGATGCATATTCAGGCTACCACCAGATCTTTATGGCCAAGGAAGACGAAGAGAAGACTGCATTCATTACTCCGTGTGGCACATATTGCTTCATTCGCATGCCTTTCGGATTGAAGAATGCAGGCTCAACATTTGCAAGGGTAGTGCACACTGCTTTTGAGCCACAGATCCACAGAAATGTAGAAGCTTACATGGATGACATAGTGGTGAAGAGCAAGAGCAATGATACCCTGATCCAAGATTTGGAAGAAACTTTTGCAAATCTGCGCAAGATCCAGCTCAAGTTGAACCCCGAGAAGTGCGTCTTTGGAGTCCCCTTCGGCAAGCTTCTCGGGTTCTTTGTGTCTCAGAGGGGGATTGAAGCTAATCCCGACAAGATTAAAGCCATCGAGCAGATCGAAGCCCCGAAGCGTGTCAAGGACGTAAGGAGACTTGCAGGTTGTGTGGCTGCCCTCAGTAGGTTCATTTCAAAGTCTGCAGAACGCGCCCTACCTTTCTTTAAGATTTTGAAGAAGGCAGGTCCTATGAAATGGACTTCGGAAGCGGAGGCAGCGCTGCAAGACTTGAAAGGATACCTATCCTCCACTCCAATACTTGTCGCACCTAGGCCACAAGAGAAGTTGCTGCTATACCTGGCGGCAACCAATCAAGTGGTTAGTGCTGCGTTAGTAGCGGAGAGGGAGGCCGATGAGGAGTCCACACCACCGGCAAACGAATCCAGCGACAAGCAGGGGGCTGCTCCGACAAGCTCTGGCCCCGACAAGGACAACTCTGCGCAAGAGCAAGGAGAGGTGAGGAAGAAGATGGTGCAGCGCCCGGTGTATTTTGTGAGTTCCCTCTTGCAGGGGGCTAGATCAAGATACTCCGGCGTGCAGAAATTGCTTTTCGGCCTCCTCATGGCCTCGAGAAAGCTGCGCCATTACTTTCAGGCACACGAGATAACAGTGGTCACTCGCTTTCCGTTGAAGAGGATATTGCAGAATCCAGAAGCAACAGGCAGGATCGTCGAGTGGGCACTGGAACTGTCGAGCTTTGGTCTCAAGTTTGAAAGTACCTCAACCATACAGAGCAGAGCTTTGGCAGAATTTATAGCTGAATGGACCCCAACGCCCGATGAAGAAGTTCCAGAGACGAGCGTACCTGTACAAGAAGCGACAAGTGAATGGGTGATGTACTTTGATGGTGCCTTCTCGCTGCAAGGCGCTGGAGCCGGTGTGGTACTCATAGCACCCACCGGAGAACACCTCAAGTATGTTATCCAGATGCGCTTTCCCAGGGAACAAGCGACGAACAATACTGCTGAGTATGAAGGTCTGCTTGCCGGCCTCAGAATTGCAGCTGAACTTGGGATTAAGAAGCTGATTGTGCGGGGAGATTCTTAGTTGGTGGTCCGACAAGTCAACAAGAGTTATCAGAGCCCTTTGATGGAAGCTTATGTAGATGAAGTGAGGAAGCTTGAAGAGCACTTTGAGGGCCTGCAAATGGAGCACGTCCCGAGAGCTCAGAATGATATAGCAGATGGCCTTTCAAAGTGTGCTGCAATGAAGTTACCTGTGGAACCAGGGACCTTCCTGCTCAAGCTGACTCAGCCATCCGTTACACCATCAATTGGGCAGGCCAAGAAGAGAAAGTTGGTCTCCGGCGACTACTTGCCGGCGGATCTCCCCGAGGCCGCCGCCAAGGTCCCCAAGATCAACAACCAGAACGCTGAGGAACAGTTTGCTCCTGCAGACCCAAGGGTCTGTACAGTTGAAGCAATCGTTCCCGACAAGCCTCGCCCCGGTGAGCTTGTCAGGGGACCATCAGCTCCGGCAGAACCAGAGGTTCTTGCCGTGGAAGCTGGGGTTCCCGCAGCGGCCCTCATGCCTTTAGTCCTTGCTGTTGAGCCTCGGGCTCCAGCATGGGCACAACAGATCGTCCATTTTCTGCAAACTGGAGAACTTCCCGACGACCCAGCAGAGATAGTGAAAATAACCAGGCAGTCAAGTATGTACCAGTTCGTGGATAATGAACTGTACAGAAGAAGGCTCAATGGTGTCAGGTTGAAGTGCATTTCCAGAGAAGATGGACATAAGTTGTTGGCAGAAATACATGGAGGCATATGTGGCCACCACATTGGCGCAAGGGCACTTGCCGGAAAGGCATTCCGGCAAGGGTTCTTTTGGCAAGAAGCCCTCCAAGATGCAACTGCAGAAGTAACCAAGTGTGAAGCGTGCCAGTTCCATGCCAAACAAATTCATCAGCCAGCTCAAGCTCTCCAGACAATCCCTTTGTCCTGGCCCTTCTCGGTCTAGGGGCTCGATATCCTCGGCCCCTTCCCCCGAGCTGTCGGGGGCTTTGAGTACTTGTACGTAGCAATCGACAAGTTCACAAAGTGGCCAGAAGTGGAGCCGGTGAGAAAGGTGACAGCACAGTCAGCGGTCAGGTTCTTCAGAGAAATTGTTTGCCGTTTCGGAATCCCTAACAGGATCATCACCGACAACGGTACGCAGTTCACTAGTCGCACCTTCATGCAATACGTCCAAGACCTTGGCGCCAAGGTCTGCTTCGCTTCTATTGCTCACCCGAGGAGCAATGGTCAAGCGGAGAGGGCCAATGCTGAAGTGCTGCGCGGGCTCAAGACGAGGACCTTCGACAGGCTGCGCAAGTGCGGAAGAAACTGGATAGAGGAGCTACCGGCGGCTCTTTGGTCAATCAGGACGACACCAAGTCGAGCCACCGGGCAGACACCCTTTGCCCTTGTCTATGGGGCAGAGGCAGTTCTCCCCACGGAACTCGTATACGGATCTCCTCGAGTGCTCGCTTATGTTGAGCTCGAGCAAGAGCAACTGCGACAAGATGATGCATTGCTCCTCGAGGAGGAACGTCTCCAGGCTGCTGTACGAGCTGCTCGGTACCAGCAGGCCTTGCGTCGCTACCATAGCTGCAAGGTCAGGGCCAGGAGTCTCGAGGAAGGCGACCTTGTTCTTCGGCGTGTTCAGTCCGCCAAGAATTCCAACAAGTTGACGCCGAAGTGGGAAGGGCCTTATCGGGTGAGACAAGTCACAAGGCCCGGCGCTGTCCGCCTTGAAACCGAAGAAGGCTTACCGGTGAGCAACTCCTGGAACATAGAGCATCTTCGAAAGTTTCACCCATAAGGCGCGGTTGCCGTGATCCGCTCCGGCAACCACCTTTTGTACGAGTCTTGCCGCTGTTGCATGTAAACCTTTGTACAAAGCCGGGCGCAGATCCCGTGCATCAGTAAAGCTTTGTGTTTTCGCACTATTTGCCATTCTCGTGCTTTTCTTTGTTATTTGCATGCATCATTTGGCATTTTGTGCAACACACATATCCGGTAAGCATTACCATGCCGAGGAACCCTATACTTGTTTCCTCTTCTCCTTTTTCTTTCTCCCTTAAGCAGAAGAAGCATTCCTCGCGCACAAGTTTGCCGGGGGGGAAGGAGGTGGAGGATGAACCAAGTGCTGTTCAAGAAAGAGAAGCTTACCGGAGAACGAACAGACTATGAAAGCTAAGTTACCAGAATTTGAGCAGTTCAAATTTTTAAAATTTTAGTTATCTTCCTCGAACAACCACACTTTGTATGGAAAACCTGTGCGCGGAGGAACCTACCCGTAGCTAGCCACACCCTTGTCTTGTTTTCGAGTACGCTCAACGGCTTAAGAGAGCTGCGACAAGTGTCGCGCCCTTATTTCGTTTTCGAGTTCGCTCAGCAAGCTAAGTGCGTTGCGACTAGCTGCGGCAAGGTTGCTTGCCGGCAAGGCCTTTGCCAGCAGGCTGCTCAGAGTCCAGCACTCAGCGCTCGCGGCAAGGGTCCCTTGTCGGCAAGTTCCCTGAAAAGCGTAGGGTAAAAAGCATACAAAGTAAAGGACCAAAACAAGGGAGATAACACTGCATCAATTGCTCAAAAATAAGATAAATATATTACAGAGATAACTTGTCGCAATGACTAATAGTTTCATGTTCATGGCACACTTTGCAGCAACAAAAGAAATAAGAAGAAAGAGGCCTAGTCTACGCGATCGCCTTCACGCTTGGAGATCTTGTTCACCTTGGCGATGATGTGGGCGACCTGCGCCTTCAGCGCCTCCATATCTGCGTCGGCCGGCAAGCTGCGGAGGACGTTGACGAGATTTATACCAGGGTTGCGGTAGACGATCTTCGTCAGGACACGCTCCAAGGTACCCGCGCAGAGCTGGTGCGACTCCTCGGCCAGCTGCGCGGGGAGCTTCTCCTGTAGACTTGCGAGTGCCGGCGCGATCCCTCTGAAGAAGAGACTGAGCTTGGCGCTGTGTGGGAGATTTGGATCCGGAGAATATATGAGGTGTTCCACCCTCACGCCATCAGCTCCTTGTCGATGTTAGTAGCAGAAGCCACCAAATCTTCAGTCCATACCTCGACGGTACGGCGGAAGTTGTTAGCAGAAGTGGCGGCGCTCTCCACAAGGCCTCGCTCCTTGCGGAGCTCGTCCTTCAGCTTGGTTTCGCGGTCCCGGACGGCGTCGAGTGAGTCTTTCAACGTGGAGACCTTCAGCTCCAGATCAGCAATTGAGTCCTTGGCGGCCTTGAGCTCGTCGCCTTGCTTGGAGAGGCGTACCTGGAGTTCAGAATTGGTGTGGGCGTCCTTCTCGCGCTCTATGTTGAGCGCGGTGACCCTCTCCGTGCTCGCCTTCAGGAACTCCTCCAGCTGCGCCACCTTAGCCTCAAGGTCCTTCTTGGCGGTTTCCGCGGCGGCTGCGGCAGCTTTCGCCTCCTTCAACTCCCCGCCAAGGGCCTGCTCCCGGGCGGTAAGGTCCTCCTCGTGGGCGTCGAGGTCGACCTTCCGCTGGGTGAGCTCTCCTTCTCGCCGGGACAGCTCTTCACCGACCAGCCGCTGCTGCTCCTCGGCCTCAGCCTTCTCCAGAAGAAACTCCTGCTGCTCTCCGGCGAGCCTCTCGCGCTCCTCCGCCAAGTCGCGGAGGGCCGCTTGGTTGACGGCGCGGAGTTCAGCAACACGCTTCTCCAGTTCTGCTCCAGCCTTGGCGGCGAGGGCTTCTCGGGAGTCCAGCTTCGCCTGCCTGGCCCGGTAAAGGGCCAGGAGCCGGTGAAGCAGCTTCTCCTCCTCGGGCTCGTCACTCCCGCCGGGCGCTTCAACGATCTTCAACCCCGCGGAGGCGAGGACCTCTCCATCAAAGGTCTCTCCCTCCTCGGGGGCTCGCGACAAAGACCCCCATGGCACTTGTATAAAGACACCATTGGGGGCCTCAAGGTAGAAGCCCAACTGCTCCTTGCCGGCGGAGGGATCGGCGGCCGGCGCAGCGCTAGACGCTCCTGCCGCCTCCGGGCCGGCAGTGTGGCCGCCGTCCCCCTCCCCGGCCGCTGCGTCCGCAGTCGGGGCAGTCTCCTCAGCCGCAGGCTCGTCGGCTCCTGTCATGTCTTCGACGACAGGGGCGTTGCCGTCGTCGCCCTGCGTGCCTTCCTCGCCGATGACCTCGGTCTCCATCCGGTCCGGCGCGGGAGGATCTAGAAGAAGAAGAAAAAGAAAAGAAAAGGTTCAAGCAAATATCCAAAAAAGACAAGTCCAGGAAGACAAGGTTGCAAGACTTACCTTCGCGGATTTCGTCGACAACTGGCTCCCTCGCCGGGGAGTTCACCCTTGGCGGGGTGGCCACCCTCGCCGGGCTGCTCGCCCTTGGCGGGGTACTCGCCCTTGGCGGAGTACCCGCCCTTGGCGGAGCGCTCTCCCTCGCCGGAGAGTTCATCCTTGGCGGGGACGACGGGACCTGCGGCTCCTCGGGAGTAGTCTCCGGGCGCTCCTGCGGCTGCGGCTCCGTTTCTGCACAAGACAAGCAAGACAACAAAACATCAGTACCAAGCTGGAACCTCAGGCGCGCCCGACAAGTAGGAAGTTCAAAACCAGACTTACGCTGGGGGCTGCGCTGGGGGCTGCTCCTCGGAGCAGCGGTTGGGTCCGGCAAGTCCGTCACCGGCGTGTCCCCTGTCGCCGCGACGGGCGAGTCATCCTCGACCACTACCACGGGAACCTTGGCCTTCTTCGCCACTCGCTGGGCCAGGGTCCTGAAATCAAAGCAAGAAGCAAAATCAGAATCTTCAAAGAAAGAATCAAGACTGGATCAAAGAAGTCACAAATTGCAAACACTTACTCCTCTTCCTCGTCGTCGTCGCTGAGGGCGGAGAAGTCGAACTTCACCTGAGGCGCTTCCGCGCGAGGAGCAGGGGGAGAAGGCTCCCTCGGGCGCTTGGCGGTCCCCGGAGCTGGGGGCTGCGAAGACCCGGCCTCTGTTGACGCCGAGGCCTGGGGAGCAGGCGGAGCAGCCGCTCCACTCTGGGAGGATCCTCCTCCGCTTGGCGCAGGTGCGCGGGGCGCCCCCGTCGCGGTTTGGCTCGCTCTGGTGGCGCGCGCCGCCTGGCGAGCGGGCTGCTGTCGGGGCGCCTGCGTCCTCGTCGCCGTAGCCGCCTTGCGGAGGCGCTTCGGCGGTGTGCGCTTGGGACTTGCCCGGGGCGGGGAGCTCTCCGAGGACGAGGAGACGTCGTCGTCGAGCCCCAGAGATCCACCAGTATCCTCGCCGGCTCCGGCGTCCTCCTCCTCCTCGGCGGGCTCACTAGGCCCGACACCTTGCCCTGCGGCCCGGTTCCCTCCGGCGGCTCCGCTCCCTCCGGCACCTCTGCTTCCTCCGACAACCTCGCCCCTTGCCGCGGCCTCGCTCACAATCCCGGGGATCCCAGCATGCCTCAGAGAGGGGACCCCGGCGAGCTCGTCGGGCGGGAGTTTGAGAAGTCTCCGAATCTCTGCCTCCGCTGCTTGGCACGATGCGTCCTCCGCCTCTGCCTCCTCAACAGTGAATCCGAAGTCTCCTGCTGCTGCGGCTGCGGCGGCCTCTTCCACCCGGTCGGCAATATAGGCCAAATCCCGCTCCGTGGTGTCCCGAGTGAGACCCTTGATCTCCTCGGAGTTCTTCGGCACCTCCACCAAGTTATCAAAGAAGCTCATGATGGCGTCCGGCGTCGGCACTATCCAGGTGGGGTCGACGCCGTGAGAGTCACACGCAGGCATCATTGCGCGCAATGCGTCCCGGGCGGTGCTGTTGCATAGTGGTACTACTCCCCGGGGAGATCTAAACCACTCCGGGTGGGCCGGGTCGTGCTTGAAAAGCTCCCGGAGCATCCCCTTCAGCTCCAGCGCCGTGAAGTTGTAATTCAGCCCCGGGCGCGACCTCATTATGTCCGCCGCATTGCCAAACTCCCATGCTGGCCTTTTCCTCTCTTGTAGGGGAGCGATGCGGCGGCGGAGGAAATCTGCTCCTACCTCTCCGATGGTCAACTTGGCTACCCGGAGACGAAGAATCCTAACGAGGGTAGCGTTGAGCTTGATGTCATCCGGAGCCAAATCGCTCCAGTCCCTGCCGCGCACAATGGCTGTTGTGCGCGGCGCTGTGAAAGGCTCCGGGTGGTCCTCCACTATCCAGCACCAATCCGTGTGCCACTCCTCCCACTTGCCGCGGAGTTCTCCTTGCAGATATGACTCCTTCTTGTTCAAGCGGAAGACCCAAGAGATGCCCCCGGAGAGGGGAGCGCCGGCCTCTGCTCTAGGCATGAAGAAATGCCGAAAGAGCGCTACGTTTGGATAGATCCCTATGTAGTTTTCGCACAGATGTGCGAAAACCGCCATCGTAAGGATGGCGTTGGGGGTGAAGTCTAAGAGATGAAGGCCGTAGGTGTTCATGATATCGCAGAAAAATTCAGAGAATAGAGGACACAGGCCGCAGTGGAAGAAGACAGCAAAGAAGAAATACCCGCTGGGGTACAGATCTCGGGCGGCGGCTGGGTAGACTCTGGTGCGGGGATGCGCCTTGGTCTCCTTGGCCCCGAACAGATAGTACTTGTTCCAGAGTTCCCTCGCGCTGAGCCTTGGCGCGAAGACGACGTTCCTCTTCCGCAGAGCGACAAGCTTTGCCGCCTGCTCGGATTTCTCCCTCTTGGTCTTCTCCGCTTTCGCCTTCTCGGCCTTCGGAGCCATGGCGGAGGCGGCGGAGGAAGGGACGAGAAGCTCGACGGCACCGCGGATGCGGAAGAGGGCGGAGGAGATGAGGAGGCGGAGCGCAGAGGGGGATTTCTGGAGATGGAAGAAGCAATGAAGACGAAGTAAGGTAATGGCCCCTGCTTCCTCTGCTTTTAAGGGGGAAGTGGGGGACGCTCCGCATTTCCCATTAAAGAACGTGGCCACGATCTACCCCACGACGCCGCAATCGACGCGTGCCATTAGGGGGAGGGGATTCGGCGTGCCGCGGGCTGTGCGTGCCCGTGCACTGTCTTGGGCCAGGCCCAACAGCGTTGGGCACCGTGTGTGGCCCAGGCCCGGGGGCTCCTGTCGGTGTACTAAGGTAGGGGTACCTTAGTACCCCAACTTGTGCACGGGCAGTAGCAGCTTCCCGCGGCAGGGTCTACCACGTGCTTGCCGGAAACCTCTCTGGTCCTTATTAAGCCATTCAAAAACAAAGTATACAAGACAGAAGATCAAGGCCCCGGCAAGTGGAGCTTGCCGGGAAGGCCGTCCCAGGCTCAAGACTATGTCATTAACACAAGACCCTGGCGAGAGGAGCTTGCCAGGAGGACCAGAAGACTCTATCTAGAAGACAAGCCCCGGCGCACTTTGCGCCCCGGCAAGACCCGGGGAGCGACAAGCTTCCCGGCCCGACAAGATCAAGACCCCGGCAAGGTGCTTGCCGGGGGAAGTTTGCACTGTGTGCCCGCGCTCCAGCTCATCCGCCCACGCGTCGCCCTGGGGCCCTTCCAGGGACGCGTGGCGGATGGCTGTGCAGCCTGGGGGACACGGTGGCACTCCACGGTGACGAGGCTACCTCCGTGGCGAACGGAGACGCAAGGGCGGGCGCTTTTGGGGTCGACGGCGACGGGCATTTAATGCTCTTGTCCCCCACTATCAAGTTAGGTGACGACCACTGTTCATCCACTACTCACGTATTGTTCCCGCACTGTTACAACTACCACCAAAGTTACGTTTTTGCCCTTCTTCTACGTTGACACCTGTCGGTGACCCCTTGAGCTATAAAAGGAGGCCCATGCACAACGTAGAAAGTCTTCGAAACCTAGATAGCTCTCTCGCTCGGTGTAGCTAGTTCTTCAAGCTCCCGAGCTCACAAACTCAATACAAACCAAGGCAGGAGTTGGGTTTTACGCGTCCGCGCGGCCTGAACCTGGGTAAACTGCCCGCATGCTCTCCTCGATCCGCTCTTTGTGCTCCCTCCGCTCCCTCACCGCAACGACAAGGGGCTCCGGTCCCATAGGTGTTCGTGGTGGACAGTTTCCCCCGACAGTATATGACAGTGTCGCTAGCATCCATATGACAGACAACCCGGGCCGACATGGCTAGTTATAAGCAAAAAGTGGCACTAAATTACAGAGACAGGCATCCATGACCCAGCAACGAACGTGTCGGTCATCAACATATGAACCCAAGTCGTAGCAAGCTACATGGACTTAAAGGAACAACGCGTGACATGTCCCCTAAGGGACAGACACAGGAACGAAGAAGGACACATGCCGGCCAGCCTACGTGTTCCGAGCAGTAGCAAGCTACCAAGGCTCAGTGGAAGCATTAGGAGGCATTTCCCTGTAAGATAGGCTACCAAAGGAAAACAACTAGGTGTCGGATCCCACACATACCAAGCATTTCAATCATACACACAATATGCTCAGTATGTGCAAATACAACATTGCATCACAACAGAACTCTATGACTCAAAGTACTTTATATAAGAGGCTCCGAAGAGCCATACATAACATATCCATACAGGTAGGGGTCACATGACCCAACACTCAACTCATACAATCATACAAAAACAAGCGGAAGCTAACATGTCTGAGTACAGACAACTTGGAAATAAACAGGCTTGGTGTAGCCTGACTATCTACAAGGCCCTTCACAAGCTCAGGATCTCCGTCAACGTATATGTAAAACCCATCACAAGGGGCAGGCTTCTCTTCTGCAACAGTTATTAAGCAAACATGAGTACAAAGGTACTCAGCAAGTCTTACAATAGAACCTATCATACATGCATCATTATCAACAAGGGTAGTGGAGTTCATAGCAGCAAGCGAGCTTTGACTCTTGGCTAACCTATACTACAACTCTCAGCAGATTGCAAGATAAGACTACGTACACGAGTCCTCTACTCACCACAACAATACACTACTGTGGATCATCTTCCGTCATCCTACGGAAGGGCCATCCACGGCACTCACACTTGTCTTGAGGCTTTTAGTAGTATCCATCAACTTGTCTATGAACTGTAAGAGCAACCAAGTAGTCTGTACCGCGAACAACGGCTATTCGAATAGATTGGTAACCTTGCAGGGGTGTACTTCTTCACACACACTTCCACCACTTATCGCCGTTTACTCGACATGTACTCGGCAACCTTCAAGCGGAAGCCCAGCGAGGGTGTCGGCCACGACTTGACTAACTACATAAGTCCCTAGTCCGGGTTTATCGCCTATTTGGGTTTGATCCGTGGGGAGATCCGGCCGGGGTGTCGCTCACGGCCCCAAACGATGTGTACAGGGTTCCCGAGTCACCAAACGGGCAACCGGTACACCATGCTACGTACTTGCCGCATCACAGCCCACCCCGAGGGTCAGCGCTGTGCACGACCACCAGTAAACTACAAACACCAGAAACTAGTTGCAACTCCTGGACAGAGGTCAAGGGCAGTTAATAAGTCGAGAGGGTCAATTAAGGATCCCAATGTGTGGTAGTAGCTGAAACTTGAACCACACATACAGATCTCAGGTCCTATGGGCGGTTCCAATGAAACAACACACCACGTACTCCTACATGGCCTTTCATCGATACCTTTACCAAACATGTTCCACACTTCCCTCTCTTATCAAGTATGATTATTACACTCTGATCCATCACCCAGATGGACCAGACCCGACACAACTCTAAGAATAGCAGGCAACATAAACAAATAGCATGGTGGAACACACATCACATGGCTCAATCAGCTCCTACACATGCTAGTGGGTTTCAACTATTTACTGTGGAAATGACAGGTCATGCAAGGGAATAGGGTTCAACTACCGCAGCAAGTAGCAGTTCACACGCTGTTGCCTTAATGCAGTAAAAGAGAGCAGGAACGAGAAGATGGGTTTGTATCGGAATGATCAATGGGTTACTTGCCAGACAGAGTGGTTGTCGGGTACTGCTCTTCAGTTGGATACGCAGAAGTATCCTCGGGATCAGGACCTACCACGGAGAATACCAGCGAGACAATCAATATACAAACAAATGCAACAATATTATGCATGCTCAAGACATGGCAAGATGAATGTGTTTGGGCTAATGCATCTATAAACAAAAGGGTTTGAGCCCATTTGAACCAAAGATTCAAATTTATACCCTAACTATTTTTTTTTAAATGCATTATCATGTTTTAATGTGAACAACAAGGTTAACTTGCTCAAACATGCATGAAACCAGTGCCATTGGAAAGATTGGATTTTTCTGATAAATCTTTTCCATCTGAGCTACTGTTGAATTTATATGATTTTTTGAAGTCTAAAGCATTTTCTAGAATGTCCTGAATTGTTTTAAATCAATTAATCCCAGAAAAGCATTTACTGCGTCAGCATGACATCATGCTGATGCCAGCCAGTCAACAGGGCGGTCTAGGTCAAACCTGACCAGTGGGACCCACTGGTCAGTGTCACAGTTAGTTAATTAACTAATTAGGATTAGTTTAGACACTAATCTAGGTTTGACTAACAAGCAGGGCCCACACATCAGTGACCCAGGGGGGTCAAACCCTTGGTCAAACGGGGTTGACTCGCCAGCGTTTAGCCGCCGACGAGGCCAAACGCGGCGGTGGGTGCGGGATTTGTGCTCCGACGACCAAATCGACGGCGGAGCACACCTACGGGCAGCTGGAAGTGAGCCGCGTCGAGTGGTGGTGGTGGTGGCTGGCCTCGGGGTCGCCGGAAACGACGCCGGCGACGAGTGCAGCGGCTGCCGAAGCTCAGGCGAGGATGAACTCGTCGGTGCGGTGCTCCTGGAGGCACATGGATTGAAGCTACAACATCTACGCGAAACGATGAAGCTAGTGGGCACGAGGACCGGGTCGTTTGGTGGCCGGAGCCTCGTCGGCGACGAGCTCCGCGGTGGCGTGTGCAGGTGAGCTTCGTGCAGTGCATACGGTGCAGGAGAGAGCTAACGGAGAGGATGGAGAGGTAGCTGGGCTCACGGCGGTTGCAGCAAGCGTCGGAGCGGGCTCGGGGAAGGTTGGAGCTGAGCGGGGCAACGGTTGCGATCTCAGCGGCCGGAGTTGGGGAAGACGAGGTCGGGGGCGACTACAAAGCGGGCGAGCGCTCGAGGCTCGGCCTGCTCGACTTAGTCGACGACGGCGGAGCAAATGGACACGGTGACACGGCACGGGGACGACGGTGGACGCGGTTATCACGATGGCGCGGGCGCGGCAGCGTCGGCTATGGTGCGGGGGAGCGAGGGAGAGGAGCTGGGGAGGAGGAGGCGTGTCTGCGAGCTCAGGGGAGACGTGAGTGGTCGATCCAGGCTAGCAGAACGGCAAGGGAAGGAAGCAGGGCGGCGGGCAGCTGCGTGGCGCGCGCTGCTGCCGCCGTCTAGCACCTGCCTGCCTGCCTGGCCGAGCCAAGCAGCTCGGTGGAGCGATGGCTGGGCTGGGCCGGCAGGTGGGCCTGCTAGTGGGCGCCAGGTAAGTCTTCTCTCTCTTCTCTTTTCTATTTTAATTCTGTTTGTTTTCTTTTGCAACTTTGTTGAATTAATAAAAATGCTAGAACATTTTTATAAATCATAACACTAGTCATGCCCACTGTATATAATATGAACAACATGGAACATTTTAGTTTATGATTATTTGGGCACCTAAATTATTTTATAGCATTTAAATGCCCAAAGGCAATTACAATATGAATTAATCCAGAGACCTTTGGATGTGCTAGAAAATTGTGCACCATATTTGTCAGAGGTTTAAGACCAAGGCAAAGATGATGAACATTTTTGAAGGGCATTTTGGGTACATTGGAAAAGATTTTATTAAACCCTAGTTGTTAGCAGAGGGGTGCTGCGGTTTGTGTCATTCCCATTTCAAGTTTCTGTAGGAAGTAAACATGATGCACACTCTAGCTAGTCCTAATGCAAGCACTGACTAGGGATGTGACAACTCAACCCCACTCAAAAGAATCACGTCCCGAGATTGGGGTTCCTCCGGAAAGAGGGTGGGGTACTCAAGTCGAAGACGATCCTCCCTTTCCCAAGTAGCTTCACTCTCTGAATGATGTGTCCATTGAACCTTGAGAAACTTGATATTACGACGTCGAGTGGTACGCTCGGTTTGATCAAGAATACGAACGGGGTGTTCTCGATATGTAAGATTGTCCTGGAGATCAAGCGTTTCGTGGTCCACTCCGCGGATAGGATCCGAGAAGCAACACCTGAGTTGAGAGACGTGGAAGACATCATGAACTCTGGAAAGGTGCAGAGGTAGTTCCATTTGGTAGGCAACTTCTCCTCATTTGGCAAGAATGCGAAAAGGGCCGATGTAACGAGGAGCCAATTTGCCTTTGATACCAAAGCAATGGGTTCACTTAAGAGGAATAACCCAAAGGTAAGCCTTATCACCGACTTCAAAAGTCACAGCCTTATGATGACTATCATATTGGCTCTTCTGGCGAGACTGGCTTGTTTTCAATTTCTCACGAACGATGCGAACTTGCTCTTCTGCTTCCTGGATCATATCCGGACCAAGAAATTTTCTTTCCCCGGTTTTTGACCAGTTAAGAGGCGTTTGACACCTTCGTCCATATAGAACTTCAAAGGAAGCCTTGCCCAAGCTGGCTTGATAACTATTGTTATAAGCGAATTCGGCAAATGGAAGACACTTCTCCCATTCCATACCGAAAGAGATGACAGAGGCTCGAAGCATGCCTTCCAGAATTTGATTGACTCGTTCTACTTGACCACTTTACTGGGCATGAAAGGCGGTGCTAAAAGAGAGATGAGTCCCCATAGTATTCTGGAAACTTTCCCAAAATCGTGAAGTGAAAAGACTTCCACGGTCTGAGTTAATCTCCAACGGCACACCATGAAGAGATACTATCTGAGAGATATACAAGTCTACTAGCTGGCTAGCGGTTATACTCTCTCGAACAGGTAGCAAAATGGGCTACTTTGGAGAGGCGGTCGATAACGACGAAGATAGCATTATTCCCTTTCCCGGTCCTGGGAAACCCGGTGATGAAATCCATAGGAATAGCTAAAGGTTGAAGGGTGCCAGCAGGCCGTTGATGCTCTGCTTTAACTCGACGACAAACGTCACAATTAGCAATGAAGTGAGTGATTTCTCTCTTCATCCTAGTCCACCAGAACCTCTGGTGTAGGTCCTGATACATTTTGGTACTATCGGGATGAATCGTGAGAGGAGATTCATGAGCCTCCTTAAGGATCAACTGTCGTAGTTGTTGTTTCTTGGGAACCACCAAGCAGGTTCTCAAAGTGCACAAAACCTCTATCATCCATAGAGAAACTTTTAGCAACACCGCTAGCAATGTTCTCCTTGATCCGAGATATACCTCTATCATACCGCTGGGCAGCTATGATTTGATCCGTAAGGGTAGGTTTCACCACCAAGGTGGAAAGGAATCCTCGAGGAACAATGTGAAGGTTAAGCTTACGAAATTCCTCGTAGAGAAGTGGTTTCCCTTGTTGCAACATCAGGTTGTTACAATAAGACTTACGACTTAGTGCGCCAGCCATGACATTGGCTTTCCCAGGGGTGTAAGTGATTCCTAAGTCGTAATCTGTGAGCAACTCAACCCAACGTCTTTGCCTGAGATTCAAATCCGGTTGGGTGAAGATGTATTTCAGACTTTGGTGATCGGTGAAGATTTCACAGCGATTACCAAGAAGGTAATGTCGCCATGTTTTGAGTGCGTGGACTACAGCTGCAAGCTCTAGGTCATGTGTAGGATAGTTATCCTCATGTGGACGCAACTGCCGAGATGCGTATGCGATCACTTGACGATCTTGCATGAGTATGCAACCTAGTCCTTATCGCGAGGCGTCGCAATAGATAATAAAGTCCTTGAAAAATCTGGTGGTACCAGTACGGGTGCAGATGTCAGGCGTCTTTTCAGTTCCTGAAAGCTGGACTCACACTGCGGGGTCCACTCGAACTTTTCATATTTTTTGAGAAGTTCAGTTAGAGGTTTAGCAACCTTGGAGAAATTCTCGACGAATCGTCGGCAATAGCTCGCTAAGCCAAAGAAACTCCTAACTTTGCTTGACCGATTCAGGAGGAGTCCAATCAAGGACGGCCTGAACTCACTCAGGATTGAGGGCAATACCCTTACCCGAGATCACATGGCCTAGGTAGGTCACTTCTGGCAACCACAATTCACATTTAGAGAATTTGGCATAAAGGCGGTGCTCTCGAAGTTTCGTCAATACCAGCCTTAGATGCTCGGCATGATCTTCCTTGTTCTTGGAGTAAATGAGTATGTCATCGAGGTATACCACGACGAATTTATCCAAGTACTCCATGAATATAGAATTCATTAGCCGGGAGAAAGTGGCTGGGGCATTGGTTAATCCGAAGGACATGACGGTGTACTCGTATTAGCCATAACGAGTAACAAAAGACGTCTTGGGAATGTCCCCGTTCTTGATTTTGATTTGATGGTAATCCAACCTCAAATCCATTTTGGAAAAGACTGAGGATCCAGCGAGCTGATCATACAGGTCGTTGATCCTGGGGAGCGGATACTTGTTCTTTATGGTGACCAGGTTGATAGGTCAATAATTTACAACCATCCATTCCGTTCCATCTTTCTTCTTAACGAAAAGGATGGGACAAGCCCAAGGGGAAGAACTAGGACGGATGAAACCCTTTTTCAAGGACTCGCCGAGTTGTTTCTTAAGCTCAGCTAATTCTAGGGGTGCCATCTTATAGGGTCTCCTAGAGATTGGGACAGTTCCTGGAATAAGATCTATCACGAACTCGACATCTCTGTCAGGTGGAACACCTGGTAGCTCTTTTGGAAAAACATTCGGAAAGTCACGAACTACCAGGATATCTTCGAGTTCTGGTAGTGGACTGGCATTAAGAGAGTAGAGCTGACGCTTAGCCATTCGGGTCAAGACATTGACTGTCTTGCCGGATGGGTGTGTAAGTTGAACACTCCTAGTGTAGCAATCAATCTTGGCATAATGAGATGTCATCCAGTCCATACCCAAGATGATGTTTATGTCTGAAGACTTGAGAGCTATTAGTGATACAAGGAAAACAAGTCTATCGACAAGAATTTCATTTCCATGTCTTATGCTAGAGGTTTGCCACTTTGAACCAGGAGTTTGAATAACCATGGAAGTGGGCATGTCACAAAAAGTCATGTTGTGCATTCGAGCATAGCTCTCAGATATGAACGAATGAGATGCTCCAGTATAAAAAAGAATAGATGTCGGATGGCAGTTAACAAGAAGCGTACCAAGGATGACGTTAGGATCCTCATAAGCTTCCTCAGCAGAGACATAGTTGACATGACCACGTGCAGTGGGGATGGGCTTGACATAGTTCACCTTGCCTGTTGGCTTACCACGACCAACGGACTTTCCTGGCTGGTTCTAAGGACACTCACTCATTTAGTGCCCTGGTTCTCCACACTTGAAGCATGTCACAGTGCAAGTGCGTGGAGCAAAGTTGGTAGGTGGTCCTCCATAAGTCTTGGTAGGTGCATACTGTTGAGTTGGGCGAGGCGCCTCATAGGATGGCCTCGGAGTGTACTTGGGTGGCAGAGCAGTGTTAGGAACCCACACACGGCGCTTGTGAGAGCCAGAGCCGGATGAGGAACCAAAATCACGAGGATGCTTGCGTGTGGCTTCGAAATTAGTCTGGACCGTCTCAGCACTGATGGCTTTGTTCACCAACTTCTGGAAGGAGGTGCACTCGTGCAGACGTAGATCTCGGCGAAGTTCAGGGCTGAGTCCCTTGCGGAACCTCGCCAGCTTCTTGGCATCGGTGGATACTTCCTCAGGTGCATAGCGTGCCAAGTTGCCAAACTCGCGACTATAGCCATCCACGGTTAACCGTCCCTGGGTGAAATTGCAGAATTCCTCCCGCTTGCGATCCATGAGACCTTCCGGAATGTGATGTTCACGGAATGCCTCACTGAACTCAGCCCAAGAAGTGATTTGGCCAGCAGGACGCATAGCCTCAAAGTTTTCCCACCAGAGACTGGCAGGGCCCTCAAGATGGTAGGTGGCGTAGATAACCTTGTCAGCTTCGGCCACACGGGTAGAGTGTAGCTTGTGGGTGATACTGCGAAGCCAGTCATCCGCATCCAAAGGTTCAGCGGAATGATGAAACTTCGGTGGGCACATCTTGATAAAGTCATTGATTGACACATCGTCATTCCTCTAACGGAACCTAGTGTTCTGCTCTATGCGTTCCAGCAGACGGTTGGTCTCTTTCTTGTTCCGTTCTGCCTCGAGCATAACATTAGCCAAGGAGGGTGGCTGGGGCAGATTCTCATCTCTAGCCCCTCTAGCCTCACCCTGCTCTTGAGCAGCAGGAGTGCTGCGAGTGTTGACCATCATAGGAAAACAAAACAATGGTTTAGACAAGGATGGTAAAAACTTAACATAGGAGTGCAGAATGTAATGGATCATACGGAATGCTGAGATGTTCATCCGTACGACATGGTAATATAGAAACTTCCATATATACACCAGTGGTCATACACACCATACATAGTTTAGTACAAACCAAGGCTAAAGTACAACTGTGGTGAAAGACGATACATCTCATCACAGGCATTCCAAGCTCCTATACATTATTTAACTACACCTCCGGAACTCAGTACCACTTAGTCATATTCCACAAGACATGCAGGACGGTGGAAATACAACTACTACGATACTACTACTGCCACGGTCTAGCTCAGACACTCCCGTAGTAATCTTCGTAAAGACAACCATCATCAAAAACAAAAGGAACATTGATCCTTTTGTAAAAGATTTGTAAGAGGCCTAGAAATTTTAGACAAATCCTTAATAAACCTCATATAGAAACCAACATGACCAAGGAAACTACGAATACCTTTAATATCTTTAGGACATGGCATTTTCTCAATTGCATCAACCTTAGCTTTGTCCACCTCAATGCCTCTTTCAGAAATTTATGGCCCAAGACAATACCTACGTTAACCAAAAAGTGGAACTTCTCCCAATTCAAGACAAGGTTAGTTTGCTCACATCTTTGGAAAAGTCGATCATGATTGCTTAAACAATAATCAAAAGACTTCCCATAAGCAGAAAAGTCATCCATGAAAACCTCAACAATCTTTTCACAAAAAACAGAGAATATAGCAGTCATACATCTTTGAAAGGTAGCAGGTGCATTGCATAAGCCGAAAGGCATACATCTATAAGCATAAGTACCAAAAGGACAAGTGAAAGTGGTATTTTCTTGATCAGGTTGTGAAACTATTTGAGAGAACCAGAGTATCCATCAAGAAAACAAAAGTGTGTGTTCTTAGATAACTTCTCTAGCATTTGATCAGTAAAAGGTAGAGGGTAATGATCCTTTCTAGTTGCTTTGTTTAATTTTCTGAAATGAATTACCATTCTATAGCCTATAACAATTCTTTGTGGAATAAAGTTATTTTTATCATTAGTAACAACCGCAATACCTCCCTTCTTAGGGACACAATGGACATGACTTACCCATCTACTATCAGCTATGGGATAGATTATATTTGCTTCCAGAAGCTTTAATATTTCAGTTCTTACCACTTCTTTCATCTTTGGATTTAAACAACGTTGGTGATCACAAACGAGTTTAACATCAGGTTCTATATTAATCTTGGGCTGGCATAGAGTGGGACTAATTCCCTTAAGATCATCAAGAGTATATCCGATAGCGGCTTGGTGCTTCTTCAGAATTTTCAACAATCTCTCTTCTTTGTGTTCTGAAAGCTTAGCACTAATAATAACATGATATATCTTTTTCTCATCAAGATAAGCATATTTCAAAGTGCCAGGCAATTCTTTTAATTCAAACACAGGATCACCTTTAGGTGGAGCAGGACCTCCTAGAGTTTCAATAGGTAAATTGTGCTTAAGTAGAGGTTGTTTCACAAAGAAAATTCTATCTATTTCATTCCTTTCATGCATATGCATATCATATCATGGTCTAGCAAATATTGCTCTAAAGGGTCAGTAGAAGGCACATCAATAGAAGTAATACAAATTATTTCATCTTTACTAGGTAATTCCTTTTTATGAGGTTTTCTACTAAACTTGGAAAAATTAAACTCACGAGACTCATCACCTAAGTTAACGCTGACAATTTGTTTATGACAATCTATAGTGGCGCTTTGACAGTGTTCAAGAAAGGTCTACCAAATATAATGGGACAAAAGTCATCTTGTGGGGAACCAAGAACTAGAAAATCAGTAGGATATTTCGCTTTCCCACACAAGACTTCAACATCACTAACAATCCCAAGTGGTGTGATGGTGTCTCTATTAGAATGTTCAATAGTAACATTTATGTCTTCTATTTCAGTGAGTGCTAAGTTGTTCATAATTTCTTGGTAGAGAGTAAAAGGGATAGCACTAACGCTAGCACCTAGATCACATAAACCATGATAGCAATGATCTCCTATCTTAACTGAGACAACATGCATGCCTACAATAGGTCTATCTTTGTCTTTTGCGTCATGTTTAGCAATTCTAGCAGCTTCACCAATGAAGTAAATAACACGTCCATCAATATTATAGATGAAGAGATCTTTAACCATAGAAACACTAGGTTCTACTTTAATTTTATCACGAGGTTTAGGTGCTCTAATATCAATTTTGCAAACCACAGCTGAAACCTTAGCATGATCCTTTATCCTAGCAGGGAAAGGTGGGTTTTCAATAAAAGTAGTAGGAACAACTGGATCAACATTGTGAATGATAGTTTCTTCTTTAGTAGCTACTGGTTCTTTAATTTCTTCTTTAATTGGGGGGGTTCTATTTAAACCACTTATCTTTAGGGAGATTAACATGAGTAGCAAAAGATTCACAAAAAGAGGCTACCATCTCAGAGTCAATTCAATACTTAGTGCTAAAATTTCGAAAATCATCGATATTCATAAAAGATTTAACACAATCAGACTTAAGCTTAATACCTGACTCTTTACCTTCATCGAGTTACCAATCTTCAGAGTTGCGTTTAATTCATTCTAAGAGATCCCACATAAATATACTCTTCTTCATAAAAGAACCGGCACAATAAGTATCAAGCATGGATCAATCATTATTAGAAAGCTGAGCATAGACGTTCTGAATAATAATTTCTCTCGAGAGCTCATGATTGGGGCATCAATATAACATTGACTTTAGCCTCCCCCAAGCTAGAGTGATACTTTCTCCTTCACGAGGCCAAAAATTATATATATAATTCCGATGACGGTGAACAAGATGCATATGATAAAAAAATTGGTGGAATTCCAATTCCAAGATCCAATATCATCGCATAACCTATACCATGCCAATGCTTTTCCCTATAAAGATAAAGGGAAAAACTTCTTCTTAGCTTCATCTCTGGGTAAACCTGCAAGCTTAAACAATCCACAAATTTCATCCACATATATCAAATACATATTAGGATGTTCGGTTCCATCTCCTGCATAGGGATTAGCTAGCAGTTGCTCTATCATACCCGATGGAATTTCATATTAAAAAAATTCAGTAGGTGCAGCAGGTTGAGGGGCAACTAATTGTGCTTCCACTCGAGGTGCAGATACCACGAACAAACCCCTGAAAGGATTGTTCTCCATAGTAACAAGTAATAGTAAATTTCAGCACGTAGTAATAGTTGTTCCTTACCAATTTGCACTTACCAAGAGCGCTTCACTCCCCGGAAACGGCACCAGAAAAGAGTCTTGATGACCCACAAGTATAGGGGGTCTATCATAGTCCTTTCAGAAAGTAAGTGTGTCGAACCAAACGAGGAGCAGAAGGAAAGAACAAGTGGTTTTCAACAAGGTAACGTCTACAAGCAATAAAATTGTCAGCAACAGATAGTTTGATAGCAAGATAATTTGTAACGAGCAAGTAAAGGTGACGGTAAATATTATGCAGCAAGGTATCCCAATCCTATTGTGGCAAAGGACAGGCCAAAATGGTTTCTAATAATAAGAAAAGAGTTCTTGAGGGTACACGAGAATTTCGTCTAGTCACTTTCACCAAGTTGGTTTGATTTGTGTTTGTTACTTTGATAATTTGATATGTGGATGGACCGGTTCTTAGGTGATGTTCTTACTTGAATTGACCTGCTACTTATGATTAACCCCCTCGCAAGCATCCGCAACTATGAGAAAAGTATTAAGATAAAATCTAACTATAGCATTAAAATTTGGGTCCAAATCGGTACCTTACGAAGTAGCGCATAAACTAGGGTTTAAGCTTCTGTCACTCTATCAACCCATCATCTAATAACTACTACACAATGCATTCCCTTAGGCCCAAATATAGCGAAGTGTCATGTAGTGGACGTTCACATGACACCACTAAGGGATACACAACATACGTACATATCATCGGAATATCAAACACATATCAAGTTCGCATGATTATTTGCAATAAGATTTCTCCCGTGACCTCAAGAACAAAAGTAACAACACACAAGTGGTAAACATGGTCAAGATCAGAGGGGTATTCAATAGCATAATGGATATGAACATATAAACTTCCACTAAATAAACCATATAGTAATCAACAACAAGATGTATTCAACACTACTAGTCACCACAGGTACCAATCTGAGTATCCGGCACAAAGATTGAACACAAGAGATGAACTAGGGTTTGAGAGGAGATGTTGCTATTGAAGATGTTGATGAAGATTGGCCTCCCAAAGATGAGAGGGTTGTTAGTAATGACGATGACGATGATTTCCCCATTAGTGAGGGAAGTTCCCCTCGCAGAATCGCTCCTCCGGAGGGCAAAAGTGCTCCTGCCCAAGTATTGCTTCGAGACGGCTGCACTTCGTCCGGAAAGTCCTCTCCATATTTTTTTTCTAGCTTAAAATGACTTATATACCAGAAGATGGGCACCGGAGGTGGGCCGAGGAGGGCACAATCGACCAGGGCACGCCTGGGCTCCCTGGCGCGCCCAGGTGGGTTGTGCCCACCTGGTGGGCCCCCTGGTAGTTATTTGCTCCAATAATTCTTAAATAATCCATAAAAAATCTCTGTGAAGTTTCAGCTCATTTGGAATTGTGCATAATAGGTGGCCTGACGTCACTTTTTCAGGTCCAGAATTCCAGCTGCCAGCATTCTCCCTCATTATGTAAACCTTGCAAATTATGAGTGAAAAGGCATTAGAATTACTCCATAAAGCATTATTATGCATAAAAACATTATAAATGACAGCAAGAAAAAATGATGCAAAATGGACGTATCAATGAAAGAAGAAACTCTACAGGAGTCGATCTTCTCAAAGATCGAGCAACTCAAGATCAGCTCATGGAGCGAGACATTAGAACATATCTCGAGCTGAGACACCAAAACACACATGGAGAGGGATGGAAGAACAAATGGCGGAGGTTCAATTTGGTAAGCAACTATTCCACTCTTAAGTATGATGGTGAATGAGTTTTAGGTAGCGAGGATTTAAGTTGCCTTGACACAGTTACGGGGCACCTTAGGGGAGGTAACTCGTATAATTCTTCCCTTAAGTGGCAAAAATAATTACTTTTGATACATAGATCATCGAAACTGTTCGTATCGGGCTAAGAAAATACATAAGTGATCATTTGAAGGAATTTGAAAGCATGTCATACTCAGTTTGGAAAGGAAACTAGAGTTATAAGACAAGTTGGCACTGGAAGGCACATTCCAATTGATACCGAGGATATAACCTAGTGTGTGAGCGTGCTCTCAAGAACTTGAGCATCTCCATATTCATCTGGGTCTAGCAACATCTATGCTAAGATATTGGCAACACTTCATACTACCATCATGAATAGTCATGAAGGATGCAGATGCAAAGGAGGACATCACCTTCTCAGATTTCACCTCAGCTATGCCAAGAGAATGAAATATGGATGATCGATCGAGAGACATTTAGCACTCCACTTCTAATGTTATCCTTGATGTTCTAGCTACCACGATCATGCTTCAGAGTAGCATAGAAATGGTCATCAAGTAAAGGTCGAACTGAAGGAACACAAGGGATCCTTAAGGAACTAATAGATCTTCCGGCTAGGTATGTCAGCGAACAACCTTGCCGGAATCTACATCATAGATATTGGAAAAGTTCCAACCGTCATATCTGCTTGAGATTTAGTTCTTCTTGGTAACAGGATACGTCAAACTCAACATGTCTGAAAAACGAAATTTTGTAACCCAAATCGACGAGATGACGTTGCAGGATTCTCGGGAAATGAACTCCAGAAGCAAGCTCCAAAACATGAGCTGGTTTGCAAGATACATGTGAACACATTGTCCAAGACAAGCATGACCACATAGAAGTCTTATAGAAAAACACTACCGAGTTCTGGTTGGGAACCATTATCGAGGATATTGAAGTCCTTGCATAAGGCATGCTTTTAAGAAGGAATTTCCTCTCCTTGAAGAAATCAATCAGTGGCTTGGTGTGCTAGGAAGCACATATAAAATGGAGGCGGCCAACCTATCAAACCATAGAGCTCTCCGCACCTGCATGACTCACTTGGGATGATTCTAGAGGAAGCAAAACAAACCTTTCTCGAATTCACGGTGACAACTTTCATCAATACACGTAAATTAGAGGAAGTCACTTCTTTCATCCAAACATAGGCTTCATGAACGGAACACGAAGGAAATGCTTACACAAGTTTCCAACACTAACTTAGATGTTCAACATGAATCATGGACAAGATAAAAATGTTGTTGATGGGCTCAACAATTTTTTTTCAAAATTCCAATGAAGACAGAATTCCACAATGATGTGAAGAAGGTGATAGTATTGGTCAGACCAAAGGATATAATGGTGTATTCTCGAGGAACATCCACGAGTAAGAAAACATTACGAACATCGTTGGTTCTGATTTGATTTGATGATATCCCATACTCAAATCAAGATTGGATGGGATAATAGATCCAACAATTGATCACGAGGGTCTCGATGAAAATATCATCTTTCTTCACACACACACACACACAAACACAAAGATATCCCTTTGGAACGAACCAAGTTAGGCAAAGCTTTTATCCTCCAACTCTCCAAGTTATTGTTTAGCTTAACCAACTAGCTCAGGGTATCTGTCACATCCCTAGCTAGCACTGGCATTAGGACCTAACTAGAGTGTGCATCATGTTTACTTTCAAAGAAACTTGAAATGGGATTAACAGAAACCCCAGCACCCCTCCCCTAACAACTAGGGTTTGTTAAAATATTTTCCAATGTACCCAAAATGCCCTTCAAAAATGTTCATCATTTCTGCCTTGGTCTTAAACCTCTGCCAAAAATGGTGCACAATTTTCTAGGACACTCAAGGGCTTTGGATTAAATCATATGGTATTTGAATTTGGGCATTTAAATACTTAAAAATATTTTTAAATGCTCAAATAATCAAGAACTATAATGTTTCCTACTATTCATATTATATACAGTAGGTATGACAAGTGTCACGAGTTATAAAAATGTTTAGGCATTTTTATTAATTGAACAAAGCTGCAAAAGAAATAAAACAGAAAGAAAATGGGAAAAGAAAAATAGGAAGAACACTTACCTGAGCCCACTTACCTTGTGGCCCAGCCGGCCCGGCCCACCAGGGGCATCCCCGTCTTCTTCGCTGCGCCAGCGCACGAAGCAGCTCGGTGGCGAGCGCCGCCGATGCGTCGGCCACCTCCTGCCTGCCTGGCTGGCCCCTCGGCCCTCTGGACGGACTAGAACGACGCCACGAAGCCCCCTCGACCGTTTCCCCTCTCCCCCGTGTCTCTCCCCCTCTTCTCTCCCATCCGCCGAGCTCCCCCGAGCGAGCTCGTCGCCGACGACCGCTGACACCGCGCTCTACGCCACTTCCTCGCCTCCCCGAAGCACCACTAGCTCCGCCGCATCGCCCCGAAGCTTCCCACCGACGCACACAACGCCAGGAGCTCCACAACGTCCTCCTCGCTGTAGTCTTCAACCTCCGGCACCGGAGATCGCCGCCGCCCGTACGCCGTCGTCCGACCGTCCCCGAGCTCACTTTGACGCCCTCTGCGACCGCTGTGAGCTCACGCTTCGAACCCCCCTCTCCACGGGCTCGTTTATGCCTTGTAGCCGCCGCCCCCTTTGCTGACCGACGATCACCGCCGCCGACCAACTCACCGCCGCGGCCATAGGCACCGTACTTCATGGCTGAGCATGCCATTAGCTTCAGTAGGTCACTAGCAAGCCAAAGCGAGCTTTAGTTCCTCCTACCGTGCACTACAACTCCATCCCGACCAACTCCGTGCGAGCACCGCCGCGGACGAGCTCGTCGCCGTCGACTCCGGCGACCTCTCGTCCAAATAGTGGCACCATTGGATGCGGTGCATCACCAGGAGCACACCGAGCCCATCCGCGCGGCAAATGGCTGCCGGAATAAGGATTCCGACGAGTCACCGCCGGCCAAACTCCGGCGGGCCGACGTGGCTCGTCGATTAGGAGCTAACAGTAATTAGTTTAGTCACCATAGTCACTGACAGTGGGCCCCCGTTGTTAGTCAAACCCAGTCAACCCTGGTTATGATCGGAATTAGCTCCCGTGACACTGACCAGTGGGTCCCACTGGTCAGGTTTGACTTGGACCGGCCCTGTTGACTGGCTGACGTCAGCATGATGTCATGCTGACGCAGTAAAGATTTTTCCGGGATTTTTAGATTTAAAATAATTCAGGAAATTCCAGAAAATGCCCAAAACTTCTAAAAATCATATAAAATCAACCATAGCTCAGATGGAAAAGATTTATATATGAAAAATGATCAGAAAAATCCAATCTTTCCAATGGCACTGGTTTCATGCATGTTTGAACAAGTTAACTTGCTGTATACATCAAAAACATGATAATGCACTTATTTAAATAATAGTTTGAACTTCAATTTGAATCTTTGATTCAAATAAGCTCAACCCCTTCTGGTTTTAGTTGCATTAGCCAACACACATGCATCTTGCCATGTCATGAGAATGCATCATATTGTTGCATTTGTTTGTTAATGATTGTATCGTCGGTATTCTCTGTGTTAGGTCCTGCTCCCGAGGATACTGCTGCGTATCCAGTTGAAGAGCAGTACCCGACAACTACCTTGTCAGGCAAGCAATCATTGATCATTCTGATACAAACCCAATCTTCTCGCTCCTGCTCTCTTTTACTGCATTAAGGCAACAGCGTGTGAACTGCTACTTGCTGCGGTAGTTGAACCCTATTCCCTTGCATGACCTGTCATTGCCACAGTAAATTGTTGAAACCCACTAGCATGTGTAGGAGTTGATTGAGCCATGTGATGTGTGATCCACCATGCTATTTGTTTATGTTGCCTGCTATGCTTAGAGTTGTGTCTGGTCTGGTTCATCTGGGTGATGGATCAGAGTGAAATGATCTTACCGATAAAGAGAAGGAAGTGTGGAATACGCTTGGTAAAGGTATCGATGAAAGGCCATGTAGGAGTACATGGTGGGTTGTTTCATTGGAATCGTCCATAGGACCCGAGATCTGTATGTGTGGTTCAAGTTACAGCTACTACCACACATTGGGATCCTTAATTGACCCTCTCGGCTTATTAATTACCCTTGATCTCTGTCCAGGAGTTGCAACTAGTTTCTGGTGTTTATAGCTTACTGGAGGTCGTGCACAACGCTGACCCTCGGGGTGGGTTGTGATGCGACAGGTACGTGGCACGGTGTACCGGTTGCCTGTTTGGTGACTCGGGAACCCTATACACATCGTTTGGGGCCGTGAGCGACACCCCGGCTGGATCTCCCCACGGATGGAACCCAAATAGGCGATAAACCTGGACGAGAGACTTGAGTAGTTAGTCAGGTCGTGGCCGACACCCTCGCTGGGCTTCCGCTTGAAGGTTGCCGAGTACACGCCGAGTAAACGACGATAAGTGGTGGAAGCGTGTGTGAAGAGGTACACCCCTGCAGGGTTATCAAACTATTCGAATAGCCGTTGTTCGTGGTACGAACTACTTGGTTGCTCTTACAGTTCGTAGACAAGTTGATGGATACTACTAAAAGCCTCAAGATAAGCGTGAGTGCCGTGGATGGCCCTTCCGTAGGATGACGGAAGAGGATCCTCGGTAGTTTATTGATGTGGTGAGTAGTGGACTCGTGTTCGTAATAACATCTTGAAATCTGTTGAGAGTTGTAGTATAGGTTAGCCAAGGTCAAAGCTGGCATTCTGCTATGAACTCCACTACCCCCTTTGATAATGTTGCATGTATGATAGGTTCTGTGGTAAGACTTGCTGAGTACCTTTGTACTCATGTTTGCTTAATAACTGTTGCAGAGGAGAACCCTGCCCCTGCTGATGGGTTCTACATAGACGTTGACGTCGACGAGTAGCTTGACACCTAGACGGAGATCTGGAGCTTGTGAAGGGCCCTGTAGATAGTCAGGCTACACCAAGCCTGTTTTATTTTCTAAGTTGTCTGTACTCAGACATGTAGCTTCCGCTTGTGCTTGTATGACTGTATGACTTGAGTGTTGGGTCATGTGACCCCTATCTGTATGGATATGTTATGTATGGCTCTTGGAGCCTTTTTAAATAAAGTACTTTGAGTCATAGAGTTCTGTTGTGATGCAATGTTGTATTTGCACATATTGAGCATATTGCGTGTATGATTGAAATGCTTGGTATGTGTGGGATCCGACACCTAGTTGTTTTCCTTTGGTAGCCTACCTTACAGGGAAATGCCTCCTAGTGTCTCCAATGAGCCTTGGTAGCTTGCTACTGCTCGGAACACGTAGGCTGGCCGGCATGTGTCCTTCTTCGTTCCTGTGTCTGTCCCTTAGGGGAAATGTCACGTGTTGTTCCTTTAAGTCCATGTAGCTTGCTACGACTTGGGTTCATACGTTGATGACTGACACGTTCGTTGCTGGGTCATGGATGCCTGTCTCTGTAAATTAGTGCCACTTTTGGTTTATAACTAGCCATGTCGGCCCGGGTTCTCTGTCATATGGATGCTAGCGACACTGTCATATACGTGTGCCAAGATGCGCAAACGGTCCCGTGCCAGGTAAGGTGGCACCCGTGGGGTTACCGTGCGTGAGGCCGCAAAGTGATATGACGTGTTACAACTAGATCGGTGTGACTTAGGATTGGGGTCCTGACAGTATCCAACACAGGTCCTTCGAGAAAATGGTGGTTTACAGGAAACCAACTTGATCATGAACTCAACATAACGGTCAGGGGACAACTTGGTGATACTTCCGAGAAGATATTCAGAAATCAACAACCACCGATATGTTACTAAGCTTGGGAACAATCTTGTGTTTTAGGTCAAGACGATCTGATCAAATAATCCAAGGATTTACGAAATCCTAACTCATGGATCGAAGAGTGCACCACGAATTATGGACGAGGTAGCACGATCATTCTTAGAATGATGATTCATTAACAAACACGCTAAGAATGAAATTATCATCCATTAACTACCAAGCAACAGGGTTGCTAGGAGTATTGATTACACACATCACATTTCATTTGTCGGTATTCTGGTTGCAAAAACACGGGGACCAAGGAATGAATAATGATGATGAGAAGTATGAATACATCAAGAGTTCACAAGAAGTGGTGCAATTCTCATGACAATCCTGACATAAAGGAGGTAAAACTCCAGGGTAGAACAGAACAGAAGTTGGATTGGCATTTTGATCTGCAGAATACAACTGGTTTGACCCAATCCAAGAAATGGATGAGGTACTGGAGTTTGTTTCTCGTAGTCATTCCATAATAGAATGTCTTGACAAACCACAAGAGTAATAGGAATTGATGAGCACGAATGCACACATACCCTTGACTACCAATTGATAGACGAAGGCCAGAATATAACTGAAGAGAGACAACTCAAAGGAACATATGATTTTTCTGAGTTGCGGGTGCATAGATTAGCATGTCAAACAAGTTCAACATATTTCCTCTGAATAACCCATGTAGAAGAGGAAGGACCGGTAGATTCACAATGTAGAATGGAGAACTAATCAAGAGCACTCTGGTTGTGATCTTTTGATTAAAAAGAACTTCTGCCATGATGGTTCATGGTAATGGAACATATACTGCGGACCTCGAGGACTATCACAAAGGTTAATAACATCCTAAAGGAACGATCAAACAATATCAACATGAAGTAAGTAGGTGGATCTTGGGTTCAAGAACCCAGAAATGGAATACCTACTAGCTAACAACATCACGAGATGCTTTTGAGAATGGTGTCCAGAATCATCACACTGAGAACACAAAACAAGGTTGGGTTACTAGGTGGCTATCTATGATGTCCTAGTTTCCTGATAGCTTCAAAAAATATGTCGAGGCAATGAAGTACCTCAACACACCATTTAGTCTGCTTAGTCTGGACAAAAAGGACATAGGGAACAGGGAGGAAAGACATGCAAATGAATCAGATTATTCAGAAATCTTGGATAACTCGGACGACATAACTGTTGTAAATCCTCAAAAAGTTTTTTGAGACTCATTCAAATGGTAGTATAACCACTCGACATCATAATATCAAGGTTCTGAGACCAATAGTTTAACAAGCCGAAGTACTTGAAACTGAGCTGAGACTTGAATCTATCATTCCTATAAGTCCATGGATTAGTAACATGTGATCCTAATAGAAAAAACCTAGTTCTTAATCCACGTAGGAAAGAAGAGGGTGACTCACATCAGAAGGACGTAAGGTAAATGAGTAAAAAGAGCCTTATGTTCCCTTCCACAATCAATTCCCTTATAGAACTAAAGAATTGCTAGACTCGACTTCGACTAGTTTGGCTTGGTAGTCCTACAGGCAGTCCGGCTCTGATACCAAAGATGTTAGGACCCCAATCCTAAGTCAGACCGATCTAGCATGTAACACATCATATCACTTTGCAGCCTCATGCACAGTATTCCCACGGCTGCAGCCTTACCTAGGCCGGGACCGTTTATGCCTTTCAGCTCACGTATATGAGTATTGCTAGCATCCATATGACAGAGAACCCGGGCCTACGTGACTACTTGTAAACCCAAGGTGGCACAAACTTACAGGGATAGGCATATATACATGACCCATCAATGCACGTGTCGGTCAACAACGAGTGTAACCGAGTCGTAGTAAGCTACGAGGATTTCCATACAACAACGCATGTGATTTCCCTGAAGGAATAGACACAAGAGCAAGGAAGGACATATGTCGATCAATCCATGTGTTCCGGAGCAGTAGCAAGCTACCAAGGCTCAGTGGAAGCATTAGGTGGCATTTCCCGATAAGGAATGCTACCAAGAATAAACAACTAGGTGTCAGATCCCACACATACCAAGAATTTCAATAACATATACAGAATATGCTCGATATGTGTAAATACAACATGGCAACACAACAAAACTCTATGACTCAGAGTATTCATTTAAAAGGCCCCAAAGAGCCGTACATAACATGATATTACAATCATGGGTCTCATCATCCAACATACAGAGTCATACAAGCAACAAGCACATGCGGAAGCTTATCCTATCTGAGTACATACATCTGAAAAGAAAGAAGGCTAGAAAGCCTGACTATCTACATGACCCTCCATAGGAACTAGACCTCTGTCTGGGAATCCCAAGTTAATTAGTCAAAGTCAATCTCGTTGCAAGAATCTAAAGTGAGACTGCACTCTCATCTGCAAAAACATATATTAAGCAAACGTGAGTACAAATGTACCTAGCAAGACTTACATCAGAATGTGACACCCCGAGACCGGTGCACCATGTGTCAGCCAGTTATTCGTAGACGTTGCCCTGTCATCTGCTTGCGTGTTGCATCTTGCCATGTCATCATGTGTGTTGCATCAGCATGTTTTCAAAACTTGCATCCGTCCGAGTTCGCCCGTCCTCTCCGTTGTCCGTTCTGAGCTCCCACACACTCACACGCGCCCGCGGTGCCTCCGAATATTTATTTTATAAGTGGCCGAAAAACATTGTCGGAATGGGTTGAAACTTGGCGTGTGGTCTTATTCTAGTGTAGACAGGCCGCCTGCCAAATTTCGTCGCATTCGGAGCTTGTTTGATAGCCCAACGGATTTATATAGCGGCACTAGTCGCCGGTTAATTCGTCGGACGTTTTCGGTCTCCGAAAACCCCCGCGGGCCTCTCTCCCTCTCCTCTCACCTCAGCCCAACTACTCTACGCAGCCCACCTAGGCCTTTCTAACTCCCCCATCGCTCCGTTGCCGTTGGATCGCGATCCGATGGCTCCGGAACGCTCCAAAACCCCCAAACCCTAGGTTTTTCCTATATAAAGGCCCCTCCATGGCAAAAATGGACAGCCTAGCTTCTTCCCCTACCTCCCAGCCTCCTCCACCTCAATTTCCGCACCGATCCTTTCCTCCCTCGCCACTTGGCGGCGAGCCACAGGCCCAGCCGCCACCAGCGCCGTCGCCACCTCAGCCAGGGGGCCACCCGTCAGCATACCGCGTCACCCCCCTGGCCTCCCTCCGCGCCAGGCCCGTCGCCGGACCGCCCCGGGCCCGACCTGGGCCGAGCGCTCTCTCCGCCCGCTCCAGGCGCTGCCCGAGCCCCGCGCCTCTCGCTCCTGGCTTCTCCAGTCCTGCCACCGAGCAGGACCGCCGCCGTCGGGCCTCTACACCACCGCGACGAGTCCGCCGCCGCCCTGGGTGACCTCGCCGGCGTCGTTCCCGACAGCAGCACCGCGTCCAGCCTTCAGCCACCGAGCCCACGGCCTCGCCTCGTCCTCAGTCTCCGTCACCGCCGGGAACGGCCGGGAACGGAGTTCCCTTGTCTGGATCCGCGCCGGATCTGGCCTGATCCGGCTGGTGCTCACCGCTGAGCTCCGCCGTTGACCTTGGCGCCGCCGGGCTGGTGCCCCTCGGGGAGGAGGACGACGCCCACTCAGATCCTCCCAATCCGCCCTCGTGGGCCGATCCAGCTTCCTCGGCCCAACTGCCGGCCGCGGCCCAGCCTCCACACCGGCCTGCTGCCCTCTTCTGCAACTGGGCCAAAGCCCAATGTGAGCCTCCTCCCTATCCTTCGCCCAGTGCATCTTACCTATGTCTCGCCCGTTGTGTTTTTTTCCCTATGTAAAACTGCTAAGTCCCTGTTAACTGTTATAATGTTGCTACTTTGCATAGTGATAACTTTTTGTGTGGTGATCCAAATTGAGTGAATGATATGTCAAAATGATCGTGGTGACATGTACTATGTTTTGTTCCATTGTGTCATGCATGTTTGAGTCCATCTAGATGTCTTAATATTCATGAGAAGAGTGCTACTTGTTATAAACTGCTGCTATTAGTTGTTTTCATGCCATGTTTGTGATGTGATAACTTGATGCATGTTTATCCAATTGATGCAAATGATATGTCAAAATGTTCATCATGAGATGCTCTACATGTTGGTTGCTATAGCATGCTTGTTTGAGTACATTTTGCCATGTTAATCTCTGTTGCAAAAGTGCATGTGGCTGTTAGGTTTTGTAAGTCGTTACGAGATGCCTAGTTGAGGAGCTCGTTGCTATTGTTGTGTTTGTCCCCTTGTCACATGCCTAGTTGTTTTAGAATCTCCATGATGTGGTCTTTGAGATGGTGCATTTAACTTTCCATGATATGCCTTGTGTTGACTTAAACATGCTTGTAAACATGCCATGTTGTTATTGTTGTTTTAACACTTAGTGAAATTTCACTAAGTCTGGAATCCGTCATAGCCTGATGCTATGTTTGCTTGATGCCCTAGGCAAATCCATGTTAGTTTTGGGGTGGCCTTTGATCTTTCCTTGTTGTATATGTTGTTGTCTATCCATTCATGCCTTCACTTTCTCATTTGACTTGCTGTAGCTTATTTAAATCTTGCTCCCAAGTTGCTATAAAATATTGATGTCAGGTTTTTAGTGTCATGATCAAAATGTTGTAGCTTGTTGCTATTGATCCATGCCTCCTATGGAGTTGCTCCAATGGACTTGTTTGCTGTAGGATATGTCCATGCTTCTTGTCACCATGTTTGAGTGATGTAGCATATATTTATCATGCTCCAAAGTTGCTATGTGGCTGTTAATTTCAGCTTGTTGTTATATCTTGTTTCGGGTGTATCTTTTAGCCCGTTGCTCCGTTTGGAGTGTTCCTTATATGAAACTTGTGTGATTTTGCATGTAGAATCATCATATCATCTTGTTAACATGTTTGGAGTGAGTTTGGTTGATGTTTGGGTGCATCTTGCACCGTTGCCATGTTATGCTTCTTACCTTGCCATGTATTGCATCATATAAACTTGTGTTGTTTTTCTATGTTTCCTACCTTGTCATATTATGCTTCCTGTATAGACTTGTTGTGCTTCCTGTATAGATTTGTCATGCATCATACCTTGCCATGTATTGCATCATATAAACTTGTGTTGTTTTTCTATGTTTCCTACCTTGTCATGTTATGCTTCCTATATAGACTTGCTGTGCTTCCTGTATAGATTTGTCATGCATCATACCTTGCCATGTATTGCATCATATAAACTTGTGTTGTTTTTCTATGTTTCCTACCTTGTCATGTTATGCTTCCTGTATAGACTTGTTGTGCTTCCTGTATAGATTTGTCATGCATCATACCTTGCCATGTATTGCATCATATAAACTTGTGTTGTTTTTCTATGCTTCCTACCTTTCCATGTTATGCTTCCTGTATAGACTTTCTGTGCTTCCTGTATAGACTTGCCATGCATCATACCTTGCCATGTATTGCATCATATATATAGGCTGTGTTGTTTTTCTGTGCTTCCTACCTTGTCATGTTATGCTTCCTGTATAGACATGTTGTGCATCATATGTAGTCTTGTCGCGCATCCTACTTGGTAGTGCATATTGTCATGTTCTTGAGTGGTTTGTTTACCGTGTTGCTTTCTTCTTCTCGTTAGTGCTTGTTCCGTTGCGTTCGTGGGGATTCGTTCGTCTACACGTGGTTCTTCTTCAAGGCTTCTTCTCCGTCTTCTTCACGGATCCGTTCTTCTTCCTTGCGGGATATCAGGCAAGATGACCATACCCTTGGATACCTTTACTATCATTGCCATTGCTTAGTTGTCTTGATGCTATCGTTATATGTCGCGCTACCCATCATTATTATCAGCCTCTCCTTGTTGCCATGAAACCTCTAACCTTGAAACCTTCCTAGCAAAACCATTGTTTGGCTATGTTACCCGCTTGCTCAGCCCCTCTTATAGCATTGTTAGTTGCAGGTGAAGATGAAGATCGTTCCAGGAGGGAACTTGTTGTTGGAATATCACAATATCTATTATTATTATTTAACACACCTATATACTGGGCATGGGTGGAAGGCTTGGCCTTTTGCTCGGTGTTTTGTTCCACTCATGCCACCTTAGGCGTCGATAAACCGGCATTATGTTCCTTGATTTTGCGTTCCTTACAGGATGGGTATATGGGAACCCCTTGATAGTTCGTCTTTGAATAAAACTCCTCCAGCAAGGCCCAACATTGGTTTTAATTTGCTCATAATAACAACTTAATTAATTAATTAAATTGCATAGGGAGTTAGCGCTACCCGAGGATTCTTCTACATAGCAGGGGGGGCCAGTGCTGATGGTGTTGGTCCCAAACGGGCAGACTGCGGGACCACCTCGGGGAAACTCGAGGTATTTGGCTCCTGTAGGATGTCCCATCCGGTTGTGGCCTAAGACGAGATACGCGCGGCTACTATCAGGGTGTCGGCACGCCGGGAGGTCTTGCTGGACTTGTTTTACCATTGTCGAAATGTCTTGTGCACCGGGATGCCGAGCCTGATCGGATTTCCCTAAGATAAGGGGTGATGATATTATATTTATCACTTCAGCTAATTGTGAGAGCTTGTGATGGGCTAAGTTGGGACACCCCTGCAGGGTTATGATCTTTCGAAAGCCGCGCCCGCGGTTATGTGGATGATTGGAATTTGTTAATGTCCGGTTGTAGAAAACTTGTCAGAGGATCCAAAGTAAAACACACAACTGTGTGAGTAACCGTGACTGTCTCTTTTCACTTTGAGAAGAGAACACGGTGGGGTTATGTTTGACTCGTATGTAGTTCAGGATCTTTAGCGATCACTACTAGTTGCGACCGTTTGCGTAGATGCTCATCTTATTCTTGTACTCGTAAGTTAGCCACCATATATATTGCTTAGCCGCTGCTGCAACCTCACCACTTTACCTCTTCCTACCCATTATGCTTTGATAGTCTTGTTAACCATGGTTATGGGATTTCTGAGTCCTCGTGGCTCACAGATACTACAACAAAAGTTGCAGGTGCAGGTTTTTGATGTCTTGACGTGAGAGCGTTGTTCTTTTGTTGGAGTTCTTCTTCTTCAGTCTTGGGTTAGGTTCCGGGTCGGCAGCCTGGGATAGCAGACGGATGTCTTGTGTTTTTCTTGTTTGTATCCGTAGTCGGATACTTTGTATTGATGTTGTTGTATTCATGTGATTTGTATGTATTGTTGTATCCCCTTGTATGCATGTATGGTACGTTGTAATGATATCCATCTTGCTAAGCGCCCAAAATGCGGTTGTGCCCCAACCACGTAAGTGTCACGTGATCGGGATAGAATCGCATCTTGGGCCTGACACAGAACTAGCTACATATGCATCATTATCAACAAAGGGGGTTCTGGAGTTTAATTGCAGCAAGCCAGCTTTGACTCGGTGGCTATCCTAAACTATGACTACCAGTATTTTCTTTGAGGTGAGAAAGCGCACACGAGTCCACATATTCACTATAGATATACACCACTATGGATCCAATCCCGTCTCCCTACGAGAAGACCTTCCATAGCACTCACGCTTATCTTGCACTTTTTAGAGTATCCACTTACAGTTATCTATGAACAATGTAAGCTTTCCAAGTAGTCCATATCCGCGGATGCGGCTATTCGAATAGTTGGATAACCCTGCAAGGGTGTACTTCTTCACACATGTTTCCACCACTTAGCATCTGCACACAACATGTGCTCGACAGACTTCAAGCGAAAGCTGAGGTGGATGTAGACCACGACCTAACCAACCACACAAGTCTCTAGTCCAGGTTTACCGCAAAATCGGGTTCCATCCGCAAGGAAGCTCGGCTGAGGTTTCCACTACGGCCCCAAACAATGTGTGTAGGGTTCCCGAACCCACCAAACGGGTGCCTCGGTACACCAGGCCACTTGCCTACCGCATCATAGCCCACCCCTCGGGTCAGCGCTGCACACGGCGTCCAGCATACTACAAACACCAGAAACTACTTGCAACTCACAGACAGAATACAGGGGGGTCAATAAGTCGAGCGGGGTCATATTTCAGGGCCCAATGTGTGCTAGTAGTTGTTCTTGGATCACAAACACATAACTCAGTTCTTGAGGACGGTTTCAATGAGACAACATACTCATACATGGCCTCTCATCGCTACCTTTACCAAATCGTGTTCACACACTTAGCTCTCAACGGGAGGACATGTTCACCACCATTCCAATTCATCCCAAATGAATCAGACCTGACACAACTCTAAGCATAGCAGGCATAACAAGCAAGCATGAATGAGTAGGCACATCATGGCTCAAACAACTCCTACTCATGCTAGCGGGTTTCAACTATTTACTATGGCAATGACAGGTCATGCAAAGGAACGGTTTCAACTACCGCAACATGTAACAATTGGATCATTGTTTTCCTAATGCAGTAAAAGATAGCAAGAGCGACATAGTGGGATTGTATAGAGGTGATCAAGGGGGGATACTTGCCTGGCACTTCTGAAGATAGTATGGTGTCTTCATCAGTGTCATTGATCTCAATGTCGGAATCGTCTGCTACTGAGAGGGGACGAACACCGACAAACAAGAAGGAACACAATCAATGGAATGCAAAAAAATGCATGATCATGACATGGCAACAAGATGTTGATTGAGCTAATGCACCTAGCAACAATTTAAATGAAATTGGTTTGAACCCAAGGTTCAAATATAAATTCCATATAAGACATTTCAAATGCCATTTATCCAAATTGTCACATACAGCAGCCTTAAGTTGTTCAAACATGCATGAAGATACTATAGACAGATTCTTCATATTTTTTTGATAATTTTTCATATATAAATATTTTCCATCTGAGCTACGGTTGATTTTATATGATTTTTAGAAGTTACAACATTTTTTGGAATTTTCTGGTTATTTTAAATTAGACTAAACCAGAAAACATTACTACGTCAGCAATACAACATGATTACATGAGGAAGTCAATGGTTTGACAAAGTCAAAACTGACGTGTGGGGCCTACCAGCGAGTGACACAATTGTTTACCCGATTTAGTCCCGCGTTGACTGGGGTTTGACCAGCTGTGGGGCCCGCTGTAAGTGTCTATTAGAGCTAATTAGAGGGGAATAGCCCCTAATGGCGACACCATGTCGGCAGTTGCCAGAGTGAGGCTGGCGGTGACAAAAAATGCGGCGGAGGGCGCCAGAAAATTGCTAGGGGCCGCGGTTTGTCGCGCGGGAGGATCCGACGAGGACTTGGTGGTGGCTACGGGCTCCTGGAGCTGCGTTGAGCACAATGGTGTTCCCGGATGCGAGCTTCAGCAGCCGTAGCCACAGTGGCGACATGGTCATGCGACGACGGGGTTCGGGCATGGTGGCTCATAGGCTAGAGGGCATGCTCGAGCAGGGGAGAAGGGGGAGAAAAATGAGGATCTCACAACGGACTTACAGAGACGCTGAGCGTGCTCGAGGACGACCTCCAGCGCAAGAATCGATGGCGACCTCTGGCAGCTAGATGCGGCGGCGATAAGCTCGAGGGCGGCGATTCCCGGCATCCGAGCGCGCATGCTTCATTTCTGAACTTCGCGGTGTTCAGGCGGAGCTCGAGGACAAGATGGCATGGCGAGAGGACTACGGTGGGCGCATGGCAGATTGCGGTGGCCGACGGGAGCGCTTGGTTCCTCTCGGGTCTGGAGTGGGGGCGGTGAGGAGGAGGGGGAGCGAGGGTGAGTGAGAGCGGGTTGGACTCGGCAAGGTGTGTGGCGTCCTCGGGGCGATGGAGCGGCAAGAAGAGAGGCAGGAGGTGGCTCGGGCGCATGTCGGCATGCGGCGACCACGCTCGCAGCATCCTACTAGCGCGGGGAGGAAGATGCCCCTGCCCCTTGTGGGCTAGACTGTCTTACTGGGTCGCCAGCTGAGCCAGGTGAGTGGGCTGCAAAGTACAGTGCTCTCTCTCTCTCTCCTTCCTATTTTCTCTCTGTTCTCTATTTATTTTGCTTTGTTTTGATTTAGTAATAATACTAAACCATTTTCCTTTCTTCTGATAATTTTTGTAGGGACTAGTTGGATTATTCCAAAGCCCCTCACCAAATTTCAGAATTATCGGAGCATTTACAAATATTTATATTATTTAAATGCCCCAATTCAAATACAGTATGAGTTAGTTCAAAAATCCAGAAAGGCGTAGAAATATGTTCATCATTTTTGGCAGAGGTTTTCTCCTTTATCAAAAATCATGAACTTTTCTATAGGGCATTTCAGGTTTATTGAAGAGATTTAAACTTGTACCTAGTTGAAAATTATTATCGGCTAGAGTTTGAACATCCCCAATTCAAATTCATTTGATTTTAAACATGATGCATGGATTGTGATGCAACAAATTATAATCAATTTCTAGGGTTGTGACAGGCGGCCAACCTATGTGGCCTATAGCCCCACCCCTCGGTACACGTGGGCCCTTCCTAAGTTGTTGAGACCCACGGTGGAACCCCAGAAACCTTCTACAACCTTCCTTGTACAATACCGAAAATCTGAACCTTTTCCGGAACCCATATTATGACTTCCCATATATAAATCTTTACCTCCGGACCATTCCGGAGCACCTCGTGATATCCCGAATCCCATCTGGGAATCCAAACAACCTTCCGATTCTCCACTATTAATATCTCAATACTACCCTAGCGCTATTGAACGTTAAGCATGCGACCCTACGGGTTCGAGAATCATGTAGACATGACCGAGACTCCTCTCCGGTCAATAACCAATCGCGTGATAGTGTTTTCGGGTTTGCGTGGCAGGTGCCACCAAAGTTGTGCTTTCGGGTTTGCAAGGCAGGTGCCACCAAAGTTGTGCATTGTGTATTTAAAGGTTTAAACATCACACCCTATATTTCTACATATATTTGGCCTCTTCCAGGTGGTTCTTGACTTCTGGCCCCTCTCATCGATCTTCGATGACGTGCCCAACCGTGTGCCCGCACGGTCAAAGTCAGACCACCCTTTTCACTCATATATATTTGGGCCACATGTTGGTGTGGCTGTCTTCTGGCCCTCTCTAACGTTTTCATTTTTGCTAGCAAGACTCTGATGACGCTCAATGGACACGGGTTTAATGTCTTAACCGTGTGCGATGCAAGTGCGTTGTGAATCACCACGACTGCGCAAGCGCGAGCAAAGGTGGAGGAACTGGCTCAACCGTGTGTGATGCAAGTGCGTTGTAAAATCACCAGGACCACGCAAGCGCGAGGAAAGGTGGAGATACTGGCTTAACCGTGTGCGATGCAAGTGCGCTATAAAATCACCACATGCGCAAGCTAAAGGCCGGTAGTGTATTTAGATTGAATTCCATGTCTGCGTCTGAAAATTAGGACGAACCGTGTGCGATAGACAAGCTAGCTAGAAATCTAAAAACAAACTACCAGCCTTGAGCATTGCAAAAATTGGCGGTTACACCACTTTTCCTTATTATCATACACATATATTTCTTATTGGACCGTGCACGATCTTGGGTACTCCCGCCCCGCATCAATTCCTTTACCCAAATTTTAGTAGCCGATGTACTTCAACCGTCGCCCACACTCCTCTAGCACCGACCTTATAGTAAAATTGCAGTAGCTGGGGCATTTGAACCGTCGCCCTACCTCGTCCACCACCATCTCCACCCACCGTTACTAAAATTTTAGTAGTTGTGGCATATCCTCAAACACCAAACCCCCTCCACAGTCCCCCCCACCCTGCCCCCTCCCACCCTCGAACCTTAGCTTGCCGTCGCCAACCCCTGCCGGTCTGCCCGTTCCTCCTAGCTTAGATAATAAAGTTCAGGTTACCCAGCGATTCCCATACCGTCGCCCTACTCCCCTGAGTTTTTAGACGAGGCATGTGGTGTCCCTTCCCGTCAGATCCACATCCCCTGCTCCAGAACGTCGCAGCCTAAGCTTGACCACGTATCTCGGTGAGCCCGACGAGTGTTCGGCCAAGAAGAGGTTTATCATGGCCTCTCCGGCAAACGTTGGTGAGGTTGCTGTCGTTCGCCTCGTCATGTCGATCCTGAAGCAACACGTCGCCGTGGAAGCGGGTGAAGACGTTGACTACGTTGTCATGTCCAAGGCTTCATGTCAGTGGGATAGCGTATTACTATATCACGAGAAAGTTGGCTACGACATCAAGCTCGTCAACAGCGATGACTTCACGTCGGCCATGTCACAGGTTAAGTGGTCCATCCCTAACCCCTCTGGTTCAATCACCATTGATCTCTTCGACGGCCCTGCTTCTGATCTCCTCCGCCACGCGGTCAAGGATTTGCGATCCTTATACGCCATTGAGCACATTTTGTCATTTCTGAAGGACACGTTCTACTGCGGCGGCTTGGGACCCGCAATTGCCAAGTCAGATCTCATCGACCACGACTAAGAGGAGGGCACCCACAAAGGTTCTTCCAAGGTGAAACTACCCTTCTGTGACATCAGAGAGGCCACCATGGGTTTGTGCTCTGTCAACTAGAAGGATCCTGTCTATGACATATGAGGCAACATCATATCGGCAAATCTTAACTTTTCTAGCTTGCCAACCCGTACCCTTTGTTGTAGTAGCATTTTTCATGCGGTGTTTTAACTGTGTCATATTTAATTATTTCAGTTATGCAAAAATGTATTGTTCAATAGGGCTATGTGATGTTTAAGTATGAATTGTCCACTACAGTTTCACCAATAGCTATATTTGGTTGTTTATAATGAGTAGATGCCTTGTTTATCTGTATTTGGTTGTTAGGTTGGTTGTAGTGAGCATTTTTTTAGTTATCGAGCAGATCCCTTGTTTATATGTATTTGGTTCTTAGGTTGGTTGAAGTGAGCATTTGTCCAGTTATCAAGTAGATGCCTTGTTTATCTATATTTGGTTCTTAGGTTGGTTGCGGCGAGCATTTGTCCAGTTTTCCGGCATATGCCCTGTTTATTTGTATTTGCTTGTTAGGTTGGTTGCAGTGAGACTCTGTCCAATTTTCAATGGCTATATTTGGTTGTTATACTAATCATTTATGCCTTGTTTATTTCAGTCATTCACAATGTGATGTTCATTATGTACAAGTCAGAATTGTGCCGCTCCACTACATCAATACCAGATTGAACGGCTATATTTGGTTCCAGTTATGCCTGGTGTAGTTAACACATGCCCTTTATTTAAGTTTTACACATTTATCCAATGTGATGTTTAAGCATTACCTACGTTCTATTCATTTTCAACAAATACCAGTTTGAATTGCAATATTTGATCATTGTTAAGTCTATTGTCGGTAACATTGCCTTCCATTTTATATCTACTTTAACAACATGCTAAAACCAACACATTCAAGCTATCATTTGGAGATGATGTTGTTAACCTTTCCTATATTTGTTTGATGTTAAGGTTGTTGTACTTATTGTGCCTTTCCACTACTTATGCAGGAAAACAATGGGAATAGCCACCATTTTCCGCCAAGGTTAGTTTCATCCCTCGGCTTGTACTTCCCCCGTCGTTCCATAATGTAGTGGATATAGATCCAGGCCTGGACACTTGTTAGCTTCTAATATTGACTTGTTGCTTGCAGGTACATATGCCCTTGGCAAAGATCCATGCATCGACCCTTTTTGCGTATGGGGCAATGAGATATTCATGAACAAGCATGAAGTGAGGAAACTGATACGGATTACTAGCAAAAAGATACGAACGGTGGCAAGAAAATTATTAGCTTATGCTCTATCCAACACAACATTGAGCTGTAGGATGGTAACTACAAACTGTGCAGCATTCTCTTTTTACTACCCATAATGAGTTGATAGACAACAATGTCTAAATCTTTTTCGTTCGCAGTGGTTCCCAAAGCAGTTCACTCAATATTACCTCGCAAAGTACATGATTGGTGGACACGCAATGAAGGTTAAAGTATTTCATCTAGACTACAATCAGCATCAAGAATTCCTAATGAAGACAGTGAAGGATGGACGTGCAACCTTCACAAGGGGTTGGCCTAGAGTTGTGCGCGCATTACGCATGGAGGAGGGCACAATATGGGCATTCCGCTTCACCTTCTCCAGCAACCAAAATGTCTTTCGCATCTCTCTTTACAGTCTTTAGTACAACTATGGTTCATCATTCTTTACTTGGTGCTTCTATAGTTCTTTAGTATATGTACATGTGCATCGAATTATGCATGTGTGGTTGAACCTATATTTGTAATAAACATGGTTGGATATGAAATAAGTGATTGCCTACTTTGAAATTCAAAACTTGTGATTTTTAAATTAGGGATTAATTAGGGATTACACTGCACACAATTTGCGAAAGCGAAATGTTTGCGATAAACATGGAGATCAGACACGTTTCTAGGATCCACTACCTGTGCGATCAATCTCTACTGCACACACGATGAGCCAAGAAAAAACGTGTGCGATTAACAACAGCATCGAACACAGTTCTTTCTTATTAAATGTTTATGATAGTCACCTTATTACACACGCTTCGCAATTATGGACTGTTTGTGATGTTGTGTACATCGCAAACGTTCGGTCATAGAAGAACGTGTGCGATAGGTCGATCATCAAACGTGGGTATGACAGATGAATCATGTGGGATGTATTCAAGCATCGCATACAGTTTTATAGCAACAACTGTGTGCGCTCTTACAATGAATTGCATACCGTCGAGGAAAAGTAAATGTGTGTGATTGTCTTCTTCTATAATCGTGAATCGTTTATGATGGGTCACGCATCGTAAACGTAGCACCACAGAATACCGACTTCGATGGCAAGCCGAGCACAAACGAGTTGCAAGGATGGAGCATTTCAGATATTCGAGATATCAGAAATAGTTTAGTAGGGATAACTGTATGCATCAAGGCTCCCTATCCCCGATGGTTTCTGGGTCGTGTTGGAAGGACCCCCTATCGCTGTCACTCACTTGGCGACGGTTCGAAACACTGTCATGGAAAGGCGTTAAAATCCGTTTGTATAGATCCTCGTTGTACCAGTGAATATGTCATCCACATATAATATTAGAAAGGCTGCAGAGCTCCCACTCACTTTCTTGTAAATAGAAGCTTCTCCGTAAGTTTGTGGAAAACCAAAATATTTGATCACCTCATCAAAGCGAATATGCCAACTCCAAGATGCTTGCACTAGTCCATAGATGGATCGATGGAGCTTCCATACTTTGTTATCATATTTAGAATCGACAAAACTTCTAGTTGCATCATATACAAATCTTCCTTAAGAAGCATGTTAAGGAACGTCGTTTTGACGTCCATTTGGCAGATTTCATAATCATAAAATGCGGCAATTGCTAACATAATTCTAACAGATTAAGAATCGCTACGGGTGAGAAAGTCTCATCGTAGACAACCCCTTGAACTTGTCGAAAACCCTTTGCAACAAGTCGAGCTTTATAAACGGTGACATTACCATCAGCGTATGTCTTCTTAAATATCCCTTTATTCTCAATGGCTTGCCGATCATCGGGCAATTCCAACAAATTCCATAATTTGTTCTCATACATGGATCATATCTTGGATTTCTTGGCCTCAAGCCATTTGTTGGAGTCCGGGCTCATCAAAGCTTCTTCATAGTTCATAGGTTCGTCGTTTTCAAACAACATGACTTTCTAGTCCGGATTACCGTACCACTCTTGCATGAAACGTACCCTGGTCGACCTACAAAATTTGGTACTAACTTGATCCGAAGTATCATGATCCTCATCATTAGCTTCCTCTTCGGTTGTGTAGGCATAATGGGAACTACTTTCTGCGATGTGCTACCTTCCAATTCAAGAGAAAGTACAATTACCTCATCAAGTTCTACTTTCCTCCCACTCACTTCTTTAAAGAGAAACTCCTTCTCTAGAAAGGAATCATTCTTAGCAATAATGATCATGCCCTAGGATATGTGGTAGAAGGTATACCCAATGGTGTCTTTAGGGTATCCTATGAAGACACACTTCTCCGCTTTGGGTTCGAGATTATCAGGTTGAAGCCTCTTGACATAAGTGTCGCATCCCCAAAACTTTAAGAAACTAAAGCTTAGGTTTCATGCCAAACCACAACTCATACGGTGTCATCTCAACGGATTTATATGGCGCCCTATTCAAAGTGAATGCGGTTGTCTCTAATGCATAACCCCAAAATGATAGTGGGAAATCGGTAAGTGATATCATATAATACACCATATCCAATAGATTACGATTACAACGTTCGGATACACCATTACGTTGTGGTGTTCCAGGTGGCGTGAGCTATGAAACAATTGCACATTGTGTTAAATGCATACCAAACTCGTAACTCAAATATTCGTTTCCATGATCAGATCGTAGAAAATTTATTTTCTTGTTACGATGATTCTCCACTTCATTCTGAAATTCCTTGAACTTTTCATATGTTTTAGACTTGTGTTTCATGAAGTACATATACCTATATCTAATCAAATCATCTCTGAAGGTAAGAAAATAACGATATCCACCACGTGCTTCAACACTCATCGGACCGCATACATCACTATGTATTATTTCCAATAAGTCAGTAGCTCACTCCATTCTCTCCGAGAACGGAGTTTTAGTCATCTTGCCCATGAGGAATGGTTCACAGGTCTCAAATGATTCATAATAAAGAGATTCCAAAAGTCCATCAGCATGGAGTTTCTTCATGCGCTGTAAACCAATATGACCTAAGCGACAATGCCACAAGTATGTTTTAGTATCATTAATAAATTTGCATCTTTTGGCATCAATATTATGAATATGTCTATTACTACAATCGAGATTCAACAAGAATAAACCATTCACAAGGGGTGCATGACCATAAAAGATGTTACTCATATAAACAGATCAACCATTATTCTTTGACTTAAATGAATATCCGTCTTGCAATAAACCAGATCCAGATATAATGTTCATGCTCAACGTAGGCACTAAATAACAATTATTTAGGTTTAAAACTAATCTCGAAGGTATATGTAGAGGCAGCGTGCCGAGGGCGATCACATCAACCTTGGAACCATTTCCGACGCGCATCATGTCACACCCTGCATTTTGTAACATGGTTATTGCATTAATAAAGCATGAAAATTTGTACCAACAAAAACTTTTTGCATCATTTGGCTTTTATTTGGAATAGAATTTCTCTCTCTCTGATTTCAAGTGCTCTTTAAAAGTCAACATAGCCTCACCTTCTATACTTCATCTCCTTGCCCCAAACTTCTGCCCAATGATCATACGATGTGTATAGAACAGTATAGTATATTCTTATAAAAATATTTTGGCCAAATAGTATTTTGTAAAATTAGTATTCCAAAAACCCCTGAATTAAGATTTGCACTGCAAGTACATGATTTAGGGTGATAAAAATCTTTGCAAAGGTATGTTTGAATCCTATTAGGTATAGGACTCCCAAAAACAACAAAAGTAAAATTTTAAAAGTTATTTCCCTATTTTATTTAAAGGCTTTTTCTTTAGTCCAGAAATGGTCTTTAATAGGTAAAAATTATTTAACTGTTTCAAAAATATTTCTCAAAATTCAGAGATACTCTTAAGACATATATTGTCCATATATAAGAGCTTCAACACATGGTAATGTTCAAAATATTGGGCAAATCCCTCAGAAACCCTTTCTGGATATTACCAGCTTTTGAAATATTTACAAAGGAAATATCCTCTAAAAATTACAGGGAAATTCTATCATGTCAAGTATGACATATTTGATGATACTGCCAAGCCTCATGCCTTGGAGAATAAGAAAACATCATCAAATCCCCTTAAAACCATTTCTGTCCATTTTGAAGTTTGAGAAACTTTACATTGCCAAACTTGTCCAAATGCTCTCAAACTTGGTGAACATGCTACAATAATCTAATTATGCATCTCAACCAAATGGCACAAGTTTTGGAGAAGGATAACTTGATCAAAGTGCCCCAAAACCCTTTCTGACCAGATTCAAATTTGAACAACTCTACATTACCAACTTTTTACTTGTGACCTCAAATTTTGTGGACAGGCTTGCAGCACCAAATGATGACACTATACCAAGTGGTGCATCAAGAAGGGATGATATGGATAAATAAATCTTGGAAAATCCATTTCTGTTGATTTCTATGGTTTACAAAAGTTCCATTGAAAACTTTGCCCAAATGAGCTCTAATTTGGTGAAAGGGCCTATTTATATGTGCCATTTCATCCTGTGGAGTCTCATGCCTAATGAAACCCATATGCTTGCCTAAAACACCATAAAACACCTTCTGCTATTTTACTGAAACCTCTGTTTTGACCCCTTCCACTATTTCCCCTTGCCTCAAGTTCTTACCACAGCACCACCAAGACCTCTTCTACCTCCAGTAGCAATGGCTGCACCGCAGCTCAATGACTGAGGGGGGGGGCTAAAACCCAATTTTACATCTCTGGACAACCCCTTGCACCCTTCTCTCTCAACCCCCTCTCCTTCTAGAAGCCCTCCAGAGCATCCAATGCGAATTCCTTGTTCTTTAATGCCTCCCTTATCTTCTAGACACTAGTTGCCACGACCACAGGGCATAAAGAATGCCCATGCCGGCAATACGCGCGCTCTGGAGCATGCTATAGTGCGCTCTGGCACTGTAGCCACTCCTGGCCAGGCGCCTCCGACCACCTTGGGCCTCCCCCTCACGCCAGCCGAGGCGCCTCGACCTCTGCGACACGCCACGGCCATGTCCCCCTCCTCCTTCTCCCTCCTATGGCTTCCCTAGCACGCGCGTCGGCCGCCCGCGAGCTCTAATCTTCGGCCGCACAGGCGCGAGCCTCTGGAGCTTTCCCCCACTCCTTCCCTCCACATCTCTAGACGTGGACCTCGTCCACGAATAGCCTGGACACTCCCGCGAGCGCCCTCACGGCCTGTAGCCGTGCCCGTGACCTCGCCGACGCACAAGTCCACGGTGGACCAGCGCCCGGCTATATAAGCAGGCCCCAGGCCGCTCCAGCAGCACCAACCTCCCCCACTCACCTCATAGAGCACTCCCGCATCTCTCCCTAGCCATCTAGGGGCTTCTGTGCTCGGGATCGACCGGAGCCCCGCCGCGTTGGGTCGCCATCAATCCAGGGGTACACGCCTCCTCCGCCCCCACTCTCCCTCAATCTGGAACCATATGGCCTCACTGAACATTTCCCCTCTCCTTTCCCTCTCTGTTGCAGTCAGAAACGACCAAAGCAACCACCACCCGACGCCCTCCGCCATGCATCCTTATCACCAGCGAACCCGACAGCTCCGGCGACCGCCTCCACCAACACCCGAACAGCGAATCTGTGCTGACTCCATCCCTGCCCTGCGCTCGCCCTGCCGTGCCCTGCATCGCCGCTGGTGAGCTCGCCGGCCATCTGGACGTGGGTTAGGGATGACAGGCGGGCCCTGCCTGTCAGCCTCCCTTCCCTCTCGCCTCCTCTCTCTCCCACTGGCAGCTGGGCCCCGCCCGTCAGGTTTAAACCTGGTGCGCGCGCACCGCTCGGCTCGCCCGGGCCGAAAACCCTCTGGGCCTATGCGTTGAGGCTGTTCTGGCCCAGTTGCACAGTGGCCTTTTTCCTTTTCTTTTCTGTGGATTTTTCAAATAAATCCACAGGATAAAATAATTATCCAAATTAATTTATTCCAACTCCTGAAATCTTGTAATATTCCAACCTATTTAATGATGTAACTTTCACACATGTTCCTAAACCTTTTATGTACTGTTCAAATAAAAATTCAAATTTGAACAATAAAACCTCCTTTCAAAAATCCATTCATCCTATTCTGTCACTCCAAATCCAAAACTAAGAATTTTTGCCCTCTTAGTTTTCCTTCTAGTGTTTATAAAAATAGGTTGACATTTTTCTGAGCACTTTGATTTTTCTATTTTTATTATTGTCTTATTTCTTCGTTATTTTATTGCGACGATTAGATACCGTGTTTGACGAAGTTGCTGAAGAAGAAGAAGGAAGAAGGATTTTAAGACTTTGAAGACCAAGCCAATCCAGGCAAGCAGCCCTTTGACCACGACACCCCTCGTGTTCATTGGTACCCTTTTTCAGATTGCAAGATGATGAAATATGATGGTGGTGAACTTGTTGGGAACCACAACATGGTGCATACCCCTACTCATAACTCTACCTTGTGCATAGATGCAATTTCGAAAGATTAGTTGTTGATGCATAATGATGCATGTGTACCATGAACTCTTCATGGTTACAGTCTTTCGAAAACCCCATCGGGAGCCCCTAATGCCCGAGGGTGATGTTGAATTAAGGCCACTACTTGAAGAAGAAGTGGTGTACCAAAGAGAGCTTTTCGTGTGTGGGTAAAATGATGGATTAGATTTATGTGTGATTACCGTCCCAACCAAACATGTGCAACCACTCTACCCCTTTATGGGACGGGGCATTATTGATTACTTAGGCTGATAGTAGCATGGTGCTCACATTACTTGTGACGGGGGAGACTTGAGGTCACTCCCGGGACGGGGTCGTGCTTGGATAGGTGGCCATGACTATTTTTACAGGGCACAAGACACATCGTTGGTCCCTTCGTGTATGCGTGACAATGTAAAAAGGGCAAAGTCCCACGATCTTTTATTTGTACATGACGGCTGTGCACCAACGAGTGCACCCTATGTTAGTGTCGTCTAGGGAAAGTTAATGATCGGGTGCTTCCCCCGAGAACTTGAGGTACTGCGGGATCGTGGATGACACGAAAGCTTTCCGGATCTTGTGGGTAAAGTGCGCAACCTCTGCAGAGCATAAAATTATTCGAATAGTTGTGTCCACGGTCATGGACAGTTGGGAGGTGCTACTTAAACTATGTCCAGAATTTTACAATCTTCGTGAATATATGTGTGTGTGTGTGTGTATTGAGTCAAGGTGGTGACTTGACGCATTGAAAGAGCCAGTGATGATTTGAACTCTATTAATGTTGATATCTGTAACCTGTCCTCAAGGTTACCCAAGTACATTGATGCATATCTCACAAAATGGTAGAATATCTTATCTAACTTGTAGCTAGGTTGCTTATTTGTTGTACACTTGCATTGTTACCTCGAATCAAATCACGGGTTGCTTGCGAGTACATTGAAAGTACTCATTGGCTTACCACTGGTTATTTAATTGGCCAGGCATGGAGGAGCAGGAATTTGAAGAAGAATTCGATGGAGACGAACATGCGAACTAGGACGCTTTCCCAGTAAGAATGCCTGTAGGGTTAAGGCAGATGGCATGGGTTCTACTTATCTATGAAGACTTCCGCTATTTGAGTTTATTTCATATTCAGCCCGTAGGGCTTTATCTATGTAAGACTTGACCATAATGGTCATAATTTGTGTAAGACGGTATGTATGGATGTAAGACTCTTCTTATTCCGCTTCTGTGTGTTCAGTGAGCATTGACCTCTAGGATCACTATACACGTGCATTCGGTGATCTCGACTCACAAGTCGGGGTCCCGACAGAGCTGGTATCAGAGCCATCCTGCCTGTAGGAAGACTTAGTTTGCATGGGCGTTAGTTAGGATGAGACCCTTTTCATAAACCTTCTGAACCTCTCTTCTTTTCTAAACCTTGCCCAACCTGAGATATCATCAGCTTATTAACCTCTCCCATTCAACCTTTGTAGATGGCCGCTGTACCTGAAAACCTGAAATACAAAAACAGCCGAAGACTTAGTTTTCGGCTGTATTTTTGCTTGCTCCATGCCACTTTTGGGTGATATTGGTATGATATTCATACACTTCCATACACTTTTGATCATATTTGGACTAACTTACTAATCCAGTGCACCCCAGTGCCAGTTTCTGTTTTCGGCTGTTTTTGTATTTCAGGTTTTCACGTTTCGAGAACTGCCCAGAAAAATACAGAAAAAATATATAAAAAATCAGCGTTCCGGGAACGACACTGCTTCCGAAGGGGAGCCTCGGGGGCCACAGGGGCCCCAGGCGCCCTGTGGGCGCCCCCCCCATGGGCCGTGCCGGGGGGGCGCCTCGGCCCCCCGAGAGCCCCCCGATGCCCTACTATGGCAGATATTTAAAGGGTCCCCCGTAACCCTTGAAACAAGACTTCTTTTCGCGATCCCATCTCTGTTCCGCCGCCGCTGCCGCTTCCAAGATCGGGAGCACCAGGAGAACTCTTCCCGGCACCCTGCCGGAGGGGAGGATCACCACCGGGAGCTTCTCCACCACCATGGACGCCTCCCGGATGACTCGTGAGTCGTCTCCCTTGGACCATGAGTCCATGACCAGTAGCTATGTGATGTTATCCTCCCGTTCTTGTGCTTCACTAATTAGTCCTCGTGAGCTGCCCTACATGATCGAGGCACCCATGTAATCCTTATGCTGTTGCTATGTTGAGTTTGCTAGGATCCGATGGATTATGAGATTATGTTCAGATTGATCTCGAGTAATATATTTGATTCACCTCTTTTATGTTTTAGTTCATAAGTAATTCTTGCATGTTCTCCGTTGTTATTTATTGCTTTGGCCAAGTAGTAGGTAGTGACTCCAAGAGGGAATGTTATGCTCGATTGTGGGTTCATGCCCCTTGATGACTAGCTTGAGTGACAGAAACATGAGTCTAGGGGATGTGTTGTTGCCACAAGGGGGAAAACAACGGTGCTTGTGCCCGCGGGTGCAAGGATTGTTTACTTTACGCAGAGTTCTTTTAATGCAGTTGTCTGTTGCATTGAGTTTACACTATGGGTGGGACTCGCAACTTAATACCAGCGAGATGTTCTGGATAGATATCTCAAGGTGGATGATTAGTAGTAGATATTGATGGATTTCGGTCTACTTACTTTGGCGTACCGCCCATGCTTTGAACCTCAACCTTTCTTGCAATGTAATCAGCATTGGTTTGCGCTCGTGGGTCCTGTCAATTGCCCAGCTGTAATTTGTTACCTCACATAGCCGTTTTATCATCTTTTGGGAGAGAGACATCACTAGTGAACATCATGTGACTCCGGTCCTTATTACCATTATTGATCACATATACTATTTACTTTTCCGCTATTTTACTTACTATTGCAAAACACTATCTATCACTACTATCATATTGCTTTTAACCCTTTGTGAACTACAAGGCCGGAGAGATTGACAACCTCTCTGTACTCGTTGGGAGCAAAGTTATTTGTATCTGTGTGCAGGTCCACGTTGATTGCTAATTGCGCCGTTAGCAGTTCACACCTTCCTGTTGAACCTAGGAGTCTCTGGGGATTCGATCCTTGGCATCTTTGCTAGGGGAAAACACTTCTACTTACTGCATCTTACACCTTCCACTTGGGGTAATCCAATGAGGGGTTCGAGGCCCATCAAGGAGTATTTTCTGGCGCCGTTGCCGGGGATTCCACTCTTCAGGATAGGGGAGTTGCATGCTATCTTTTACCTTTGCTTTTTAGTCTTGTTAGTTTACCTTTCATATTTGCTTTAGTTCCTTTTATCGAAAATCACAAAAATAGTTATCTTGCTTGCTTGATACTATGGGTTCCACCGAAAACACCAAGTTGTGTGACTTCACTAGTCACAACAACGATGACTTTATCAGCACACCTATCACTACACCTGCCACTTCAGCACCTTCATATGAAATTAAACATGCTTTACTGAACTAAGTCATGAGAGAACAATTCTCCGGTGCTGGAGATGATGCTGCTTTACACTTGAACAACTTTGTAGAACTTTGTGATATGCAAAAGTACCATGGAATAGATGGTAATATTGTTAAGCTTAAGCTTTTTTCCTTTCTCTTTGAGAGGGGGAGCTAAAATTTGGTTTCAGTCTTTGCCTAGAAATAGCATAGATTCATGGGACAAGTGCAAAGATGCTTTTATTGGAAAATACTATCCACCTGCTAAAATTATCCAACTTAGAAGTAACATCATGAATTTTAAACAATTGGATAATGAACATGTTGCCCAAGCTTGGGGACGTATGAAATCTCTTATCAAGAACTGCCCTACTCACGGTTTGACTACTTGGATGGTTATCCAAACTTTTTATGCAGGCTTGAACTTTACCTCGCGGAACTTGTTAGATTCGGCCGCGGGAGGAACTTTTATGTCAACTACACTTGGTGCTGCCACAAAGCTTCTCGATGAGACGATGACCAACTATTCCCAATGGAACACCGAACGCGCTCCAACAGGTAGGAAGGTAAACTCTGTCGAGGAGATTTCCTCCCTCAATGAAAAAGTTGACTTGATCATGTCTCTACTTTCGAAGCAATCTACTGTTGATCCTCGTGATGTTCCTTTGAATTCTTTGATTGCTCAAGAACAAGTAGATGTTAACTTCATCTCTAGAAACAATTTCAACAACAATGCTTATAGGAGTAACTTTGGTAACAATTCTAGACCGTTCCCCTCTAACTCTTATGGGAACAACAATGCTTATCCTAGTACCAAGAACTCCAACACTGAACTAGAGAACATGCTTAGAGATTTCATCACTACCCAAAAAGCCTTTAATAAGAATGTAGAAGAGAGACTACATAAACTAGATGATCTTTCTTTTAAGGTAGACCACTTAGCCAATGAGTTAAAATTGCTAAAAATTGAAACTTCTTCTCTTAAGGAGAAGGAAGTCATCCCTATTAATGCTATTCAAGTGCAAATCAATGAAAATATTAGGATGTTGGCTAAGCTTAAAGAGAGATGGGCTAGAGAAAGGGAGGAAGAGGAAAGAATTAAGAGCCTTCCTACCCACCACACTGTTGCTACTATCCAAGTTATTGAGAATGTTCACACTCTTAGCACCCAATGTACACCTGGTCCCAATGGACCTATTAATGGTGATGCTATGTCAACTACCAAACAGGTGAGCCTTAAGGACACCACTACTACCTTACTTGATGCTCGTGACCTTGATTTTGATAATAGCACTCTTACCGAAGTTATTGATTTCCTTCACAAAATGTCTAGAGATCCCCGCACTAGCACGCTTAACCTTGCCTTCACAGAACATATCACTAATGCTCTCATCAAAGCTAGGGAGGAGAAACTTAGAGTAGAAGCCTCCATACCTAGAAATCTAGAGGATGGTTGGGATCCTATGATAAAAATTTATTTGAATGACTTCTCTTGTTATGCATTATGTGATGTTGGTGCTAGTACCTCTGTTATGCCCAAAAGGATATATGATATGCTTAAATTGAAACCTTATGATTCTTGTTCTTTTGGTGTTCGTCTCGTTGATTCTTCCATAAAGAAACCCTTGGGGAGGATCGACGATGTTCTTATTGTTGTCAATGATAATTATGTGCCCGTTGATTTCACTATTATGGATATTGAATGTGATCCTTCATGTCCAATTATTTTGGGACGTCCCTTTTTGCGCACCGTTGGTGCTGTCATTGACATGAAAGAGGGTAATATAAAATTTCAGTTTCCTCTCAAGAAAGGGATGGAACACTTCCCTCGTAAGAAGGTCAAGTTACCTTTTGAGTCCGTTGTACGGGCTAGCTATTCTTTTACTCTTGATACAACTTGATCTATGCATTATGCCTAGCTTAAAGGCATAACAGAAAGCGCTTTTGGGAGGCAGCCCACATGAATAAATTTTTTGCTTTTGTTGTGTCTTGATGTTGTTTACTGCTGTAGCATCATCATTGTATCTTTACTTTTCATATTTGTGCCAAGTATAGCCTCTGATTGCTAGAAAGTTCAAAAGTTGCGAGGTGCTGTCCAGGAAACAGATTCTGTCCTTGGATAGAAAAATTCGTATAAAATCACCAGATCATCTTTTTGGTCAGAATTTTTTCGACAGCATTCTCTATATAATTGTCTTTGGTGCGTCAGTTCTGAGTTTTTTGATTTGAGTTGCAGAAGTATCCCGAACAGGTCAATTACTGCCTGCTGTTCTGTTTTTCACAGATTCTGTCCTGTTTTGCCTTACCTTCACTTTGCAAATTAAGAACTTGTTTTTTCTTTGCGAAGACCTTTTGGCAATCTTTAGAAACAGTAGAACTTCAATAATATCCTTATTTCCAGCAAGGTATAATTATTTTATTACGGGTACTAACCTCGCTAATCAGATTATGAATGAGTTATGTACGAAGGGAGTTTTCAAGTGTGCAAGGGAAGATGATAAAAAGATTCAGGAGTGTCAAGCGCTCAAGATTGGGGATACCCCCGTGCACCCCCAAGAAATATTCAAGGAGACTCAAGCGTCTAAGCTTGGGGATGCCCCCCGTGCATCCCCTTCTCCATCAACATTATCAGTTCGTCTTTCGTTCCGCTATATTTTTATCACTTCATGTGTTATGTGTTATGCTTGGAGCGTCTTGCTTTTAGTTTTCTTTTTAGTTTTTCATAACGAGTCGGAACCCAGTATTCCTTTATGTGGGAGAGAAACACGCTCCACCTCTACCTAGAACATTACATAGAATTTTCATGTCTATCTATGCTGTGTGTGTTCTTTATCTTTTAATAGCTACTATCGTGCTTTGCTCTTAGTATTCATGCTTATCTTTTCAAAGAGCTTTTATTTAGTTGGTTTCTTGAACTCTCTTTAATTACCATGCTCACCTTATTAAGAGAGTTTGCTTCCGTTTCATGGGTTAATGTGTCTATGATAAATATGCTACTTTCATGATGGTGCTTAGTAGTTCAGGTTTTCTTATGGTTAATCTCAGATAGCTGGGGGGTTCCCAATGTGTCATTGGAGTACCAACTTGGTTTGTTTGCCTATGACGTGATATGGTTTAGTAATATCTTCCTTCGAGAATTTATTTTGATTGACTTGGCGTATGCTCACGCATATTCAAGACTGTAAAGAAAGTCTGTCAAGCCTTGATGATCTTTTGTTTCTATGTAGCGATATAACTACCATGCCTGATTCAATATTGCTTTGTCGCTATGCATGATTATGACCGTCATTGCTCTCTTAGTTGGTCGCTCCCAGTCTTTTGCTAACCTCCACCTGCACTAAGCAAATTAATCATGCAATACATAGCTCATGGGAAAGTAGCCTAAAAACTATTGTGGTAAAGAATATGTTGCTTATGTATCTTATTTCTTATGAGTTGCTTGCTGAGCGGTAACCATGTTTCTGGGGACGCCATCAACTGTCACACTTTTGTTGAATATCATGTGAGTTGCTATGCATGTTCGTCTTGTCTGAAGTAAGGGTGATTTACCGTGGGTTGAATTAATATGCATATTGTTAGAGAAGAACATTGGGCCGCCAACCAAAGCCATGCCTCATGGTGGAAGTTTTACCTTGGACCTTAATCCTCAATATCTCGTGAGAATATGCTTATGCATTAAAGAGGAGTCCATCATCTATTTTCTATGTTGTCCCGGTATGGATGTCCTCAAGTTGAGATTTATCAAAAACGAGAAATCAAATGTGATCTATCTCCTTGGACCTTTGTACAGGTGGCATAGAGGTACCCCTTTGTGACACTTGGTAAAAACATATGCAATGCAATGATAACCCATGGGGATTCGAGCTAATTAGGACAAGGAGCGAGCACTATTGGTATTCGATGCATGAGGCTTGCAACTTATAAGATGTTTTATACATGACACATATGAATTACTACTACCGTTGACACAATTGCTTCCATGTTTCATAATAAAAAGCTCTGGCACTATAAGCACCAACTACTGAGAGCATGATTGTCATTCTGAGTTTAATGTGCATTGTCCCAAAGTAGCATTGTCTTTTGCATGATTGTGATATCGTTTATTCTGAAATGATTGTATCTAGTCATCACTTAAACCTTGAAGGTGCCCTTGCATTTATGTTTTGCATCACTAAAAGGGGCAAGCTAGATATCACTTGATCATATTTGCACATCATGTTCATTGCAAATCTTTTTGATGTTTCAGTTTCATATTGTAAATCTTTCAGTCATTTGTGATTTTCTCTTGAGACAACTTAGTTACTTTAGAATCATTGTCTCAGTAAGCTTTTTTCATATGACTATGAGAAAGTCCTATATGGTTAATAGCATGTCACCACAGAAATTATTCTTTTTATCATTTACCTACTCGAGGACAAGCAGGAATTAAGCTTGGGGATGTTGATACGTCCAAAACGTATCTATAATTTCTGCTTGCTCCATGCCACTTTTGGGTGATATTGCTATGATATTCATACACTTCCATACACTTTTGATCATATTTGGACTAACATACTAATCCAGTGCACCCCAGTGCCAGTTTCTGTTTTCGGTTGTTTTTGTATTTCAGGTTTTCACGTTTCGAGAACTGCCCAGAAAAATACAGAAAAAATATATAAAAAATCAGCGTTCCGGGAACGACACTGCTTCCGAAGGGGAGCCTGGGGGGCACAGGGGCCCCAGGCGCCCTGTGGGCGCCCCCCCCTGGGCCGCGCCGGGGGGCGCCTCGGCCCCCCGAGAGCCCCCCGATGCCCAACTTTGGCAGATATTTAAAGGGTTCCCCGTAACCCTTGAAACAGAGACTTCTTTTCGCGATCCCATCTCTGTTCCGCCGCCGCCGCCACTTCCAAGATCGGGAGCACCAGGAGAACTCTTCCCGGCACCCTGCCGGAGGGGAGGATCACCACCGGGAGCTTCTCCACCACCATGGACGCCTCCCGGATGACTCGTGAGTAGTCTCCCTTGGACCATGAGTCCATGACCAGTAGCTATGTGATGTTCTCCTCCCGTTCTTGTGCTTCACTAATTAGTCCTCGTGAGCTGCCCTACATGATTGAGGCACCTATGTAATCCTTATGTTGTTGCTATGTTGAGTTTGCTGGGATCCGATGGATTATGAGATTATGTTCAGATTGATCTTGAGTAATATATTTGATTTACCTCTTTTATATTTTAGTTCATAAGTAATTCTTGCATGTTCTTCGTTGTTATTTATTGCTTTGGCCAAGTAGTAAGTAGTGACTCCAAGAGGGAATGTTATGCTCAATTGTGGGTTCATGCCCCTCGATGACTAGCTTGAGTGACAGAAACATGAGTCTAGGGGATGTGCTGTTGCCACAAGGGGGAAAACAATGGTGCTTGTGCCCGCGGGTGCAAGGATTGTTTACTTTACGCAAAGTTCTTTTAATGCAGTTGACTGTTGCATTGAGTTTACACTATGGGTGGGACTCGCAACTTAATACCAGCGAGATGTTCTGGATAGATATCTCAAGGTGGATGATTAGTAGTAGATATTGATGGATTTCGGTCTACTTACTTTGGCATACTGCCCATGCTTTGAACCTCAACCTTTCTTGCAATGTAATCAGCATTGGTTTGCGTTCATGGTCCTGTCAATTGCCCAGCTGTAATTTGTTTACCTCACATAGCTGTTTTATCTTCTTTTGGGAGAGAGACATCACTAGTGAACATCATGTGACTCCGGTCCATATTACCATCATTGATCACATATACTATTTACTTTTCGCTATTTTATTTACTATTGCAAAACACTATCTATCACTACTATCGTATTGCTTTTAACCCTTTGTGAACTACAAGGCCGGAGAGATTGACAACCTCTCTGTACTCGTTGGGAGCAAAGTTATTTGTATCTGTGTGCAGGTCCACGTTGATTGCTAATTGCGTCGTTAGCAGTTGACACCTACCTGTTAAACCTAGGAGTCTCTGGGGATTCGATCCTTGGCATCTTTGCTAAGGGAAAACACTTCTACTTACTGCATCTTACACCTTCCACTTGGGGTAATCCAACGAGGGGTTCGAGGCCCATCAAGCACTTGACCACTGGGTTCCCTTTGCTTCTCGAGGATAGCCTCCAGGAGTGCCAGTTTCACCGAGCACCCATCCTCACCTACCATGAGCATTGGGTTAGCGACACCAAGGTGGAATACCATGTGGAAGTAATCGTGAAGGCAAATAATCCTCCCACTAGTTGGTTCTTCAAGGGACCCCAGATGGCAACACTACTCCTCGCTGTCGAGGCAGCTGCACTCAAGGCACTAACCAGCCTCCGAGAACATCTTCCGGTGATGGCATCTCAGATGACAACCCGCTTCTTGCCTTACCTAAAGGAAGGTGAAGATGAGAGCAGCGCACGAGCCCCTCCACTGAAGGAGGGACTTCCACTTCAATTCCAGACCCACTTCAGCCTTTGTGCCGACAGCTTGGCACAAGAGTTGGCCTCGGAATCGATAAAGCTCCGAGAAGAACTCCATAAGACCAAGGCACTTCTTCGGCGAGCACAAGAGAAGACTGATAGGATCAAGAAGGAAGGTGCGCCTCCTGGGGAACCCGCTATCACGTATCGAGGCGGAAGGCCCTCAGGAGATGTATCTTCCAAGGATGAAGAACCACCCCAGCGATGTCGTATGACGACGAGGGAGTTTCGCAAGCTCTTCCCTGCTCCATCGGCAAAACAACGCTGTGTCCAACTCCTCCACTCCCCCACACCCTCAAGTGATAAGGGAGCCCAGACAGATGAAGACAAGGAGGAAGACCCAGAAGGGCGAGAATACGCAACCGAGCATTCCACCACTTAGGCATTCTTCGCAACTCGGACATGCCAGCTCGTGACCTCTACGGTAGGATAGGTCGTGTAACCCCTATGCGGAGTCGAGTCCTTGTATGGTTCTTATAAAGCCATCTAGTGTTTGCTTTTGTTGTGTTTGGATGTAAGTCGTATCCTCCCTTCGGGAACGTGTAAATGACTACATCACCCATTTGGAATTTTAATGAATGTGTTTGGCCCTTTTGGCCCTTGCATGAAAATAACTAGTGTCACACCCACCCCCTTACTAGGCACCCATCTTTATTGCTTTCCCTCTTCATTTCAAATCATATGACCTTGACCGCTCCAACAGGATGCCTGTTGTAACTCGTACTGGTACCTCTACCCAGCAGCCCGAAGCCGGAGCATCCGCCCAAGCAGAGGCCAGCCAAGACCAAACCCATGACCAAGCTCCACCATCACCTCCCCCGACCATGGCCATGGCTCAGCTTCTCCAAGCCTTCCGAGAGGAATGCCAAGCCAACACCGCAGCCCTCCAGATGATTGCTCAAGCCGTCACCAACAACCGCCAGCTGGCGGGGAATGGCAATGGACGTTCCACGTTGGCAGAGTTCAAGAAGCATGCACCACCAACCATCATCGAGACTACTGAACCCCTGGATGCAGACGACTGGGTCCGCACCATTGAGGACTTGCTGGAACTAGTCGGCTGCACCGAAGACAGCGAGAAAGTGGCTTATGCTGCCCACTGCCTCGGGGGGACTGCTAGATCTTGGTGGGATGGATTCAATGTCATGCATGCTGGGCAAGACATCACTTGGAATAACTTAAAGGTAGAATTCCGCAAGGCCCATATTCCTTTCGGAATCATGGCTATCAAGAAGTGTGAGTTTCGAGCCCTGAAGCAAGGAAGTGGCACTGTCAAGGAGTACATGCAGAAGTTCAGTGTTCTATCAAGGTATGCCCCTGAAGATGTCAGCACGGATGCTGCAAAAAGGGAGCGCTTCATGGAAGGCCTCAATCAGACTCTGCAGTACTCGCTTGTCGTGTGTGACTGCCCAACCTTTCCTGACCTACTGAACAAAGCACTCATGCTTGAAGACAAGTGGCGTGCTCTGGAAGACACTCGCAAGCGCAAGGTGGTCAGCAAGGGAAGTTCCAGTAACCAGAAGCCTCGCCCGTGGCCGCAAGCCCCGGTCAAGCCAACCTATCAGCAGCCAAGAGCTCCTGCACCTCGTACCCACTATCAACCTCAGCAGTATGCCAACCCAAGGCCAGCATTCAACCCCAATAACAGTGGTGGCAACAAGATCAATAAGCCAAACCAAGGCACTTGCTTTGGATGTGGTCATTCAGGACACATCTCAAGGGTGTGCCCCAACAAGAAGCCCGATGCCCCGCGCCCCAATGCGCAGAATCCAGGACAAGGCCGCGGGATGCCGCCAAGGAACCAAGCTCCTCGTAACCCGCCCAACAATGGAAAGGGGTGTGTAAATCACGTCACTGCAGAAGAAGCCCAGGAAGACCCGGACGTCATGTAGGGTACGTTCCTTGTCAACTCAGCACCTGCAACTGTCTTGTTTGATTCTGGAGCCACGCATTCAATTGTCACTCAAAGATTTGCATTAAAAAGTGGCATGACCCCTACACCCATGAATAACCCCATGGTGGTACAAACCCCCGGAGCATAGATGAGAGCCAAGATAGGCTGTAAGGGAGTCAGTATCGTCATTAACGGGGTAGATTTCCTAGCAGACCTTATCATCCTGAGATCACAAAGCTTGGATGTGATCCTAGGCATGAATTGGCTCAGCAAGCACCAAGGCTTATTAGACTTTGCCAATCGGACTGTCACTGTGACCAATGGCCAAGGAGTCAAAGTTAAGTTTGCCCCCAACTCCTCTTCTGCTCAAACCGCTCAAGTCAACTGTCTGTCTGAAGTTGGACTGGAGCAAGTGCCAGTAGTATGCGAGTATCCCAATGTCTTTCCGGATGAGCTACCGGGAATGCCTCCTGACCGTGACATTGAGTTCGTCATCGAGCTCATGCCCGGGGTAGGACCCATCTATAAGAAGCCTTATAGAATGGGGACGGAAGAATTAGCTCAGTTGAAGAAGCAACTGGAAGAGCAGTTGAGGAAGGGATTTATCCGCCCTCGTGCCTCCCCTTGGGGATCACCTGTTCTGTTTGTGGCAAAAAGGGACGGTACCATCCGCTTATGCATTGACTACCGTTCCCTCAATGAAGTTACAATCAAGAACAAGTATCCACTTCCCAAGATTGAAGATCTGTTTGATCAACTCAGCGGAGCCAAGGTGTTCTCCAAGATTGACCTCTGATATGGGTACTACCAGCTGAAGATCGGACCCCAAGATATCCCGAAGACGGCATTTGTAACAAGATATGGCCTGTATGAGTGCACGGTCATGTCCTTTGGATTAACTAATGCCCCAGCTTACTTCATGTATCTCATGAATAAGGTCTTCATGGAATATTTGGACAAGTTTATTGTTGTCTTCATTGATGACATTCTTGTCTTCTCGAAGACGGAAGAAGAACACGAGCAACATTTGAGGATGGTCCTAGACAAGCTTCGAGAGCACCAACTATACGCCAAATTCAGCAAGTGTGAGTTTTGCTGCATAAAGTTGGATTCTTGGGTCACGTCTTGACCGAGGAAGGATTGTCGGTAGATCCTGCGAAGATCGAAGCTTTGACCCAATGGCAGTCCCCAACAACCGTCAAGGAGGTCAGAAGCTTCCTCGGACTTGCGGGCTATTACCGCAAATTCGTGTAAGGATTCTCCAGCATTGCTCGGCCAATGACTCAGGTCCTGAAGAAGGACAAGAAGTTCGGATGGACGCCAAAATGCGAAGGAAGCTTCCAAGAACTCAAGAAGAGATTGACCACCGCCCAGTTCTGGCAACACCTGACATTCACAAGGAGTTCGTGATATATTGTGAGGCCTCTCGAACTGGATTGGGAAGCGTCCTGATGCAAGAAGGACAATTCATAGCTTACCTCTCAAGGCAGCTACGACCTCTTGAAGAGAACTACGCTACTCTCGATCTTGAGTTAGCAACAGTGGTTCATGCCTTGAAGACATGGTGACATTAGCTCCTAGGGAAGTGGTGTGAGATATACACACACCACAAAAGTCTGAAGTATATTTTCACCCAGAAGGAATTGAAGATGAGACAACGAATATGGTTGGAAATGATCAAGGATTATGACCTCAGTGTTCAATATCACCCCGGGAAGGCTAACATGGTAGCCGATGCCTTCATCAGAAAGGCTTGCTCCCTGAATGCCATAATTAAAGGAAGGCAGCCAGCCCTGTTTGTAGAGCTGGAATAGTTTGGCTTGGAATTGGTTACCCATGGATTTCTAGACCATCTAGAAGTCAAACCAACTCTGATGGATGAAGTCAAGGGAGCACAAAATGGGCACGCAAGCATTGAAGGCATCAAGAATAAGATGAAGCTAGGAAAGGCGCCAGGATTCTCCGAGGACGAGCACAGGATTATTTGGTACAAAGGCCACATCTGCGTACCAAACAAGATGGAGCTGAAGAATTAGATCCTGCAAGAAGCCCACGACACTCCGTATTCCATCCACCCCGGAGGAACCAAGATGTATCAAGACTTGAAGGAAAGATTTTGGTGGCATGGGATGAAAAGAGAGATTGCCACCTATGTTGAAAAGTGTGATGTATGCCAAAGGGCCAAGGCTGAGTATCATCGACCTGCTGGATTGCTCCAACCACTTAAGGTTCCCGAGTGGAAATGGGATAAAGTCGGAATGGATTTCATTACTGGACTACCTAGGTCAAATAAGGGACATGACTCCATCTGGGTCATAGTCGACCATTTGACCAAAGTAGCTCATTTCATTCCTGTCAAGACTACCTATGATTGCAACCAGCTGGCAACTCTATACATCGACATAATCGTAAGCCTTCATGGTGTTCCTAAGGAGATTGTGTTAGATCGAGGAACCCAGTTTACCTCGAGGTTCTGGAAGAAGTTCCAAGAGGCCCTGGGAACCAAGTTGTCTTTCAGCACGGCTTTCCAACCGCAGACCGGAGGCTAGACAGAGCAAGTGAACCAAATACTCGAAGACATGCTCCGAGCCTGTGTCTTGGCATATGGAGACAAGTGGGAATATTGCCTCCCTTTTGCCGAGTTCTCCTACAACTACAGTCATCAGTCTAGCCTTCAGATGGCACCATTTGAGATGTTGTACGGATGTAAGTGCCGCACACCCCTCAATTGGTCCGAGACCGGAGAAGGACTAGTCTTTGGACCAGGTATTCTCCGTGAAGCAGAAGAACAAGTACATCTAGCCAGAGAGCGTTTGAAGACCGCCAAGTCAAGACAGAAGAGCTATGCCGAGACTCGACGCCAACAAGTAAACTTCCAAGTCAGAGACCATCTGTACCTACGAGTAACTCCTCTTAAGGGAAGCAAGCGTTTCCACGTTAAGTGGAAGCTCGCACCAAGGTTTATTGGACCCATTGAGATCACTGCACGACGAGGAGAAGTGGCGTACCAGTTGGATCTACCACCTGAACTATGCGATGTGCACAACGTATTCCACGTGTCACAACTCCGGAAGTGTCTCCAAGTTCTGGACAAGCCTGATCCCTACAAGGATGTCGATCACCAAGCCATTGACCTTCAACCTGATTTGACCTACCGCTAGAGGCCCATTTGCATTCTGGATGAAGCAGAACGACGAATGCGATGCCGCACCATCAAGTACTTCAAGGTCCAGCGGAGCAACCACACGGAAGCAGAAGCAACCTGGGAACGTGAAGACTATCTTAGATCCGAGTATCCCGATCTCTTTTAAAGCCTAGTTTAGGAATCTCGGGGACGAGATTCATGACAGGGGGGTAGGTCTATCACACCCTGCATTTTGTAACATGGTTATTGCATTAATAAAGCATGCAAATTTGGACCAACAAAAACATTTTGCATCATTTGGCTTTTATTTGGAATTCAATTTATCTCTCTCTGTTTTCTAGTGCTCTTTGAAAGTTCACATAGCGTCACCTTCTATACTTCATCTCCTTGCCCCAAACTTCTGCCCAATGATCATACCATGTGTATAGCACAGTATAGTATATTCTTATAAAAATATTTTGGCCAAATAGTATTTTATAAAATTAGTTTTCCAAAACCCCCTGAATTAAGATTTGCACTGCAAGTACTTGATTTAGGGTGATAAAAATCTTTGCAAAGGTATGTTTGAATCCTATTAGGTATAGGACTCCCAAAAACCACAAAAGTATAATTTTAAAAGTTATTTTCCTATTTTATTTAAATGCTTTTTCTTTATGCCAGAAATGGTCTTTAATAGGTAAAAATTATTAAACTGTTTCAAAAATATTTGTCAAAATTCAGAGAGACTCTTAAGACATGTATTGTCCATATATAAGAGTTTCAACACATGGTCATGTTCAAAATATTGGGCAAATCCCTCAGAAACCCTTTCTGGATATTTCAAGCTTTTGAAATATTTACAAAGGAAATATCCTCTTAAAATTCCAGGGAAATTCTACCATGCCAAGTATGACATATTTGATGATACTGCCAAGCCTCATGCCTTGGAGAATAACAAAACATCATCAAATCCCCTTAAAACCATTTATGTCCATTTTGAAGTTTGAGAAACTTTACATTGCCAAACTTGTCCCAATGCTCTCAAACTTGGTGCACATGCTACAATGGTCTAATTATGACTCTAGACCAAATGGCACAAGTTTTGGAGAAGGATAACTTGATTAAACTGCCCCAAAATCCTTTCTGACCAGATTCAAATTTGAACATCTATACATTACCAACTTTTTACTTGTGCCCTCAAATTTTGTGGACAGGCTTGCAACCCCAAATGATGACACTACACTAAGTAGTGCATCAAGAAGGGATGATATGGATAAATAAATCTTGGAAAATCAATTTCTGTTGATTTCTAGGGTTTACAAAAGTTGCATTGGCAACTTTGCCCAAATGAGCTCTAATTTGGTGAAAGGGCCTATTTATATGTGCCATTTCATCCTGTGGAGTCTCATGCAAAATGAAACCCATATGCTTGCCTAAAACACCATCAAACACCTTCTGCTATTTGACCAAAACCTCTGTTTTGACCCCTTCCACTATTTCCCCTTGCCTCAAGTTCTTACCACAGCACCCCAAGACCTCTTATACCTCTAGTAGCAATGGCTGCACCGCAGCTCAATGACCGAGGGGGGTAAAACCCCATTTTACATGTCTGGACAGCCCCTTGCACCCTTCTCTCTCAACCCCCTCTCCTTCTAGAAGCCCTCCAACGCATCCAATGCCAATTCCTTGTTGTTTAATGCCTCCCTTATCTTCTAGACACTGCTGGCCATGACCACAGGGCATAAAAAATGCCCATGCAGGCCATACACGTGCTCTGGTGTGGGGACCCCGACTCATAAGTCGTGATCACCGAATGCACGTGTACAGTGATCCTAGAGATCAATGCTCACTGAACACACAGAAGCTGAATAACAAGAGTCTTACATCCATACATACCGTATTACACAAATAGGACCATTATGGTCAAGCCTTGAGTATACCATCGCAGCGGAAATCTTCAATATCAACTTGGACCCATGCCATCTGCCTTAACCCTATAGGCATTCTGACCGGGAAGCGTCCTAGCTCGCATGCTCGTCACCAAGAAATCTTCATCATAACCTGTTCTGTCATGCCTGGCCAATAAAATAACTAGTGGCAAGCCAATGAGTACTTTGAATGTACTCGCAAGCAACCCAAGTGTGATGACGGAATAATTATGCAAAGCTATACTGCTAAATTGGCAGTTTTGCGGAAAGCTAGTTTTTCAAATGCAAGTATGACCAACATATAACATGGGCATGCATGTGTCTGCAACAAGTATCAGGAGGTCACATACATCATTATCGAGAAAGAGTTGTAATCAACTCATGCTCAAACTCATTGTGACTTCCTCAGGAATCACATCAACAGATCCACCATACCGTGTTGTTTTGCAGAAACTTATGGACATAGTCTAAGTAGCACCACCCAACTGTCCTTGACCGCGGACACGGCTATTCGAATAGTTTGACACTCTGCAGAGGTTGCACACTTTACCCACAAGATACCGGGAACTCTCGTGACATCCACGACCCGCGGTACCTCAAGTACCCGGGGTTAGCACCCGATCACTATCTTTCCCTAGACGACACTAACATAGAGTCCACTCGATTGGTAACAGCCCCGTGCCAACATTTCACATCTTAAAGATTGTGGAGCCTTGCTCCCATATTCATCACATACCACTGACACGGGGTACCAACGGTGTGTCCGGTGCCCTGTGAAAACAATCATGGCCGCCTATCCAAGCACGACCCCGTCCTGAGAGTGACCTCATGTCACCCCCGTCACTAGTAATGTGGGCACCATGCTAGTATCGACCTAGGTAATCAATAATGCCCTTTCCCATATAAGGGTAGAGTGGTTGCGCATGTTTGGTTGGGACGGTGGTCACACATAAATCTAATCCATCTCTGTAAACAACACTTTCGTCAAGCCTCGGCACACTACTTCTTCACCAAGTAGTGCCCTAGCTCCTCATCATCTCCCAGGGGCATTAATGGCACCCACTGGGTCATATGCAAGTATGTCAAACCACACTTGTTTCACTCAATGCATAACCCCGACCCATTTTGCGTAGCCAACTACTATAGCATACATCTATCTACTCCCACCCACATAACCCTCATAGGAAGGTAGGGTCATGTTTGATGCAAGTATCAATAGTAAGTAACAAAGGTAGCAACCAAAGTGGTCTCCACCTCAACATGATTTCGATGCATTGATAATAAGGTGCTATGAGACATGCATAAAAAGGTTTCTCGAGCATGGTCAAAGGGCTGCTTGCCTTATTCTCCCGAGTCTTCAAACCTTCTGGTCCATCTCCGAGTACTTCATTTATTTCATCAACTAACGATGGAAACAATCATAATAAGCAACACAACAAGGCAAAAATAAAAGTGCTCTAAAAATAGGAGTTGGACTTTTCTAGGATACCTCTGGTCATATAAATGACCAAGGTGTTTTCATAGGAATTGGATCAATGGATAGTTTGGATCATTTCAATATGATGGAACCAAGGGGTTTATGGATTTGAAAGAAGTATACAGAAATATTTTCTTGAATGATGAGCAAAGGCACCCATCAACAAGTCATGTTTTAGAAGCATCTAGGAGTTGGTTTTAATGGATTTGGAATTCGAATGAATTTCCTAGGATTTTGCAAAGCTGATAAATATGAAGAAATGGCTCATTATTTGGTGGGGCACAGAAAGTATTAATAAAAATGTTCCAAAACTAAGTTTGGATATGACAAGCATCTAGGAATTTGAACCACTACATTTGGATCAAATTTGAGCCCTCTGTGATTTTCTAAAGTTCATCACAGAAAATGAAATAATGGCATTTGATAATTATTGTGAAGGAAATGATTCTGGAAAAATGTGCATGTTGCACCATGTGATAGAGCATGTTTTATGGAGTCACTGGAAATTTGAATCACCAAATTTGGAGTTCAAATGATTTGATCATGTATTTTTGAAGTTGACTGGATAAAGAACAAGGAAAAAGGAAGGGTTTTATACCTATACTGCGTTTTGGGCGCAGTATAACGCCGCAGTGTACTGGGCCGGCCCAACTGCACAACAAGCGAGGGGCCTGGCCACGTCGAAGGCGCCCGCGGGGGATTACGCCTTTGCGGCGGCTAGGCGGTTTCGGCCGAAGCCGCTTCCACTTAAACGACGGGGCCCAGCCTCCAGGTCGCTGACGCGCGGGGCCCAGCGCTCAGGTTCATCCCCTTCCTCCCACGCGACGCGGCGGGGAGGAACAGAGGCGATGCTCGACGGCGGCTTGTCGGCGCTGCAGGGCATTAATGGGCCTCTAACCCCTCGTTGGTTACCCCAAGTGGAAGGTGTGAGATGCAGTGTTGTGGAAGTTTTTCCCTTAGCAAAGATGCCAAGGATCGAATCCCCAGAGACTCCTAGGTTCAACAAGTAGGTGTCAACTGCTAACGACGCCAGATATTAGCAATCAACGTGGACCTGCACACAGATACAAATAACTTTGCTCCCAACGAGTACAGAGAGGTTGTCAATCGCTCCGGCCTTGTAGTTCACAAAGGATTAAACGCAAATGATAGTAGTGATAGATAATGTTTGCAATAGTAAATAATAGCGGATGTGATCAATGATGGTAATATGGACCGGAGTCTCATGATGTTCACTAGTGATGTCTCTCTCCCAAAAGACGATAAAACAGCTATGTGTGGTAAACGAATTACAGCTGGGCAATTGACAGGACCACGAATGCAAACCAATGCTGACTACATTGCAAGAAAGGTTGAGGTTCAAAGCATGGGCAGTACGCCAAAGTAAGTAGACCGAAATCCATCAATATCTACTACTAATCATCCACCTTGAGATATCTATCCAGAACATCTCGCTGGTATTAAGTTGCGAGCCCACCCATAGTGTAAACTCAATGCAACAGACAACTGCATTAAAAGAACTTTGCGTAAAGTAAACAATCCTTGCACCCGCGGGCAAAAGCACCGTTGTTTTCCCCCTTGTGGCAACAGCACATCCCCTAGACTCATGTTTCTGTCACTCAAGCTAGTCATCGAGGGGCATGAACCCACAATCAAGCATAACGTTCCCTCTTGGAGTCACTACGTATTACTTGGCCAAAGCAATAAATAACAACGGAGAACATGCAAGAATTACTTACGAACATGAATATAAAAGAGGTAGATCAAATATATTACTCAATCACAATCTGAACATAATCTCATAATCCATCGAATCCCAGCAAACTCATCATAGCAACAGCATAAGGATTACATATGTGCCTCGATCATGTAGGGCAGCTCACGAGGACTAATTAGTGAAGCACAAGAACGGGAGGAGAACATCACATAGCTACTGGTCATGGACTCATGGTCCAAGGGAGACTACTCACAACTCATCCGGGAGGCGTCCATGGTGGTGGAGAGGCTCCCGATGGTGATCCTCCCCTCCGGCAGGGTGCCGGGAAGAGTTCTCCTGGTGCTCCTGATCTTGGAAGCGGCGGCGGCGGCGGAACAGAGATGAGATCGCGAAAAAGAGTTCCCGTCCCGAGGGTTTCGAAGGACGCTCTAAATATATGCCAAAGGGGGCACCAGACGGGGCTCGGGGGGCCCAGGCGCCCCCCCGGCGCGGCCCAGGGGGGGGGCGCCGCCAGGGTGCCTGGGGCCTTGGTGGCCCGCCCCCCCCCCC
>LR738712.1:398244838-398434570 GCA_902687465.1 Secale cereale | reverse complement strand
CCGGCTGTACTTCGGGCGCAAGGTAGGTTCTGGAACGCTGATTTTTTATATAATTTTTCTGGATTTTTCCTGACAGTTCTCGTAATGTGAAAACCTGAAATACAAAAACAGCCGAAAACAAAAACTAGCACTAGGGTGCACTGGATTAGTAGGTTAGTCCAAATATGATCAAAAGTGTATGGAAGTGTATAAATATCATAGCAATATCACCCAAAAGTGGCATGGAGCAAGCAGAAATTATAGATACGTTTTGGACGTATCAGGCATCTCCGGCGACGCTCGGGCTATGAATGGACTCAGCGAAGAACGCCGCTTCCACTCATGTATGCCACGGCTGCGAGGGATGATCGAATCGACGGCGGCTTGCACGCCGGCGGACGGTGGCGTCGGCAAGAGTTGGGCATGGTGCTATGGTGCGCCATTTGATGAGAGGAAGATCATGGGAGGTCCGCCTAGCTCAGGGGAGTCCGCTGGTGGGGGTAGGAGAGGGAGGAAAGCTCGGGCTGGCACGAATTCGAGCGGAGGCCGGCGGCGGGACTCCGACTAGAAAGGTGGCTGCGAGGCACGGGGAGAGCGATGAGTTGGCCTGGGAGGCGTATGAGAGAAGGGAAGGGCCAAAGGAGCGACAAGAGGGCTCGGGGGCGGCCTATAAATAGGTGAGCGGCGGTCCACCGAAGAGGCATGCGCCGGCGATGCCGTTGCTGTCGTTGCAAGCCACTGGGGCACCAGTGGGCATGTCCAGGGCATTCGTGGGGCTGGTCCACGCCTAGAGGAAGAGAGAGGACGAGCGGGGAGGCGCCAAAGGGGTCGCGCGTGCGAGCTTGCTCATTGGAGCCCGTGGTCGGCCGGTGCGCGTGCAAGCAGAGGTGAGAGAGGGGTAGAGGAGAGGGCCGACCGTCCAGCAGGTCACGGACGTCGAGGCAGCCTCGGGGGACATGAGGGGGAGGCCCCAGGCTGTCGGGTGCAGCCGATTGGAGGCGGCTACAGTGCGGGAGCGCACTGTAGCGCGCTCCAGAGCGCTCGGATGGCTGGCACGGTCGTGTCCTCACCGCACTGGTCATGTCCATCGTGCCCAAGGTTGTCTAGAAGGTCAGAGGAGGAGTAAAGTAATGTGGGATGGTCTTGGTTTCCCTGGGAAGCAACTGGAATGAGGAGGGAGGCGAGGGAGGGGGAGACTGCTGCTGTCCAGGGGAGTAAAAGGGGGTTTTCACCCCCCAATCATTGAGCTGAGGACATGGGGAATTTACTGGGCGTAGAAGATGATCAGAGGAAGCTGTGTTAAGAATTTGAGGTAAAGGGAAATAGTAAAAGGGGTCCAAACAATGGTTTTGGTAAATTGGCAGAAGGTGTTTGATCATGTTTTGGGAAAGCAAATGACCTCCACTTGACATGGGACTTAGCAAGATCAAATGTCACATATAATTAGGGCCTTTCACCAAATTTGAGCTCATTTGGGAAACGTTGCCAATGTAACTTTGGTGAACCCTAGAAATCAACAGAAATGGTTTCACCTTGTTTGAGTTAAGCTAATAATCTCCCCTTGATGCACCACTTGGTGTAGCATCATCATTTGGGGTTATGATCATGCCCACAAATTTGAGGCCCCAGGTAAAAAGTTGACAATGTAGAGTTGTTCAAATTTGAATTTGAACAGAAATGGTTTTGGGGCACTTAGTCCAAGTTATGCTTCTCCAAATCTTGTGCCATTTGGCATAGATGCATAATTACATCATTTTAGCATGTGCACCAAGTTTGAGAGCATTTGGACAGGTTTGGCAATGTAAAGTTGCTCAAACTTCAAAATGGACAGAAATGGTTTTGAGGGGATTGGATGATGTTTCCTTGATCTTCAAGGCATGAGGCTTTGCAAGATCATCAAATATGTCACATATGACATGATATAATTTCCCTGGAATTTTTGGAGAATATTTCCTTTGTAAATATTTCAAAAGCTTGAAATATCCAGAAAGGGTTTTGGAAGGATTTGTCCAATATTTTGAACATGACCATGTGTTGAAACTCTTATGTATGGACAATATATGTCCTATGAGTTTCCCTGAATTTTGGTAAATATTTTTGAAATAATTAAATAATTTGTCCCTATTAAAGACCATTTCTGGCCTTAAGAAAAAGCTTTTAAATAAAATATAAAAATAACTTTTAAAATTATAATTTTGTGGTTTCTGGGAGTCCTACACCTAATAGGTTTCAAATATACTTTTTAAAAGATTTTTCACACCCTAAATAAGGTACTTGTAGTGCAAACCTCAATTCAGGGGTTTTTGGAAAACTGATTTTAGAAAATACCATTTGGCCAAAATATTTTTATAAGAAAATTCTATATTGTTCTATACACATGGCATGATCATTGGGAAAAAGTTTTGGATCAAGGAGATGAAGTATAAGAGTTGTAGGATTTATTTGATTTTTAGAGCACTAGCAAACAACAGACAAAAGTCAAATCAAACAAGGTCAAAAACACTCAAAAGTTTTTGCAAATCCACATTTTTAACATGATAATTAGCTTAAGCAAAGTGGCATGAAAATCAGGGTGTGACAGACCTACCCCCCTTACAAGAATCTCGTCCCCGAGATTCCTAGGCTAGGCGTGGAAGAGAATACGAAGTCTTGGATACGGTGTAGTCTTCACTTCTTCTTGTTGGTTCTGCTTCCAGGTGGTGCTTCATGGGATCTTGAAGTACTTGGTGGTGTGGCTTCTTGCTGGTTACCTCTTTGAGGCAGGTTGCTGAGGGGTCTCTTGTATAGGTTAGGTTGGGTTAGCTGTCAAAGGCTTGGTGATGTCCTTGCGGGCACCGGGCTAGTTAGGAAGTAAGAAGCACTTCCAGAGTGGGGACTCGTGGAATATTTGGTGCACGGAGGGTATCTCAGGTAGTAAATCTAGCTGGGAGCCGCCTACTATTTGTCTTGCAGTGGTCTTGAAGAAGGGTCGATAAATCTTGGTGTGAGCGTTCCTTCGACACGGAAATGCTCGGTCCCTTCGAGAGGAGTGGTTTGCAGATACGCCCGGTCTTGGACGCAGGAGTTTACTTCTTGATGACGGTGGTCGGTGTAGTTCTTCCTTCTTGACAGGGCGGTCTTCAAATGTCTTCTATCCAGCTGTCCGTCTCTTCTTTGTCTTCGGGCAGACAAGTAGGCCATCAAATAATGATGTTACCCAAACTTGTCCAATTACTCCATGAGGTCTATGGGGGTACGCAAGGTAGGCTGGGGTATTGGGGGGGCCTCCGTTGAGTATTTGCAAGTTCTTCCTGACTTAGAGCCAAGGCCCGTGGTCAAAATCTGACCAAGTTGTGGCTTGGTGGGGCTTAAGGGTTTCAAGGATTTTAGTGAGTGAGTGAACTTTTATCATCTTATCCTTAAGCACGGTTTCTGAGATGCCAATAGCTCTATCTAGTACTCCAAACGAAAAAGCTTCTTCTCGCATAGACCAACTTCGATCACCACTCATGCCACACATGTCCTCATGACTCTCAAGAGGCGGTCTAACAAAATTACACTTGTCTACAATCCCCAAATCCATGTGTATGTCTACCCCTAAAATCCATGGGTAGGTCACACATGCTGCTGAGCTTAAATTAAACTCCACAATCCAAGTACTCAATCTATTCTTGCAAAGCTCATGATAATGCATCTCTATTCCAAGGATACACGTCATATGCCACTCCAAGATTTTGTTTCCTTCCTATAGATCAACTCCAATAGCCCGGTAATTCCCATCAATCACCACATAATCCAACAATTCTACAAATCCGATGTCTACGGTGTTCCACAAGATCTCAAGTCCCTATAATACCCAAATACTTGGAAGGACTATGCGTTACGATAGTAAGTCCACCAAATTCTCATCACCCGGGTCAAGTAAACTCCAAGGTCACGATTATATAGATCCCTAAATCAACTCCGACAAATAATCCAATCTACTAGTTTATTGTCCATCGAGAAGCATGATATCATAATCAGGATCATAGGTCTAAATCCAATTTACTCCGAACCATGCAGGCATAACTAGCCCTTATACCAACCAGAATCACCTACATAAATCCAAATCTCATATCCAATGGGTACTCCTACATGCTTCCCCAAGGTCATGATCCCACCAATATGAAATCTCACAATCCATCAAGGTCTCAGATAATTCCTCGAAGTCACTGATACAAAGCCACCAAGTCATCTGTCTTATATCCACAAATTTGTCTATCTATGGCATCGTCAGTCCTTGTGCTATATTAGGATGAAAATGTGCTCGTTCACTGTGTCCACTAGTTCCATTACGAACCCAGTGTTGTGCAAGGTTATAAAGGCTTAACAGGTTCTCTCGCGATACTATGGGTTAGGCACATGGTTAAGGGTTCGTGCTGGAGTGTCTCGTGGAGTCTCAAAGGGTCTAGGAATGGGTTACTAGTCTGGAGGGTTAGACATAATTCTACTGGGTTACACTTGGTCACGGAGGTTGTAGCAGAAGTCTTCAGTGCCAGTTGGTTTCCGAGGTAGAATCCTTGGTGCATCTTGTCTTGCGGGTCTTCAATTGGGGTAGAGAGAAGAGAGAGAAAGGTAACATAGAGGAGGGAAATGCCTAAAGGGGGTTCTATAGTGCAAGTGCAACAAACAGGTGCAAAAAGGTCGAAACAAAAGAAACAAGGCAAGGAAGGTGATATAGCCATGCACTTGTTGCCTAGGGCAAAAGTGCGACTTATATCAAAACACAAACAAATAAAAGCAAACACACACAATCATGGTTCTATTCGAACCATCATACGGACTCGACTGCGCATAGGGGGTACACGACTCATCCTACCCTAGGGGTTCTCGGACTCAGTGTCGTGACTTGTGCCTCATGCAGTCTTCTGAGCTTCCTCAGGTGTTGCTATGTCCCTCGTAGTTGTTTGATGAATGATCCGGGTCGAGCCTGAAGAATCTTCAACAACTTCTCGACTGATGAGGTGACGTGGTGAAGGTGCCTCCTTGTAGCTGGCGTTGGCTTGGTCTTCTCTTGTCTCTTTAATCATAACGACCCCTTGTACCTTCTGGGACGTCGAGGGTACCAAGTGGGCAATCCGTATGCAATGTCAACAACAAGGCATAATAGAGGTCCAACATGTCGGTCTCGTTGATGTAAACATCGACACCAAGAGCAGGGGACGAAGAGAACCGTTTTCCTGCTCACTATAGTGAGGTGGACCAAATGGCAAGGTTCTCATCTACCAGTGGTTGCCGATACAACAACGGTATTGACAGGATTACTCTATTAGCGATGCATATCATGATTTTGCATAACCTATACCCTGGTCATCATAGGCCAATGTTGCATCTTCTTGGGGCACTTTCAAAGGTATCACCTTCTTCTGGGTCTTCATGCCCTCATCCATCGAGGATGTAATTTCCGTTGGTATCTTCTTGTCGTGGTGTCGCCAATCTTGTGCGCAGAAGTGGCGGGTGAGTGTTTGGCAAGGTGCACTCCACAAGGATTTCAGAAAATCGACTGGTCAGGGGCATAAGGGTTCTAGCGACCAACAATTTTGAAGGGGGAAGAGATTAGGTATAGCCTAGATTTCAAAAAACTGAGAAGGGAAGAGAAGTATAGATAGTTTTGAAAACTAGTAATAGTTTTGAAAATAGTTTTACCCTAACTAACGACCATGCTAACTAAGGCTTCCTACAGTCAGGATGGCTCTGATACCAGCTCTGTGGGGACCCCGACCCATAAGTCGTGATCACCGAATGCACGTGTACAGTGATCCCAGAGATCAATGCTCACTGAACACACAGAAGCTGAATAACAAGAGTCTTACATCCATACATACCGTATTACACAAATAGGACCATTATGGTCAAGCCTTGAGTATATCATCGCAGCAGAAATCTTCAATATCAACTTGGACCCATGCCATCTGCCTTAACCCTACAGGCATTCTGACTGGGAAGCGTCCTAGCTCGCATGCTCGTCACCAAGAAATCTTCAGCATAACCTGTTCTGTCATGCCTGGGCAATAAAATAACTAGTGGCAAGCCGATGAGTACTTTGAATGTACTCACAAGCAACCCAAGTGTGATGACGGAATAATTATGCAAAGCTATACTGCTAAATTGGCAGTTTTGCGGAAAGCTAGTTTTTCAAATGCAAGTATGACCAACATATAACATGGGCATGCATGTGTCTGCAACAAGTATCAGGAGGTCACATACATCATTATCGAGAAAGAGTTGTAATCAACTCATGCTCAAGCTCATTGTGACTTCCTCAGGAATCACATCAACAGATCCACCATACCGTGTTGTTTTGCAGAAACTTATGGACATAGTCTAAGTAGCACCACCCAACTGTCCTTGACCGCGGACACGGCTATTCGAATAGTTCGACACTCTGCAGAGGTTGCACACTTTACCCACAAGATCCGGGGAACTCTCGTGACATCCACGACCCGCGGTACCTCAAGTACCCGGGGTTAGCACCCGATCACTATCTTTCCCTAGACGACACTAACATAGAGTCCACTCGATTGGTAACATCCCCGTGCCAACATTTCACATCTTAAAGATTGTGGAGCCTTGCTCCCATATTCATCACATACCACTGACACGGGGTACCAACGGTGTGTCCGGTGCCCTGTGAAAACAGTCATGGCCGCCTATCCAAGCACGACCGCATCCCGAGAGTGACCTCATGTCACCCCCGTCACTAGTAATGCGGGCACCATGTTAGTATCGACCTAGGTAATCAATAATGCCCTTTCCCATATAAGGGTAGAGTGGTTGCCCATGTTTGGTTGGGACGGTAGTCACACATAAATCTAATCCATCTCTGTAAACAACACTTTCGTCAAGCCTCGGCACACTACTTCTTCACCAAGTAGTGCCCTAGCTCCTCATCATCTCCCAGGGGCATTAATGGCACCCACTGGGTCATATGCAAGTATGTCAAACCACACTTGTTTCACTCAATGCATAACCCCGACCCATTTTGCGTAGCCAACTACTATAGCATACATCTATCTACTCCCACCCACATAACCCTCATAGGAAGGTAGGGTCATGTTTGCTGCAAGTATCAATAGTAAGTAACAAAGGTAGCAACCAAAGTGGTCTCCACCTCAACATGATTTCGATGCATTGATAATAAGGTGCTATGAGACATGCATAAAAAGGATTCTCGAGCATGGTCAAAGGGCTGCTTGCCTTATTCTCCCGAGTCTTCAAACCTTCTGGTCCATCTCCGAGTCTTCAAACCTTCTGGTCCAACCAAAGTGGTCAACTAACGATGGAAACAATCATAATAAGCAACACAACAAGGCAAAAATAAAAGTGCTCTAATAATAGGAGTTGGACTTTTCTAGGATACCTCTGGTCATATTAGAAATGACCAAGGTGTTTTCATAGGAATTGGATCAATGGATAGTTTTGATCATTTCAATATGATGGAACCAAGGGGTTTATGGATTGGAAAGAAGTATACAGAAATATTTTCTTGAATGATGAGCAAAGGCACCCATCAACAAGTCATGATTTTAGAAGCATCTAGGAGTTGGTTTTAATGGATTTGGAATTCAAATGAATTTCCTAGGATTTTGCAAAGCTGATAAATATGAAGAAATGGCTCATTATTTGGTGGGGCACAGAAAGTATTAATAAAAATGTTCCAAAACTAAGTTTGGATATGACAAGCATCTAGGAATTTGAACCACTGCATTTGGATCAAATTTGAGCCCTCTGTGATTTTCTAAAGTTCATCACAGAAAATGAAATAATGGCATTTCATAATTATTGTGAAGGAAATGATTCTGGAAAAATGTGCATGTTGCACCATGTGATAGAGCATGATTTATGGAGTCACTGGAAATTTGAATCACCAAATTTGGAGTTCAAATGATTTGATCATGGATTTTTGAAGTTGACTTGATAAAGAAAAAGGAAAAAGGCAAGGGTTTTATACCTATACTGCGTTTTGGGCGCAGTATAACGCCGCAGTGTACTGGGCCGGCCTAACTGCACAGCCACGCGCAGGGGCCTGGCCACGTCGAAGGCGCCCGCGGGGGATTATGCCTTTGCGGCGGCTAGGCGGTTTCGGTCGAAGCCGCTTCCACTTAAACGACGGGGCCCAGCCTCCAGGTCACTGACGCGCGGGGCCCAGCGCTCAGGTTCATCCCCTTCCTCCCGCGCGACGCGGCGGGGAGGAACAAAGGCGATGCTCGACGGCGGCTTGCCGGCGCTGCAGGGCATCTCCGGCGACGCTCGCGCTATGAATGGACTCAGCGAAGAACGCCGCTTCCACTCATGTATGCCACGGCTGCGAGGGATGATCGAATCGACGGCGGCTTGGACGCCGGCGGACGGTGGCGTCGGTAAGAGTTGGGCATGGTGCTATGGTGCACCATTTGATGAGAGGAAGATCGTGGGAGGTCCGCCTAGCTCAGGGGAGTCCGCTGGTGGGGGTAGGAGAGGGAGGAAAGCTCGGGCTGGCACGAATTCGAGCGGAGGCCGGCGGCAGGACTCCGGCCAGAAAGGTGGCTGCGAGGCACGGGGAGAGCGATGAGTTGGCCTGGGAGGCGTATGAGAGAAGGGATGGGCCAAAGGAGCGACAAGGGGGCTCGGGGGCGGCCTATAAATAGGTGAGCGGCGGTCCACCGAAGACGCATGCGCTGGCGAGGCCGTTGCTGTCATTGCAAGCCACTGGGGCACCAGTGGGCATGTCCAGGGCATTCGTGGGGCTGGTCCACGCCTAGAGGAAGAGAGAGGAGGAGCGGGGAGGCGCCAGAGGGGTCGCGCGTGCAAGCTTGCTCACTTGAGCCCGTGGTCGGCCGGTGCGCGTGCGAGCAGAGGTGATAGAGGGGGGGAGAGGAGAGGGCCGACCGTCCAGCAGGTCGCGGACGTCGAGGCAGCCTCAGGGGACACGAGGGGGAGGCCCCAGGCTGTCGGGTGCAGCCGATTGGAGGCGGCTACAGTGCGGGAGCGCACTGTAGCGCGCTCCAAAGCGCCCGAATGGCTGGCACGGTCGTGTCCTCTCCGCTCTGGTCATGTCCATCGTGCCCAAGGTTGTCTAGAAGGTCAGGGGAGGAGTAAAGTAATGTGGGATGGTCTTGGTTGCCCTGGGAAGCCACTGGAATGAGGAGGGAGGTGAGGGAGGAGGAGACTGCTGCTGTCCAGGGGAGTAAAATGGGGTTTTCACCCCCCAATCATTGAGCTGAGGAGATGGGGAATTTACTGGGGGTAGAAGATGATCAGAGGAAGCTGTGGTAAGAATTTGAGGTAAAGGGAAATAGTAAAAGGGGTCCAAACAATGGTTTTGGTAAATTGGCGGAAGGTGTTTGATCATGTTTTGGGAAAGCAAATGACCTCCACTTGACATGGGACTTAACAGGATCAAATGTCACATATAATTAGGGCCTTTCACCAAATTTGAGCTCATTTGGGAAAAGTTGCCAATGTAACTTTGGTGAACAATAGAAATCAACAGAAATGGTTTCACCTTGTTTGAGTTAAGCTAATCATCTCCCCTTGATGCACCACTTGGTGTAGCATCATCATTTGGGGTTATGATCATGCCCACAAAGTTTGAGGCCCCAGGTAAAAAGTTGACAATGTAGAGTTGTTCAAATTTGAATTTGAACAGAAATGGTTTTGGGGCACTTAGACCAAGTTATGCTTCTCCAAATCTTGTGCCATTTGGCATAGATGCATAATTACATCATTTTAGCATGTGCACCAAGTTGGAGAGCATTTGTACAAGTTTGGCAATGTAAAGTTGCTCAAACTTCAAAATGGACAGAAATGGTTTTGAGGGGATTAGATGATGTTTCCTTGATCTTAAAGGCATGAGGCTTTGCAAGATCATCAAATATGTCACATATGACATGATAGAATTTCCCTGGAATTTTTGGAGAATATTTCCTTTGTAAATATTTCAAAAGCTTGAAATATACAGAAAGGGTTTTGGAAGGATTTGTCCAATATTTTGAACATGACCATGTGTTGAAACTCTTATGTATGGACAATATATGTCCTATGAGTTTCCCTGAATTTTGGCAAATATTGTTGAAATAATTAAATAATTTTTCCCTATTAAAGACCATTTCTAGCCTTAAGAAAAAGCTTTTAAATAAAATATAAAAATAACTTCTAAAATTATAATTTTGTGGTTTCTGGGAGTCCTACACCTAATAGGTTTCAAGTATACTTTTTGAAAGATTTTTCACACCCTAAATAAGGTACTTGTAGTGCAAACCTCAATTCAGGGGTTTTTGGAAAACTGATTTTAGAAAATACCATTTGGCAAAAATATTTTTATAAGAAAATTCTATATTGTTCTATACACATGGCATGATCATTGGGAAAAAGTTTTGGATCAAGGAGATGAAGTATAAGAGTTGGAGGATTTATTTGATTTTTAGAGCACTAGCAAACAGCAGACAAAAGTCAAATCAAACAAGGTCAAAAACACTCAAAAGTTTTTGCAAATCCACATTTTTAACATGATAATTAGCTTAAGAAAAGTGGCATGAAAATCAGGGTGTGACATCTGGAGCATGCTACAGTGCGCTCTGGCACTGTAGCCGCTCCAGGCCAGGCGCCTCCTAACACCTCGGGCCTCCCCCTCGTGCCAGCCGAGGCGCCTCGATGTCCGTGACACGCCACGGCCGTGCCCCCCTCCTCCTTCTCCCTCCTATGGCTTCCCTCGCACGCGCACCGGACGCCCGCGAGCTCCAATCTTCGGCCTCACACGCGCGAGCCTCTGGAGCTTTCCCCCGCTCCTTCCCTCACCATCTCTAGATGTGGACCTCGTCCACAAACAGCCTGGACACTCCCGCGAGCGCCCTCACGGCCTCTGGCCGCGCCCGTAACCTCGCCGGCGCACAAGTCCACGATGGACCAGCGCCCGGCTATATAAGCAGGCCCCAGGCTGCTCCAGCAGCACCAACCTCCCCCCACTCACCTCCTAGAGCACTCCCGCATCTCTCCCTAGCCCTCTAGGGGCTTCTGTGCTTGGGATCGACCGGAGCCCCGCTGCCTCGGGTCGCCGTCGATCTAGGGGTATACGCCTCCTCCGCCCCCACTCTCACTCGATCTGGAACCATCAGGCCTCTCTGACCATTTCCCCTCTCCTTTCCCTCTCTGTCGCAGTCGGAAATGACCAAAGAAACCACCACCCGACGCCCTCCGCCGTGCATCCTCGTCGCCGGCGAACCCGACAGCTCCGGCGACCGCCTCTTCCACCACCCAAACGGCGACGCTGCGCTGACTCCATCCCTGCCCTTCGCTCGCCCTGCCGTGCCCTGCATCGCCGCCGGTGAGCTCGCCGGCCATCTGGACGTGTGTTAGGGATGAAAGGCGGGCCCCGCCTGTCGGCCTCCCTTCCCTCTCGCCTCCTCTCTCTCCCACTGGCAGCTGGGCCCCGCCCGTCAGGTTTAAACCTGGCACGCGTGAACCGCTCGGCTCGCCCGGGCCGAAAATCCTCTAGGCATGTGCGCTGAGGCCGTTCTGGACCAGTTGCACAGTGGCCTTTTTCCTTTTCTTTTCTATGGATTTTTCAAATAAATCCACAGGATAAAATAATTATCCAAATTAATTTATTCCAACTCCTAAAATCTTGTAATATTCCAACCTATTTAATGATGTAACTTTCACACATGTTCCTAAACCTTTTCTGTACTGTTCAAAAAAATTGAAATTTGAACAATAAAAACTTTGTTCAAAAATCCATTCACCCTATTCTGTCACTCCAAATCCAAAACTAAGAATTTTTGCCCTCTTATTTTCCTTCTACTATTTTATAAAATAGGTTGAATTTTTCTGAGCACTTTGATTTTTCTGTTTTTATTATTGTCTTATTTCTCCGTTATTTTATTGCGACGATTAGATACCGTGTTTGACGAAGTTGCTGAAGAAGAAGAAGGAGAAAGATTTGAAGACTTTGAAGACCAAGCCAATCCAGGCAAGCAGCCCTTTGACCATGACACCCCTCTTGTTCATCGGTACCCTTTTTCCAATTGCATGATGATGAAATATGACGGTGCTGAACTTGTTGGGAACCACCACATGGTGCATACCCCTACTCATAACTCTACCTTATGCATAGATGCAATGTCAAAAGATTAGTTGTTGATGCATAATGTTGCATGTGTACCATGAACTCTTCATGGTTACATTCTTTCGAAAACCCCATCGGGTGCCCCTAATGCCCGAGGGTGATGTTGAATTAAGGCCACCACTTGAAGAAGAAGTGGTGTACCAAAGAGAGCTTTTCATGTGTGGGTAAAATGATGGATTAGATTTATGTGTGATTACCGTCCCAACCAAACATGTGCAACCACTCTACCCCTTTATGGGACGTGGCATTATTGATTACTTAGGCTGATAGTAGCATGGTGCCCACATTACTTGTGACGGGGGAGACTTGAGGTCACTCCCGGGACGGGGTCATGCTTGTATAGGCGGCCATGACTGTTTTTACAGGGCACCGGACACACTGTTGGTCCCTTCGTGTATGCGTGACAATGTAAAAAGGGCAAAGTCCCATGATCTTTTATTTGTACACGAGGGCTGTGCACCAACGAGTGGACCCTATGTTAGTGTTGTCTAGGGAAAGGTATTGATCGGGTGCTTCCCCCGAGTACTTGAGGTACTGCGGGATCGTGGATGACACGAAAGCTTCCCGGATCTTGTGGGTAAAGTGCGCAACCTCTGTAGAGCGTAAAACTATTCGAATAGCCGTGTCCACGGTCATGGACAGTTGGGAGGTGCTACTTAAACTATGTCCAGAATTTTACAATCTTGGTGAATATGTGTGTGTGTGTATTGAGTCAAGGTGGTGACTTGACGCGTTGAAAGAGCCAGTAATGATTTGAACTCTATTTATGTTGATATCTGTAACCTGTCCTCGAGGTTACCCAAGTACATTGATGCATATCTCACAAAATGGTAGAATATCTTATCTAACTTGTAGCTAGGATGCTTATTTGTTGTACACTTGCATTGTTACCTCGAACCAAATCATGGGTTTCTTGCGAGTACATTCAAAGTACTCATTGGCTTGCCAGTGGTTATTTAATTTGCCAGGCATGGAGGAGCAGGAATTTGAAGAAGAATTCTATGAAGACGAACATGCGAACTAGGATGCTTTCCCAGTCAGAATGCCTGTAGGGTTAAGGCAGATGGCATGGGTTCTACTTATCTACGAAGACTTCCACTATTCGAGTTTATTTGATATTCAGCCCGCGAGGCTTTATCTATATAAGACTTGACCATAATGGTCATAATTTGTGTAAGACGGTATGTATGGATGTAAGACTCTTGTTATTCAGCTTCTGTGTGTTCAGTGAGCATTGATCTCTGGGATCACTGTACACGTGCATTCGGTGGTCTCGACTCACAAGTCGGGGTCCCCACACATCGTCACCTCGTCCTTCGCCAGTCTTTGTTTATTCTGTAATTTCTATTTCGAGTTACAAATATTAGCAACCTAACCATTATCAAATACCGAGGCACTACTATGATTACTAGTAAGGTAAACATAAATAACTTGTCTACCAAATATACCTTTGTTACCATTGCCAACCTTCTATCTGCCAAGTACTTGGGGCAGTTCCACTTCCAGTGACCATTCCCCTTGCAGTAGAAGCACTCAGTCTCAGGTTTGGGTCCAACCTTGGATTTGTTCACGTGAGCGGCAACTCCCTTGCCATTCTTCTTGAAATTCCCTTTCTTTCCCTTGCCTTTCTTGAAACTAGTGGTCTTTTTGACCATCAACACTTGATGCGCCTTCTTGATTTCTACCTCCGCGGCCTTGAACATCACGAAGAGGTGGGGAATCGTTTTCTCCATCCCTTTCATATTATAGTTCATCGCAAAGCCCATATAGCTTGCTGGCAGTGACTGGAGAACTTCGTCAATGATTGTGTCATCTGAAAGATTAACTCCCAATTGCATCAAGCGGTTGTGATACCCAGACATTCGGAGTATATGCTCACTAAAAGAACTATTGTCCCCCATCTTGTAGCTAAAGAAGTTATCAAAGGTGTCATACCTCTCAACCTGGGCATGAGCTTGAAATACAAATTTATGCTCTTGGAACATCTCATATGCCCCGTGATGCTCAAAACGCCTTTGGAACCCCGGTTCCAAGCCGTAAAGCATGGCATACTGAACTCTCGAGTAGTCATCCGAATGTGTCTACCAGATGTTCACAACATCCATAGACGACGCAGGAGGGAGTGGGGCACCAAGTGGTGCATCAAGGAGATAAGCCTTTTGTGCAGCAATGAGGATAATCCTCAAGCTTCGGACCCAGTCCGCATAGTTGCTTCCATCATCTTTCAACTTAGCTTTCTCTAGGAATGCATTAAAATTCAGGGGAACTACAGTGCGGGCCATTGATGTACAACACAAATTTTGCAAAGACTATTAATAATAAGTTCATGATAATTAGTTCAGTTAATCAAATTACTAATGAACTCCCACTTAAAACAACATCCCTCAAGTTGTATAAGTGATACATGATCCAAATCAACTAACCCATGTCCGATCATCACGTGAGATGGGGTAGTCATCAATGGTGAACACCTCCATGTTGATCATATCCACTATATGATTCATGTTCGACCTTTCGGTCTCCAGTGTTCCGAGGCCATGTATGTACATGCTAGGCTCGTCAAGTTTAACACAAGTATTCCGCATGTGTAAAACTGGCTTACACCCGTTGTACGTGAATGTAGAGTCTATCACACCCGATCATCACGAGATGCTTCAAAACGACGAATTTTGCAATGGTGCATACTTAGGGAGAACACTTTTATCTTGAATTTAAGTGAAGGGGTCATCTTATAATTCTACCATCATCCTAAGCAAAATAATATGCATAAAAATATAAACATCACATACAATCAATATATGTGAGATGATATGGCCATCATCATCATTGTGCTTTTGATCTCCATCTCCAAAGCATTGGCATGATCTCCATCATCACTGGCATGACACCATGATCTCCATCATCGTGGTTGTATCCATCAACTATTGCTTCTACAACTATTGCTAATGCATAGAGATAAAGTAAAGCAATTACATGGTGTTTAATGATTGACACATAGGTCATACAATAAATTAAAGACAACCTTATGGCTCCTACCGGTTGTCGCACTCATCGACATGCAAGGCGTGAACTTATTGCAAAAACATGATTATCTCATACATCGACATATATACATTCTGGCCATACCACATTACAACATGCCCTGCAAAAACAAGTTAGATGTCCACTACTTTGTTGTTGCAATTTTTAAGTGATTGCTAGGGCAAACTATAAGAACCATTCTTATCTACGCAAAGCCACAACGGTGATAATCAAGTTGCCTTTTAACCTTGTACAAGGATCGCCTTTGTCAAATTAGATTCAACTAAAGTAGTAGAGACAGACACCCTCTAGCCACCTTATGCAATACAAGTTGCATGTTAGTCGGTGGAACCGGTGTGCGAGGACATCCCACAATACCACCAAGTAAAAATAAGACAAGGGAGGTAAGCAATTTGAGCATCAACGCACACCACTCTTGGTGTTCTACTCGTGCATAAGAGGTCAAGTCTCCCCAACAAAACTAAGACCCAATCTATCCCTTCTCATTTTTTACAGGATAGCAAGGCAGTATTATGCAAGAAGATATTAAGGCTTCATCTAGATAATGAGGATCTAAGAGAGGAAAACTTTATGCTAAAATATAAGCTAAAAAGGAAGGCTACCTCATCACCACCACCTTCATCATCTTCACCACCAAAGGGTACTTGAGTACACGAGTATGGGTACTCCCCTTGGCTTGTGCCAAGCTTGGGGGGATGCCCCGATAATGTATCACCGTCACTTTTATTTAGCTTGACCTATCTTAGATCAATCCTTAGTTACTTCATTATCTAGTTGAATAAAATTATAGTATGATCTATTTTTGAGTTTTAGTTCCGTGATCTATACATATACGGATAGACCAAGCTCATGATTCCACTGTAGGGGAACGAAGCATGAAAATCAAAAAAATCCTACGAAACACCCAAGATCCAATCCACGAGATGCATAGCTACGAGAGGGGAGTGTGTCTACATACCCTTGTATACCGAAAGCATTAGCATCGTAACGCGATTGATGTACTTGTACTCTTCACGATCCAATCGCGAGCCAATCTGATCTAGTGTCGAACGGACGACACCTCTGAGATTAGCACACGCTCAGCTCGATAGCGTCCTCTCCTTCCTAATCCAGCAAGCAAGGGAGAGGAGGTAGATGAGATCAGAACCAACAAGACTGTATGGTGGTGGTGGCAGTAGCAGAATTCCAGCAGCGCTTCGCCAAGTGCGTACCGGAGGGACGTGGGAGGAATTGGGAGCGGGAATGGGCCAACATCAAGGGGTGGCCGCCCCCATGTGCCTGCCCCATCTATATATAGGCTAGGGGGCCATGGGAGGGCATCACCCATCTAGGGATGGCCACAAGGTTGAAATCCCTTTAAAGTTAGAGATAACATCTTATCTCTAGATTCAAAACTTCAAATTTAGAGATAAGACCTAATTCTAGATTTAAACAACATGTGCCTTGGGGAATGGGACGGCCGGCCTATGTGGGATGTAGCCCTGCCCCACGGTACATGTGGCCTTTCCTAGGTCGTTGGGCCCCACGGTCGAACCCTCGGAACCTTCTAGAACCTTCCGGTACAATACCAAAAAAATGAACTTTTTTTGAAACCCAAAATATGACTTCCCGTATATAAATCTTTACCTCTGGACCATTACAAAGCTCCTCGTGATATCCCGGATCCATTACGAGACTCCGAACAAACTTCATATTTTCCACTATTAATATCTCAATACTACCCTAGCACTACCGAGCGTTAAGCGTGCGACCCTGCGGGTTCGAGAATCATGTAGACATGACCGAGACTCCTCTCCGGTCAATAACCATTAGCGAGACCTTGATGCCCATATTAGGTATTACATATTCCATGAAGATCTTTATCGGTTGAACCATGATGTCAAGGATTCAATCAATCCCATATGCAATTCCCTTTGTCCGGCAAAATGTTACTTGCCCGAGCTTCAATCTTGGGAATCTCCATACCTAGTTCAATCTCGTTACCGGCAAGTCTCTTTACTCATTCTGTAATACAAGATCACATGACTAACTCATTAGGCACATCGCTTGCAAGCTCTTTATGATGTTGTATTATCGAGAGGGCCAGAGATATCTCTCCGTCACACGGAGTAACAAATCCTTGTCTCGATCAATGGCAACCCAACAGACACCTTCAGAGATACTTATAGAGCATCTTTATGATCACCCAATTATGAAGTGACATTTCATAGTACACAAGATATTCCTCCGGTATCCGAGAGTGTCATGATCGCATGGTCAAAGGAACAGATACTTGACATGAAGAAAGCTATAGTAAATAACGTAAAAGATCTAATGCTAAGCTTACGGTTGGGTCTAGTCCATCACATCATTCTCCTAATGATGTGATCCCGTTATCAAATGACAACTCATGCCTATGGTTAGGAAACCTTAACCATCTTTGATCAACGAACTAGTCTAGTAGAGGCTCACTAGGGACATGGTATTTGTATATGTATTCACACATGTATTTAAGTTTCTTGTCAATAAAATTCTAGAATGAATAATAAATATTTATTATGAACAAGTAAATATGATAATAACCAATTTATTATTGTCTCTAGGGAATATTCCAACACCGCTGCCGGCAAGGTAACACGTGATGATCTCAATGTAGCTACTTAAGTTGCTGAGCAAACTCAAAACAATGTAAGAGCACAATCAATCACGACAAGGTTCCTTGGCGTGATAGTTTTTCATATAAAGACTAAAAATCATTCAAGGGAAAGTAGCAATTACAACGAAGAATTTGTTCCAAAGTTTTTCAACTTAGATTTTTTTTGTTTGTTGTACTTCTTGTCATGAAATGATAACTTGAACGCCATTTGGCTATCCATACCATCAACACCCCCCCCCCCCGCCGGCAACTTGCACCCAGGGAACCCTTCCGTCCTTTGATAAAAGATAGAAGAGAAAAAGAGGAGGCTAGAAACCTTGATGGTTCGTTAGGAATTCCTTTCAAGGTAAAATGTAACAAAACATCGCATGCAACATACATAGATAAATATGTACTTTGAAAACAAGTTGTGAAACACTTAGCTTTATTTCACTACATACAGGGTCTACGCCTGGCTTTGTGCGCATCATGGATAGAACTTGCGAAGACGCTGCATATTCCATGAGGTTTGCACAGGAGTGCCATCTTCGGTCTCCATATGGACCAAGCTATATCTGGTACTCGTTCTACCCGATATGGGCCTTCCCAGTTTGGCATCAGCTTGTTTGATCTCTTCGTGGACTAGTTCCGACAAATAACGAGGTCGCCGTCCTCAAGGCTTCGGGCATGCACTTTATGGCTATGGTAGCGGCATAGAGCTTGCTGGTAGCATGGAACACGCACAGGGGCCCAAAGATGATCTTCCTCAAGGAGCATGGCATCGTCTTGCCACAACTGCTCTTGTTCAACTTCATCATAAGCAAGCACTCAAGGTGACCCATACATGAGCTCTGTGTAGAGCATCTCCTCTGCACCATAGACTAGGGGAAGGGTGTTTCATCGGTATCTCGATTTGGTGTCGTTATGAGTGGCCAAAGAACTGCTGGCAACTCATCAACCCAACATCTTTCGCAATTGTGCAGCTTGTTGAAAGTCATTGTCTTGAGCCCATGCAACAATTCAACATTTGCTCTCTCTGCTTGGCCGTTGCTTCTTGGGTGAGCAACTGATGCAAAACAAATTTTGCTTACAAGGTCATGGCAGTACTGCATGAAGGTGCGGCTCGTGAACTGTGTGTCATTATCAGTGATGATCCTGTTAGGCACTCCAAACTGGAAACAAGTCCCTTGAAGAACTTGACGGCTGATTGTGATATCACTTTCCTCAGAGGCTCTACCTCATGCCACTTTAAGAACTTGTTGACTGTGATGTACAAGAACTCAAAGACCCAGGTAGTACAAGGAAAGGGGCCCAAAGTGTCAAGCCCCACACCGAGAAGGTCCAGGAGAGGGATTGTTTAAAGGGCTTGTGGTGGCTGATGTATGCTCTTGGAATGGAACTGGCATGCTTCACATGATGTTACTAGTGCAGTTGCATCCTGGAGGGTAGTGACAAATAGAAGCCTTGCCAGAAAGCTTTGCCAACAAGAGCTCTTGATACTATGTGTGAGCGGCATATGCCTCCATGTATCTCCGCCAACAACATATGTCAATCTTCCCGATAAATGGACTTCAGTCTCACCCCATTTGGTCTCTTTTTGTGCAGAATGTTGTCAACAAACTAGTACATACTTGACTGTCGGGATACAGTCTCATATTGTTCTTTCTATTCGGGAAGTTCTCCTATTTGAAGGAAATGAACTATCTATTGTGCCCATGCCGGAGCCTATGGCTCGACGGCAAGGACTAAACGCATTTCTTCTGCTATGGGAGTGCTTGTCTCAATGTCAAGTACATGTGGTTCTGTTGGAGCATGTTGCTCACCGGCAAGCATTGTGTTGTTTCCGGCAACTTCTTTCTGAGTGGTTGCTGGGAGCTCTGCCGGGACGTACTTGCGAGTGTTCAACTTTCTTATTTTGTTTGGACTTGTCGCTGTTGTAACAGATGGTTGAGTCAAATGGAGCACAAAAGTTCCCGCTTCCACAAGCAAATTTTGGGCAACATGTTTTGACGGATCATCGGGAACGTTGTTTTCTTGTTGGGACCCAACGTATACCAATACACATCATGCGTACGCACAACATGTAAGTATGTGTTGGTACAACATGGTATCACAACATAACTCTACGACTCAAATATAGATAAGGCTCAAGAGAACCATACATAACATGATATTAAAAACATGGCTCTCAGGACCCAATATACAATGTCCTACAAGCAATGAAAGTGTAAACCTGTCTAAGTACAGACAGCTGAAAAGAAAGAAGGCTAGAAAGCCTGTCTATCTACAAGACCCTCCATACGAACCAGACCTATGTCTGGAATTTCCAAGCTACTCATCGAAGTCCACATGGAACTACTAGTGAGATTAAAGTCTCCTATGTAAAAAAATAAGCGATCGTGAGTACAAAGGTACTCAGCAAGACTTACATAGAAACTATGTACTTATGCATCCATATCAATAAAGGGAGTGGTGGAGTTTAACCGCAACAAGCCAGCTCTGACTCAATGGCTATCCAGAACTACGACTACTAGTAATTACTTTGATGTGAGAAGCACACAGGAGTCCACATATTCACCGTATCAATACACCGCTATGGATTCTGTCATGTCTCCCTACGACAAGGCCATCCATAGCACTCATGCTTATCCTGCACTTTTTAGAGTATCCACTTCAAGTTATCAATGAACCATATAAGTCTCCATGTAGTCCATATCTAAGGACGCGGCTATTTGAATAGATCATATTACCATGCAGGGGTGTTGTCGGGGGGAAGAACCCCAGGCAGGCAACGGAAGCCGGATCCTTTTCAAAAACAACGGGGCCAGCATCACCCCGTAATCCACCTCGGACTTGGCCGGGTCGCTCAGTCCGGCCAAAGTCCGCGATCCAGCAAGACTCTCTAGTCCAGCCAAGACCCGCAGTCCGGCAAGACTCTCCAGTCCAGCCAAGACCCGCAGTCCGGCAAGATCCTCCAGTCCGGCGCGCCAAGACTTCCTCAACAAGCCAGACCGGCTCGTGGCGTGGTCCCCAATCCGGCCACGGGTCAGCTCCCGTCCCATCTCAACCGTACGATGGGACGAGACACACCTACCGATGACCTAGGCAACAGTGCCTCGCCCATGCCCCTAGTCAGCCGAGGCGTGGCAACAGTGCAATCATCACAGCCCATGACGCCGAGAGACGGTGACATGATGGAGCATGCCGTACCCGACCCAGCTTGGCCAATACTTGGGGGCTTATGAGACGGCACACAGTGCCCCCATACCTGGCGGGCCCCGCGCCCGGAGAACCCGGCGAGCCCTATACCCCGCGGGTCCCAGCACCGGCTTCCTGGACGATGACAATCCGGCCCCACAGCCGTGTATCATTACCATTGTACCCCTGTGGGGTTGGCCTATATAAAACCCCCCGGAGCCCCCATGCACGGGGCGACGAGAACTAGAGAATAGGATAGACACACATCTCGGGAGAAGCAGCCTAAGCCTGTCTTCCTCGTTCCTCCCTACAGCTCAAGGAGCAACCCTGTACTGGTAAAACATCAATCACCTTGGCAGGATTAAGGGTATTATCTCCCCGGAGAGCCCTGTACCTGGGTATGTCTTGCGTCCCTAGCTCGCTCATGCCAACCCCGCTTCTGGAGCCCACCAGTGCCCTCGAGCTGCCTCCTATCTTTAGCCATCCCTTGGCATCTGCCGTGCGCCCAGCATGACAATTGGCGCCCACCATGGGGTGACTCGAAGTCCTGGCTGGGAGCATGCTTCAGACGGGGCCCCGCTCCTACTCCAACGAGCTCGTCGTGTTGGCGGACGACGTCACCGATGCCCTCGCCGCCTCCTTCGCCGCGCTACGCATCTCCGATGCGCCGGCGACCGATGAGTACCCCAGCGAGGTACTTGACTTCTCCGACTCCCCGATCACTACCGACAGCGGCACAACCGACGGAGCGATGGACCTGTCCGTAGAGGTTTTTGTCAGCCGAAACCGGCGCCACCTCTTCGTCAAGCACGGAGAGGAAGGCCGCCGAGGCTGAGGCCGCGGCGGAACGGGCCGCACAGCCCGACCCGCTGCGCGGTGCTATCCAGCGCCTCCGCGTGCCCATCAACACCGACATCGACGCCTCCAACATCACCGAGGCGCAGACCCGCCTCGACGGGGATCACCAGCACCTGCTAGACCTCACCCAGTCGCCCGCCGCGACAGAGCGTCGCCTCGCATCCGCTCAGATGGAGCGCGACGCCGCCTACGGTTTCACGCCTGGTGCCGCCAAGCCAAGTGATGACCCACAAGTGTAGGGGATCTATCATAGTCCTTTCGATAAGTAAGAGTGTCGAACCCAACAAGGGGCAGAAGGAAATGATAAGCGGTTTTCAGTAAGGTATTTTCTGCAAGCACTGAAATTATAGGTAACAGATAGTTTTGTGCTAAGATAATTGGTAGCAAGTGACAAAAGGTAAAAGTAAATAAGGTGCAACAAGGTGGCCCAATCCTTTTTGTAGCAAAGGACAAGCGTGGACAAACTCTTATGCAAGGTAAAGTGCTCCCGAGGACACATGGGAATTATCTTCAAGCTAGTTTTCATCATGATCATCTGATTCGCGTTCGGTACTTTGATAATTTGGTATGTGGGTGGACCGGTGCTTGGGTGCTGCGCTTACTTGGACAAGCTTCCCACTTATGATTAACCTCTAATACAAGCATCCGCAACTACAAAAGAAGTATTAAGGTAAACCTAACCATAGCGTGAAACATATGGATCCAAATCAGCCCCTTACGAAGCAACGCATAAACTAGCTAGAGTTTAAGCTTCTGTCACTCTAGCCACCCATCATCTACTTATTACTTCCCAATGCCTTCCTCTAGGCCCAAATAATGGTGAAATGTCATGTAGTCGACGTCCACATGACACCACTAGAGGAGAGACAACATACATCTCATCAAAATATCGAACGAAGAACAAATTCACATGACTACTAATAGCAAGACTTCTCCCATGTCCTCAGGAACAAAAGTAACTACACATAAGACATAATATTGTTCATGATCAAAGGGTTATTAATATGCATAATGGATCTGAACATGATCTTCCACCAAATAAACCAACTAGCATCAACTACAAGGAGTAATCAACACTACTAGCAACCCACAGGTACCAATCTGAGGTTTGGGTACAAAGATTGGATATACAGATGAACTAGGGGTTGAGAGCAGATGGTGCTGGTGAAGATGTTAATGAAGATAGCCCTCCCCAAGATGGGAGAGTGGTTGGTGACAACGGCGGTGACGTTTTCCCCCTCCGGGAGGGAAGTATCCCCGGCATAACAGCTCTGCCGGAGCCATAGATTGGTTTCCGCCTCGGTTCCGCCTCGAGACGGTGGCGTCTGGTCCCGAAAGCCTCCTCTTGATTTTTTCCAGGTCAAAATGCTTCATATAGGAGAAGATGGACACTGGGGGCCCACCGGCTGGCCCTCGAGGCAGGGGGCGCGCCCTGGGAAGGGGGGCGCGCCCCCCACTCTCGAGGCCAGCCAGTGGCCCCTCTCGTGGGTTTCTTTCGCCAGATATTTTTTATATTTTCCGAAACAATGTTCTGTGGAGTTTCAGGGCTTTTGGAGTTGCGCATAATAGGTTTCCAGAGTTTGCTCCTTTTCCAGCCCAGAATTCCAGCTGCCGGCATTCCCCCTTCTTCATGTAAACCTTGTAAAATAAGAGACAAAAGGCATAAGTATTATGACAAAACATGTATGAATATCCCATAATGCAATATATACCAACTTATAAGCATGATGTAAAATGGACGTATGAACTACCCGAAGCTTAGACCTCGCTTGTCCTCAAGCGAAAGCCGATATCGAAAAATATGTCCACATGTTTAGAGATAGAGGTGTCGATAAAAACAAAATACGGACATGAGGGCATCATGGTCATTCTCATAACAACAACTTATATAAATATAGTCATATGATTCTTATGCTAAAGTAACAATTCATCCACAATATCAAGTATGCATCATAAACTTCATTGGAAACTAACAAACTTTGGTCTCGGTCATTGAAGCAATTGCAATTTATCGTAAGATCGGAAAGATTCAATATAAGAGCTTTTCAGCAGGCCTACATACTCAACTATCATATAGTCTTTCACAATTGCTCACACTCACGCAATACTTATGTTTATGGAGTTTTAATCGGACACAGAGAAAGATAGGGGCTTATAGTGTTGCCTTCCAACCTTTTACCTCAAGGGTAATGTCAACAGTAATAGATCATGAAAACTTACATCCAAGTGGGTATATATGTCAGGATCTTTCCAACACAATGTGCTTACCAAAGGATAAAATGTAAAAAGGAAAGGTGGATTTCACCATGACACTTATAAGACAAGAATAAAAGATAGGCCCTTCGCAGAGGGAAGCAGAGGTTGTCATGTGTTTTCATGGTTGGATGCACAAAGTCTTAGCATAGAGGAACTTCGCTTTATATTGCCACTTGTGATAAGGACCTTTATTATGCAGTCCAGCACTTTTATTACTTCCCTATCACAAGTTCGTATAAATCTAATTTCTCCCACACTAATAAATCATACATTTTTAGCGGGTTTGCAACATGACAACTTACTTGGAAGGATCTTTCTCAATCCATAGGTAGGTATGGTGGACTCTCATGGCAAAACTTGGTTTAAGGATATATGGAAGCACAAGTAGTATCTCTACTTAGTGCAAGGAGTGTTGGCTAGCATGAGGGGGAAAGGCAAGCTCAACATGTTGGATGATCCATGACAATATACTTTATTTCGGATATAAGAAGACATAACCCATTATGTTGTCTTCCTTGTCCAACATCAACTCTTTCGCATGTCATACTTTACTGAGTGCTCACAATCATAAAAGATGTCCAAGATAGTATATTTGTATGTGAAGCCTCTCTTCTTTTATTACTTCCTATTAATTGCAACGATGACCCAAACTATGTTTGTCACCTCCCAACAACTTTTATTTATCATACTCTTGTATGTGAGGTCATTACTTCCCATAAGATCGATATGATCTCTTTGATACTCTGTTTGTTTTCTTTCTTTTTATCATGACCCAAGTGGGGAAATCAAGCCCTTGACTCAGCACTAATCTTTATTATATAGCATAGCTCACAGACTCGATTACAAAGGATAAAGCTCACAAAGCAAAAGCTCACGACTAGATCATGCTAACTTTATTCTAATAGATCAAGATACTACTAAAAGGATCGAACTAAGTAAAACGGTAAAGATAGGAGTGATAGTGATATGACACCGGGGTCACTCCCCCAAGCTTGGCAGTTGCCAAGGGGAGTGCCCATACCCATATGATTATGTCTCCTTCTTCGGGGTTGGTGATGATGGAGTTGTTGCTGATGTAGGCTTGTTGTTCTTCCAAGGCATGGGCTCACCATCATAGAAGGATGATCGAGTCTCCGGGATACTCAAATCTGCAGCCAAACTCATATTCTTGAATCTATACTCATACTCACAGTTTTGGTTTTGCAGGTCGTAGATCTGGGCTTGGAGGTGATCGATCTTCTCTTGAAGAATGGAGATGGCTTCTCCGAAGATCCTTGAGTCGATCTTGAGGCTATTGGCAAGCTCCGAGATCATCATATGGTTGGCGTCGAGTCCTCTTTCCACCATACCTTGGCACATGAAAACTTGATGCTCCATTGCTTCAAGTCTTGTCTCCACGCTTCCGGTCCTTCTCGGCCCCTCAACATCACGGATGTGCAGCACCCCCTCATGCAACTCCATAGTTTTTGGGTGGTGCAGCACCTCCGCAAGGTAGGGGTTGATGACCTTCTCGACGAACTTGTCCTTGGGGGTGTTGGAGGATGCCATGATGATCTAGATCTATCAAAAACAGTAGCTCAAAACAAAAACAGAGGGATTCTGCGTGATACATAGTTCAAAACCTTCGGGAGTATATATAATGAATTTTTCCCGAACAAAAGGAGTAACCCACAAGAAAACGGAGTCCAGGGGAGGCCCCGTGTGTCCTCCGGACTGCGGTTTATTTTTCTATTTTTCTAAATATTCCAAAAAGGAGAAAAATTGTCTTTAGAACTGTTTTGAAGTCGGTTTACTTACTGTATAACGTACCTTTTCCTTTTCGGAGGCTGAATCATTCTGGAAAGTGTCCCTTATGTATTCCTCCAGGGTTATGGTTTCAATAATATTAGTTTCAACATTTATAGGATTACCTGAGATATAATGTTTCATGTTTGACCATTCACCACCTTTGGATTTGGGCATTCGAAGTTGTTGATTTTTATGGCACCGGAATGATAGACCTCCTCGATAACATAAGGTCCTTCCCACTTGGAGAGAAGTTTTCCTGCAAAGAAATCTTAAACGAGAGTTGTATAGCAAAACATAATCACCTACGTTAAACTCACGCTTTTGTATCCTTTTTTCATGCCATCTTTTAACTATTTCTTTCAATAACTTGGCATTCTCATAGGCCTGGGTTCTCCATTCATCGAGATAGCTAATATCAAATAGCCTCTTTTCACCGGCAAGTTTGAAATCATAATTGAGCTCTTTAATAGCCCAATATGCCTTATGTTCTAGCTCAAGAGGTAAGTGACAAGCTTTTCCATGTACCATCTTATATGTAGACATACCCATTGCATTTTTGTATGCAGTTCTATAGGCCCATAATGCATCATCTAGTTTCTTGGATCAATTCTTTCTAGACCTATTAACTGTCTTTTGCAAGATTAATTTCAACTCCCTATTACTAAGTTCTACTTGACCACTAGTATGTGGGTGATAAGGTGATGCAATTCTATGGTTGACATCATACTTAGCAAGCATCTTACGGAAAGCACCATGAATAAAGTGTGATCCACCATCAGTCATACCCTTGGGAATATAACTTCTTTAAGCATCTTAATAGAGGTGTTATGATCAGCACTACTAGTTGGAATAGCTTCTACCCACTTAGTAACATAATCAACAATGACTAAAATATGTGTGTACCCATTAGAGGCAGGAAAAGGTCCCATGTAATCAAAGCCCCAAACATCAAATGGTTCAATAACAAGTGAATAGTTCATAGGCATTTCTTGACGTCTACTAATATTACCAATTCTTTGACATTCATCACATGATAAGACAAACTTACGGGCATCCTTGAAGAGAGTAGGCCAACAAAAACCGGATTGCAATACCTTATGTGTAGTTCTGTCCCCCGCATGGTGTCCTCCATAGGCTTCGGAGTGACACTTGCGTAGGATCTGTTCCTGTTCATGCTCAGGCACACAACGTCTAATAATACAATCTACTCCTTTATAAAGATGTGGGTCATCCCAGAAGTAATGTCTCAAATCATAGAAGAACTTTTTCTTTTGCTGGTAGGTGAAGCTAGGAGGTATGAACTTAGCAACAATGTAATTAGCATAATCAGCATACCAGGGAGTAGTATGAGAAGTACTTATGACAGCTAGTTGTTCATCAGGAAAGCTATCATCAATAGGTTGTGGGTCATCAAGTATATTCTCTAACCTAGACAAGTTATCTGCTACGGGGTTCTCAGCTCCCTTTCTATCAATAATATGCAAGTCAAATTCTTTCAGCAAGAGAACCCATCTAATAAGTCTAGGTTTAGCATGTTTCTTTTCCATGAGGTATTTGATAGCAGCATGATCAGTGTGAATAGTTACTTTAGAATCAACGATGTAGGGTCTAAACTTATCACAAGTAAACACAACTGCTAAAAATTATTTCTCGGTGGTAGCATAATTTCTTTGGGGACTATCTAGAGTTTTACTAGCATACTGGATAACATTTAATTTCTTATCAACTCTTTGCCCTAGAACAGCTAGCATAATCACTAGCATCGCACATAATCTCAAAGGGTAAATTCCAGTCAGGAGGCTGGACAATAGGTGCAGAGATCAATGCTTTCTTAAGTATTTCAAATGCTTCTAGACAATCATCATCAAAGACAAAAGGAATATCTTTCTATAAGAGATTAGTCAAAGGCCTGGAGATTTTGGAGAAGTCCTTAATGAACCTCCTATAAAACCCGGCATGACCAAGCAAACTTCGTATACCTTTGATATCCTTAGGGCATGGCATCTTTTCAATAGCATCCACTTTAGCTTTTCAACTTCAATACCTCTTTCAGAAATTTTATGCCCCAAGACAATGCCTTCATTAACCATAAAGTGGCACTTCACCCAATTCAAGACTAGGTTAGTGTCTTCACATCTCTGCAAAACTCGATCAAGGTTGCTTAAGCAATCATCAAAAGAAGTTCCGTAAACGAAGAAATCATCCATTAATATCTCAACAATCTTTTCACAAATATCAGAGAATATAGCCATCATGCATCTTTGAAAGGTAGCAGGTGCATTACATAAACCAAAAGGCATACGTCTATAAGCAAAGGTACCGAAAGGACAATTAAAGGTGGTCTTTTCTTGACCCCCCTTTGACACAGGTATTTGAGAGAAACCGGAATAACCATCTAGAAAGCAGAAATGAGTATGCTCGGATAACCTTTCTAGCATTTGATCAATAAATGGTAAGGGGTAATGATCTTTCTTAGTAGCTTTGTTTAACTTATGGAAATCAATTACCATCCTATAACCTATAACTATTCTTTGCGAGATCAATTCATCCTTATCATCAGGGACAACGGTCATACCTCCTTTCTTAGGAACACAATGGACAGGACTTATCCACTGGCTGTCAGCGATGGGATAGATAATACCTGCCTCTAGAAGCTTTAGTATTTCCTTCCTTACCACTTCTTTCATTTTAGGATTTAACCGTCGCTGATGATCGATAACTCGTTTAGCATTTTCTTCCAATTTTATCTTGTGTTGAAATATCGTGGGACTAATGCCCTTAAGATCATCCAGAGTATATACAATAGCATCTCAGTGCTTCTTCAGAGTTTTCAATAACCTTTCTTCTTCATGCTCTGAAAGGTTAGCACTAATAATAACAGGATATATCTTCTTTTCATCAAGATAAACATACTTAAAGATTATCAGGTAAAGGTTTAAGTTCAAATACGGGATCACCCTTGGGTGGAGGAGGATCCCCTAGGATTTCAACAGGAAAGTTGTTTTTCAATACAGGTCCCTGTTTAAAGATTATTTCATCGATCTCCCTTCCCTCATTCATATGCATATCATTTTCATGGTCTAGCTAGTATTGTTCTAAAGGATCTTTGGGTGACACGGCAATAGAAGCAAGACCAATAATTTCATCTTTACTGGGTGGTGATTTTTCAAGGGGTTGTCTACGAAATTTAGCAAAGTTAAAATCATGAGACATATCCCCTAATCCGACGGTGACAATATCTTTCACGCAGTCTATCTTGGCATTAACAGTATTCAAGAAGGGTCTACCAAATATAATGGGACAGAAAGCATCTTGTGGAGAACTAAGAACAAGAAAGTCAGCAGGGTATTTAACCTTCCCACACAAGACTTCAATATCTCTAACAATCCCAACTAGTGAAATAGTATCTCTATTAGCAATCTTAATAGTAACATCAATCCCTTCTAACTCAACAGGTGCAATATCATGCATAATTTCCTTGTACATATCAAAAGGGATAATGCTCGCACTAGCACCTACGTCGCATAAACCATGATAGCAATGATCTCCTATCTTAACAGAGATAACGGGCAAGCCTACGACAGGTTTATGTTTATTCCTAGCATTGGGTTTGGCTATTCTAGCAGACTCTTCTTGGAGGTAAATAACATGTCCATCTAAATCTTCTACCAAGAGATCCTTAACCATAGCAACACTAGGTTCAACTTTAATTTGCTCAGAGGGTGTATGTGTTCTAGTATTACTCTTACGAACTACAGTTGAAGCGTGAGCATGATCCTTTATCCTAACAGGGAAATGTGGTCTTTCAATATAAGCAGTAGGTATAACAGGATCAACATTATAAGTGATAGTCTTTTCTTCAACTTTAATAGGTTCAACTACTTTTACTTCAATAGGGGGATGGTATTTAAACCACTTCTCCTTAGGGAGATCAACATGAGTTGCAAAGGATTCACAGAAAGAAGCTGCTATCTGAGAGTCAATTCCATATTTACTGCTAAACTCACGGAAAACATCGGTATCCATAAAAGCTTTAACACAATCAAACTTAGGGGTCATACCTGACTCCTTACCTTCGTCGAGATCCCAATCTTCGGAGTTGCGTTTAATTCTTTCCAATAAATCCCATTTGAAGTCAATAGTCTTCATCATATAAGAGCCAGAACAAGAAGTATCGAGCATGGAGCGATTATTATGAGAAAGCCGAGCATAAAAATTTTGAATGATCATTTCTCTTGAGAGCTCATGATTGGGGCATGAATATAACATTGACTTAAGCCTCCCCCAAGCTTGAGCGATGCTTTCCCCTTCGCGAGGCCAGAAATTATAAATATAATTACGATCACAATGAACCTGGTGCATAGGGTAGAACTTCTGATGAAATTCCAACTTCAGACGATTATAGTTCCATGATCCCATATCATCGCATAGCCTAAACCATGTCAATGCATCTCCCTTCAAAGATAAAGGGAAGACCTTCTTCTTGATAACATCCTCGGGCATACCTGCAAGCTTAAACAATCCACAAACTTCATCCACATAGATTAGATGTAAATCGGGGTGAAGTGTTCCGTCTCCTGTAAAAGGATTTTCAAGCAGTTTCTCAATCATACCCGAGGGAATCTCAAAGCAAACATTTTCAATAGGTGCAGTAGGTTGAGGAGCAACTCTTTGCTCTTCTGCTCGGGGTGAAGATACCCCGAACAAGCCCCTCAAAGGATTTTGAGCCATAGTAACAAGTGACAATAAATTTCAGCACACTATATAAATTTTTCATTACCAAATTCCACTTACCAAAGGCGCTTCAATCCCTGGCAACGGCACCAGAAAAGAGTCTTGATGACGCACAAGTGTAGGGGATCTATCGTAGTCCTTTCGATAAGTAAGAGTGTCGAACCCAACGAGGAGCAGAAGGAAATGATAGGCGGTTTTCAGTAAGGTATTTTCTGCAAGCACTGAAATTATAGGTAACAGATAGTTTTGTGATAAGATAATTGGTAGCAAGTGACAAAAGGTAAAAGTAAATAAGGTGCAGCAAGGTGGCCCAAACCATTTTGTAGCAAAGTACAAGCCTGTACAAACTCTTATGCAAGGTAAAGCGCTCCCGAGGACACATGGGAATTATCGTCAAGCTAGTTTTCATCACGATCATCTAATTCGCGTTCGGTACTTTGATAATTTGGTATGTGGGTGGACCGGTGCTTGGGTGCTGCCCTTACTTGGACAAGCCTCCCACTTATGATTAACCTCTAATGCAAGCATCCGCAACTACAAAAGAAGTATTAAGGTAAACCTAACCATAGCCTGAAACATATGGATCCAAATCAGCCCCTTACGAAGCAACGCATAAACTAGGGTTTAAGCTTCTGTCACTCTAGAAACCCATCATCTACTTATTACTTCCCAATGCCTTCCTCTAGTCCCAAATAATGGTGAAGTGTCATGTAGTCGACATTCACATGACACCACTAGAGGAGAGACAACATACATCTCATCAAAATATCGAAGGAAGACCAAATTCACATGACTACTAATAGCAAGACTTCTCCCATGTCCTCAGGAACAAAAGTAACTACTCACAAGACATAATATTGTTCATGATCAGAGGGGTATTAATATGCATAATGGATCGTAACATATGATCTTCCACCAAATAAACCAACTAGCATCAACTAAAAGGTGTAATCAATACTACTAGCAACCCACAGGTACCAATCTGAGGTTTGGGTACAAAGATTGGATATAAGAGATGAACTAGTGTTTGAGAGGAGATGGTTCTGGTGAAGATGTTGATGAAGATAGCCCTCCCCAAGATGGGAGAGTTGTTGGTGATGAAGGCGGTGACGATTTCCCCCTCCCGTAGGGAAGTATCCCCGGCAGAACAGCTCTGCCGAAGCCCTAGATTGGTTTCCGCCTTGGGTCCGCCTCGAGACGGCGGCGTCTGGTCCCGAAAGCCTCCTCTTGTTTTTTTTTTCAGGTAAAAACGCTTCATATAGAAGAAGATGGACACCGGGGGGCCACCGGCTGGCCCTCGAGGCAGGGGGGCGTGCCCTGGGAAGGGGGCGCGCCCCCACCCTCGAGGCCAGCAAGTGGCCCCTCTCGTGGGTTTCTTTCGCCAGATATTTTTTATATTTTCCGAAACAATGTTCTGTGGAGTTTCAGGGCTTTTGGAGTTGTGCAGAATAAGTTTCCAGAGTTTGCTCCTTTTCCAGCCCAAAATTCCAGCTGCCGGCATTCCCCCTTCTTCATGTAAACCATGTAAAATAAGAGAGAGAAAAGGCATAAGTATTGTGACAAAACATGTATGAATAGCCCATAATGCAATAAATATTAACTTATAAGCATGATGCAAAATGGATGTATCACCAAGCCGTATCGCGGATGTGCGGACCCGAGGCGGCGCGATCGTACGCGCCCTCGGTGCCCTTCCTCCCATCTACGAAACTCCAGTGAAGAACATGCGCGCTCCTGTAATGCCGAGGATGGGACTATACCTCCTACGTGTCGAGGCACGACTTACAGGTATAAGCCCATTCTGAAATGATCTCAAGTTTGGTATCTTTGCACGACTCATGTAAGAATAGGGATGAAATTGCAAAAGAATAGTTGGCTTACACTCGCCACTTCACACAATTTATTACATAAGCAAAACATCATACAAAACATCACAACCCGACTACGGGCAAAGATCCAAAAGAAAGATACCAAAAACATAAAGCCACAGGTCCGAATCGCCCCTAGTAGAAACCACTACTGATCGTCGAAAACGTCACAAGCATACGGCCACTCTCTTCATCGAGCTCCCAGTCAAGTACTTGAACCAGCTCCTGCATCATTCTCGGCTGAACCTGCATCTGGTGTTGTAGTATTTGTGAGCCACGAGGACTCAGCAATCCCATAACCATGGGTATCAACACTAGCAAAGCTTTATGGGTAGGAAGAGGTAAAGTAGTGAGGTTGCAGCAGCGGCTAAGCAATATGGTGGCTAACTTACGAGTACAAGAATAAGATGAGCATCTACGCAAACGGTCGCAAACTAGTAGTGATCGCTAAAGATCCTGAACTACATATGAGTCATACATAACCCCACCGTGTCCTCTTCTCAAAGTGAAAAGAGACAGTCAGGGTTACTCACACAGTTGTGTGTTTTACTTCGGATCCTCTGTCAAGTTTTATACAACTGGACATTAACAAATTCCAATCTGCCACATAACCGCAGGCACGGCTTTCGAAAGATCATAACCCTGCAGGGATGTCCAAACTTAGCCCATCACAAGCTCTCACGATTAGCTGAAGTGATAAATATAATATCATCATCCCTTATCTTAGGGAAATCCGATCAGGCTCGGCATCCCGGTGCACAAGACATTTCGACAATGGTAAAACTAGTCCAGCAAGACCTCCCGGCGTGCCGACACCCTGATAGTAGCCGCACGTATCTCGTCTCAGGCCACAACCGGATGGGCGATGCTACATGTAAAACCAATCCTTGAGTTTCCCCGTGGTGGCCCCGCAGGACCCCCGTTTGAGACCAACACCATCAGCACTGGCCCCCCTGTTATGTAGAATTAAGAACCCGGGGACATGACCCCCTATGCAATTAATTAATTAATTAAGATGTTATTATGAGAAAATTAAAACTAATGTTGGGCCTTGCTGGAGGAGTTTTATTCAAAGTCGAACTGTCAAGGGGTCCCCATCCACCCATCATGTAAGGAACGCAAAATCAAGGAACATAATGCCGGTTTATCGGCGCCTAAGGTGGCATGAGTGGAACAAAACACCGAGCAAAAGGCCAAGCCTTCCACCCATGCCCAGTATATAGGTGTGTTAATAATAATAATAGATATTGTGATATCCAACAACAAGTTACCACCTGGAACGATCTTCATCTTCACCTGCAACTAACAACGCTATAAGAGGGGCTGAGCAAGCGGGTTACATAGCCAAATAGTGGTTTTGCTAGGAAGGTGTCAAAAGGTTAGAGGTTTCATGGCAACAAGGAGAGGCTGACATAAAAAATGGGCAGCGCGACATGTAACGATAGCATCGAGACAACTAAGCATGGCAATGGTAGTAAAGGTATCCAAGGGTATGATCATCTTGCCTGGGATCCCGCAAGGGAGAAGAACGGGTCCATGAAGTAGTCGAACAGAACCTCACAACTCCGGAACGAACCCGAAGCTAACGAGGGAAGCAAACCGGAAAGAAGCAAACAACATAGTAAACACACAAGCTTAAACATGGCATACTATGCACATCCAAGTATGATGCATGTCCGGTTTAAATATGCATGTCATGGTAAAGTGCACAAACAAGTACTACAAGTTAAGTGGAGTTCAATATGCAACGAGTTGCATATTTACGAAACACCACATGTTATTTATTTAGTTGACTCTCGTTTATTTACAAGACAAGATTAAATGTTTTTAACATAGCAAGAGGTGAATCAAAAGTAAACTACCTATCTAGGCAATTTAAATGAGGCCGGAAATACCAACAACAATTCCAGAAAAACCCCATGAGCATGTTTAGCAATTTTAAGCAAACAACAATTCACACATTTTAATGTTGTTAACATGATGCGGATGACATGATCAAGTTTATGCAATTTTATACTAAAAGTTAACATGAAGAGACATGAAGTATTGTCACCGTGGTGAAAGGAGAGGTTGCCACGGCAACGATCCGAAAATGATGCAACGGCAACATCTCGGTTCCGGTAACTAGTTGAGAGACCGGCGCAAAAGAAAAGGTAGCGTGAACGAGTCGAACAAGAAGAAAGGTGGGGTGATCCCGTCACCGGGTTCCCACGGGTCGGCGACGAGGCAACCGAGGAGCATGACAAAAGACGAAACGGGCACGGTGCACACAAGGAAAACATCTCATACAACACATGCATTCCACGGGTCATCGTCTCGGGGTTATACTTTTGAAGCGTTCATTCTCGGAGGGGTTCGAGGTCGTAGAGGAAGTAGTCGTTCACGTTTCGTAGTCGTACACGATGCGTTGTGGAAGTAGTTGTACTCGTGGTCTTCGGCGACGGTAGTGGTACACGCATGTAGACAAACTTGACGGTCCAGGGTACTTGATGGCCTTGAAGAACCGAAATGGTACAAGACGATGATACACGCCCGCGAGCGGTAAACGTTCACATGATGGAAGTTGAACTTGATGCATCTTCGGATGTAGCCATACGGGTACTATGGTCAAGGTCTTGCAGGCCTTGGAGATTCCGGAGGCACTCGGCTTGGACAAGCCCTCGGGCTGCTCCATGGAAACGAGCCAAAATAATGGAGGTCAAAACAGCGGCGGCAGTAGCATAGCTGCCCAGAAGAGATGGCTCAGGCAGAAGCTCCCTGGCCACGACGGAGCTCCTGCGGCCACTGACTCGGTCTTAAGCAACAGCTCGGTGCCGGGGCTGAGGATGCGTGCGCTCAAACTCGAGCAGCAGGGCCTGATGCAGATGGACTTGGTGCAGAGAGGACGGGAGGATCCGGTCCAGATCGGGGTCGGGCCCGACTTGAACGGCGGCTTGACAAACCGAAGGAGGTGGCGGCCGTGGCTCTTGTAGGTGACAGACGCGGCGGCGGCAGTGAGGAAGCCGATGGCGCTGACGAGGCGGCGACGGTCGATGATGCGGGCGGCGGTCGGAGCAGGGCCCGAGGCGTAGGGGGAACGAGGCCCCGACCGCGGGCGCTGCGGGCTCGGCGGGCGACGAGCGATGCGGCCTGGCGGGGCTCGAGGGAACGAGGGAGAGGGAGAGGAGTGGGTCGCGCAGGGACAGAGATGGGGACGAGGGAGAGGGAGAGGAGCGGGTCGCGCAGGGAGAGAGAGCGGGGTCGAAGCGCTGGGAGGGGAGAGCGAGGGGATGCTGGCGGCGGGGTAGGGAGAGGGCGAGAGGAGCGTGGCTCGGGACGAGTGCGGCGGCTGAGGGAGAGGGAGGAGCGAGGGGTGAGGAGCGGCCAGCTAGGGTTCGGGAGACCTAGGCCGCGGGGAGGGATGGCCTTATGGGCCTGATGGACTGGGTCCTCTCCTAATAATAGAGAGAAAAGAAGAAGAAAAAGAAAATAGAGAAGAAAATAAAGGAAAAGAAAGAGGGGGTTAGGAGTAGAGTTTGGGCATGAGGGCAATTCTCTTGGACTCGCAAAAATGAGGGCGGCCCAAGAAAAATAAGGTGATCATGATAGAAGAATTAAATTCAAAATCCTTTGAATTTAATTCAAAAGGTTTGAACAAAGCCCCGGATTTTGAAGTGCCCAAAAATGTTCGGATTTTGGAGGAACCTCGATAAAAATGGATAAGAATTGTTGGCAAGGTTTTGACGGTGAAACTTGACGCAAAAGGGCATGGAAAAAAATATGCAAGTGTGTTGAGGTTAATTCCAAATAAATGGAATATTTATAATATAGCTCCCTAAATATTGGGAGGATATGTTTTAAAGAGAAATCGCACTTCCCTGGATTTAAATAGACCGAAGGTCCACATGATTTATTTAAGTTGAGATGCAAAAAATTAAAGACATGATGGCATGATGACATGATGCAAAGAAAAATAAATAACGCAAGCACAAATGAAACACACGGAAGAACCCGGAACATCTGGAATCTCTGGAATCTTCTAGGACATCGATCTTCGGGCGTCACAGCTCCTCAGGCGGCCGCGGTCGGCATGGAACAGCTCGCAGGCGAAGAACTCCGGGAGCGCCTCAAGAGGGTCAGCGACCTCCTCGCAGCGACCAACGCGCAGCAGGACCACCTCATCCGGCTCGCCAAGCCGGCCGGGTCCGGCTCCGCCCGCATCGTTGGAGCCGGCGACGACCCACACTCGGCATCCTCCCCACCCGGCTAGGCGCACTCTGACCGTACCCAGACCCGGCGCAACCCCGCCCAAACGACCGCTGGTGGCTTAGGCGACGAGTCGCCTTCCGAAGCCCAGCGCCGGCTCAAGGCGTCTCCCCAGCCGACCCGGTAGTAGACTGCGATCGACCCCGTCCCCCGTGGCGCAGTCACCGGCCGGCTGGGTCCGCGCGCCATCGACACCGCGGACGCTCGCCACCGCCTGGACCGGCTCGCCCACTCCCAGGAGCTGGAGGAGACCGGCGCGGTCGGCCCAGCGTGCTTCGGTCCGCGCATCCGCAGCGAGTCCTTCGCCAAAGGGTTCACGCATCCTCGTGACGCGCGCAAGTACAACGGCACCGTGAAGCCACAGGACTGGCTCACCGACTACACCACCGCCATCGGCATCGCCGGCGGCAACCACCGCCTGGCCGTCCGCTACGTACCACTCATGCTCCAGGGATCGGCCCGCACGTGGCTGAATAGCCTGCCGGTGGGCAGCATCGACACGTGGGTCTATTTCGAGGAGGCTTTCGTGCGCAACTTCACCGGGACCTACCGGCGACCCGGCCGTCCCAGCCAGCTCGCCATGTTCGTGCAGGGGCCGACGGAAACTGTCCGGGAGTACCTAGCACGCTGGACCGAGCTCCGCAACAGCTGCGAAGGCGCCCACGAGGTCCAGGCGATCCAGTATTTTGTCAACGGGTGTCGGGATGGTACCCTCCTCAAGCACAAGATGCTATGCTCCGAGTCGACCACCATGTCCGCGCTCATAGGACCGGCATACAAGTACGCGAACGCCGACTCCGCCATGAAGATCCAGGTGGCCCTAGACAAAGCCGGCAAGACCAAGCCAGTTCCCCCTCCGAAGCCGGCTGGCGAAGGAAGCCGACAGGATCAGCATAACCAGCAGCAGCACAACCGCAAGGCCGAACAACAGGCCCAGAGACACGACAACCGGCTCATGGCGGCCGCCGAATAGGCGCCCGCGATCGAGCCGGCCGCCAAGCGCTGGCAGACTGGCAAGACAACATGGCAACCATCCATGAGCTTCGAGGAGATGCTCGACGCTCCATGCAAGCACCACAGCGGTGTGAGGCCATCCACGCACACGCTTCGGCAATGCGCCATCACCAAGCGCATCATGAGGTGTGACGTCCCGCCGCCTCCAGCCCCGGCTCCAGGAGCGGGGCCGTAGCCTCCGCCTCCCCCACCACCTCCGGCTGGCGGCGCCATGCGCAACGACGCCTACCCAAAACCGAACGCGGCTTACATCGTCTTCACCAGCATCAGCGATGACAAGCGCAGTGAGCGCTCCATCTGACAGAAAGTGAACACCGTCGCCCCGGCCAGGCCAGAGTACATGCACTGGTCGGACCGCCCGATCACATGGACGCGAGAGGATCACCCGGCCGTCATGTCGAATCCAAGTGGATACGCCCTTGTCCTCAACCCCACCATCGTCGCGCCTCGGCGCACTTCCAAGTTCTCCCAAGTCCTCATCGATGGCGGCAGCATCATCAACATCCTCTACCGGGACACTATGACGAAGCTCAGCCTCGAAGCCAAGGACCTGGAGCCGACCAGGACCGTCTTCCACGACATTTTGCCCGACCACTCCTGCTCTCCGATCGGTCGGATCCGGCTCGACGTCCTACTCGGCGACTGTAGCCATTTCCGACGCGAGCCGATCTGGTTCGAGGTGGTGGACCTGTCCAGTGCGTACCATGCGCTGCTCGGACGGCCCGCACTAGCTAAATTCATGGCGGTCCCTCACTACGCCTACTTGAAGATGAAGCTGCCAGGTCCAAAAGGCCTCATCACCATCACCGCCGACTACCGCAAATCTCTGGAGTGCGCCCGAGATGGATCCAAGATGGCCGAGTCGATGGTCATTGCCAAGTAGCGGCGCTAGCTTGACCGGATCGTTGCCCTTGCTGGTGAGGCAGCGGCCACGCCAGTCCCGGCCGGGCATCCCGAGGACATGCATGGTCCCCAAAGGACATGCCGGGCATCCCGAGGAAGTATGCCGAGCACAAACTTCATGTCCGCAAGGACGCCAAGCCTGTCCGCCAACCCCTACGACATTTCTCCGAAGAGAAGAGAAGGACCATCAGTGAAGAGATCACTAAGCTTTTGGCGGCCGGCTTCATCATGGAAATATTTCACCCCGAGTGGCTGGCCAACCCAGTCCTCGTCCTGAAGAAAAACAACACCTGGTGCATGTGTATCGACTACACCAGTCTGAACAAGGCCTGCCCCAAGGATCCATTCGCCCTCTCGTGAATTAACCAAGTCATCGACTCCACCGCCGGGTGCGAGCTCCTATCCTTCCTGGACGCCTACTCCGGCTACCACCAGATAAAGCTGGACCCGGCCGACGCCCTAAAGACATCCTTCATCACGCCCTTTGGGGCATATTGCTACATCACCATGTCGTTCGGCCTGAAGAACGTCGGAGCCACCTTCCAGTGGTGCATGCAAAAATGCTTGCTGCCGCAGCTCGGCCGCAATATCCACGTCTACGTGGACGACATCGTGGTGAAGACCAAGCAGCACCTCACGCTCCTCGACGACCCGAAGGAAACCTTTGCTAACCTGCGCGAGTACAAGGTCAAGCTCAACCCAGCGAACTGCGTTTTTGGCGTCCCGTCCAGAAAGCTACTCGGCTTCCTCATCTCGGAGCGTGGCATTGAGACAAATCCAGAGAAAATCAAGTCCATCGAGCACATGCGCAAGCCGGCTTGGCTGCATGATGTCCAGAAGTTCACCGGTTGCTTGGCCTCGGTCAGCCGGTTCCTCAGCCAGCTGGGTGAGAGGGCCTTGCCCCTATACCAGCTGATGAAGAAGGCGACGCCGTTCGAATGGAATGACCAGGCGGACGAGGCTTTTCGGGACCTCAAGCGCGTGCTCTCCACCGCACCCGTCCTGGCCGCCCCAGCCGAGAATGAGCCGATGTTGCACTACGTAGCTACAACCTCGCGCTCGGTCAGCACGGTGCTCGTGGTCGAGCGACCAGAGAAGGGCAAGATCCAAGCCGTCCAGCGCCCCGTGTACTACCTGAGCAAAGTGCTCTCCACCTCAAATCAGAACTACCTGCACTACCAGAAGATGTGCTACGATGTGTACTTCACCGCCAAGAAATTGAAGTAGTATTTCCAAGAGCATGAAATCACCGTGGTCAGTACAGCCCCCCTCGGCGAGATCATCAGGTGCCGCGACGCCTCTGGCCGTGTTGCCAAGTGGGTGCTCGAGCTAGCCGGCCATGTAGGAGATATGCCTAAGAGGCAATAATGAATGATATTATTTATCTCCAAGTTCACGATTATGTTTATGTTCCATGCTATAACTAATGTGGTTCCCGAGCCCGTATATCCATAAAGGCTCTAGGGAAAACCCATGTGCATGTGTGGAATAATAAACGATAAAATGTATTCCTAGTCATGCCTCTAAGACTAGCTCAAGTATTGCATGATGATTATGTTTTCCCAATCATGGGCATGTCTATGCCAGCAACTTTGAGGGCACAATGTTAGAAGACCATTTGTGTTGAATCGACCCGAATAGATGTTATGCTATGAGATACATTCGTCACAAGTTTAATGGTACATAACACAGATATGGTTAACGTTTGCATGATTCCTTAGACCATGAGAGTATCGAGTTTCTTCATCCTTTCTTCATGAACTTTCGGGTTTGTTAATGGTCATCCGTAAATGGGAGGCTATTACGGCGGCTTACATGTTCATGGAAAAATATGTCAACTAACTTGATAGCTCAATATTGGGATTTGCTCCTCCAACGATGGAGAGATATTCTCGGGCCCTCTCGGTGTTATGCTATCCATAATCGCCTGGCCAGACACCTTGTGATTTGATCACTAGGATGCCGAAACACGGAAACGAAAAAAGTGAACAAAACCGGTAACGAGGTAACTTGCATGGTGGACAAATTTTTCGTCCACGGGGATGCAATAAATCTCACCTCGGGTGTTTCTGACATATCACGAAGCAACGGGAATAGCTCACTGCAACTAGAGGTTCACTCGAATATTCATTCTTGTGGGTATATGGGTCAATATGGGTGTCCACGGCTCCGATGTTGATCATTGATCGGAAGGGGTTCCGGGTCATGTCTATACTTCACCGAACCTATAGGGTCACACGCTTAAGGGTCATCTATGTGCTGAATACTAGACAGGAAGTTAGAGAGAAAATCACTGAAAAAGTTTTGGACAGCGGAAAGTTTCGCAGAGAGAGGTCATTGGATGAGTTTCGGTGAAACCGAAAAGTTGTTTCGGGATATACTATTAAGTCAAATTGGTCTCTGCACATGCCTCATAATTCTTGGAGGGTGCCAGAGTCATTCTGGAAACTTTCTGGAATTTTCCGGGATAAAAGCTGGAATTGCTCCGGAGCTGCCGGAACCACTTCAGATGCTTTTCGCAGATGAAAATCACTAATCTGGAATTGTTTTGGAGCGCGTTGAAAATTATTTTAGTAGGTATTGGAAATGTTCTAAGACCACATAAATATTTTCAGTTCAAATGGACGCTGGAAAATGTCGTAGTGAATAGTGAAAGTGCTTTTTGGGATATTTATGGAAAGCCACCTTTTGGGGCTTTTCCCAAAAGGCTTCTAGAAGGACTTGGGGATCAAGGAACCCCCTTTGGGGGGCCCCCATGAAGGTGGTACATTGGAAGATACAGCTCATCCATGGAGCTCCACTTGTCATCCCTTTATGCCCTTTATGCCCTTTTATGTGTGACATAAAGTGTGGGCAATTTGGGTTTTTTATGTTTCCCCCTACCCCTTGGGTTTTCCTATAAATAGAGGTGGAGAGGCACTCTCCACACTTACTCTTTCTCACATACAAGTGCCATTGCAATGATCTAGCTTCTCTCTCCCTCCTCGCGAAACAGTTTCGTATAGCCGAAAGGCTGTCTGGGTTCCAGTGGGAACTAGTTCTGGACGACGAAGCCCTGCTGGATAGATGACACCGTATGTGTGCAAATCTGTGGAGAGATCGTAGTTTCGGTCTTATTTCAAGAGTGCCTTCCGAAGGGCTGTCCATGTGACCATCCAAGTTTCCAAGGTCCTCCCGAAGGGCTGTCCGAGTGAACGTCCGAGTTTCGAAGGTCGTCCCGAAGGGCTGTCCGCGACACCGTCCGGGGGACTGTCCGACCACCTCTCGGAGGGCTGTCCGAGGGGCAGATGAGGGTATACATCCGCGCGGTTGGGAGGTTGTAAATCCTAGCTGCGGGGATCTGCACCACCGATCGTCATCAACTCTACTTCCCGATGCGTACGAGTCGGTAACGAAAAGATCAAACCTTGTATGCAGTCTCCATAGTGGTCCTGGGCTGGTGCGTAGGTCGGAAATTTTTGTTTTCTGCTACGTTACCCTACAGTGGCATCATGAGCCGTGCTATGTGTAGATGCAGGTTGCAATCTAGAATACATAGAGATGTATGTGTGTTGCACAATATAATTAGGTAGTAGATGAGTTCTATTACTGAAAATTATTTGTGTGGGTAGCAGATGAATTCTGTTACCTGATGTTCCTGTTTCTACCCTTGAATTTGCATAATCCTGATCTTGACGGCATGGTGGAATCTCACAAAGTTCTGGCAATCCGTGATCCTTTCATGCTGCTCCTGGGTATGCTGATTGACAGATCAACGAAGTGCTAATAGTTCTTTGGGTTCCACCATAGTTAAAGAAAGATGGATGTTTCACAGACGAAAGGGCAATGCAAATATGATCTGCACGGGGGTCATGCGTATGATGAAGTTTAGTATGGGGTTCGAGATTTTATTATCTCGTGCTTCATACACCCCGCAAAGTTAATCTAGCGACTTGAATTATCATACCTGATGATGGACGTTGGTAGCTTCAGTTTGTTTCAAAACCTTAGAAGCCACGAAAAACAAGTTTTTGCATGAACCGATTATAGGCGTCTAACTTGGTTTTGCAGGAGGGTTTGCATGTGCATGTGATGTGGTATAGCAGTGCTCATAATAATTTGATTATGTTGGAGATGACTATATAATGTAAATTGATTAACATGACCTGTGTGTCATGATTCGGTATTATCGCTGGAGCCATAAGATTGTCACTTTAATGACCTATGTGTCAACCTTAAGTAATGCACTTATTTTATTATCTATAGAGATAGCAATATTATCTGGTGCGATGATAAGGTGGTGGCAATCTTCGCGAAGGTGAACACCGATGCAAATGCCAAACACGAAGAAATGAAAGACTTCTCCGTCAGAAAGGGCTATACAATATCATGCTATTATGAATTGCCTGAGATGTTTAGCCCTTATGATGCACCCTTCTTTATTGCGTGGTAGTCACTTTTTATTAGGGTGATCTCTCATAAAAATATCAAGTAGTTAGTGTTCTCCCAAGTATAGCACCGTCACGGCACCTATCTTTTCAGGGTGCGCCGTGTCACACGGGTACGAACGATTAGAGAAGTGTGAGGCGGGTGAGTTGAGACCTCACAGCGAGATCACTTGGTTGCGTTCAGGCAAGACCGTCATGAGCTCGGAACACACGCATCGAAAGATGAACAAGAGTCACATAGAGATGTGATTGGCAAGTTGGTCTACCAGTTGAGATTTTCATCATCAGTGGTATTACACCAATGGCGAACAATTGAAATGCGGGTCTTGTATCACACACAATCAATTTTGAGAGAAATTGAATTGAGTCGGAGCGCACTGTAGAATTAACTTGTTTAATTCTCGATGCAATTAATTACGAACATTGTCTAAGTGTTTTTTACATAACAGCTGTAGATGAATGGCTCGCATTTCCACCTTCCCTATTAAAATTGAATAGTTGTTAAATATCTGGTTAAAACTTTACGGTTGGTAACGTAATCTGAGGATTGTCCTCAAAAGTGCCGATACGGATTTTGTCCTATCGCATGATTTCCGTATACTCCCGCTAAATGCAATGGATGATGAGACTCTCGTCCTTCGATCCAAAAGCTACAATTCCGTTGCGGTCAAGTGCAATATGTTTGCTTCCATGAAACTCGAAGTTCGAACGTTTGGGATAGTTATGTGATATTCATGGAACTGGAAATTAATTTTCAGAGACAAACAAAGGCTGAAAGATATGAAATATCCAAAGCAATGTTTGTTTGCAAATTATTAGTAAAGTGTTTAATATGCATTAGACTAATAAGAGAGGGATCCAGAAGAACGCCTGTCATATGATGAAAGGTGAATAAAACAATGACTTAAAGAGAAAGGAAGTGTCCAAAGGGTGTTAGTATGACTTACACCCCTAGGATGTCCAGGGCTAAACGCCACTCTTAAGTTGGGTGCTTCTTCTAAGAGTAGGAGAAATACTAAAAGTTAAACTATTAGAAATATAAAGGCAGAAAGAAAGAAGACTGGAATATCCAGCTCATGTATGAATGTCATACAATTTTTTGATGTATAAAAGGCTGGTCAAAGATATAGTTCTTGGGAATTATGGTTAAACATTTTAATCACTAATCTTTGGGTATTGTGAGTTAATCACAAAGATACCCGCTCGATTGCATTCTGTTGCGAATCGATGTAAGAGCTACTATGGCGTCAAAAGACTAGCCAGGAATGAGGTTTTAATACGTGTTGGGAACATAGTAAAAGTTACTATACCTTCCATCGGTGTATTACCTATGTATTTTCTTTCATAATTCATTTTAGAGTTTCTTACACTCTAGCCCATTGCACAATGTTTATTCCAAAAGGGTTGTTCATAAAAGAACAATTGTTGTTCAGTACTATGAATAACATCAAGGGCCATGCTTCCATCCAAGACGGGATGTATGTAATGAATATTGATGGTAAAATGATACATCCATAACGCCGACGTAAATGTCGCAAGACTATGAGAATACCACACATGTGTGGCACTGCATTTGGTCACATTAGAGAAACCCGCATGGAAAAATTCCATTATGATGGATTTTGAAGTCGTTTGATTTTGAATCATCTGACATTTGCAACTTTCCTCCGAAAAGTGAAGTGACTGAAATACCGCTAACAGGCCATAAGGAACGAGGCACAAACTTATTGGTGATCATACATTTTGATGTGTGTAGTACAATAAATGTTGTTGCAAGTGGTGGATTTATTTATCTTCAGAAATGAATCAAGTAGATATATGGATATTTACTTGATGAGACGTAAGTCTGGATCTTTTGAAATCATTTGAAAAGTTTTCAAAAATGAAGTAGAAGTTATTGTAACAAGAAAATTATGTTTCTGCAGTTTGATTGCACAAAGGAATTTTTGAGTTACATGTTTAGCGGATGTCTGATGAGTTGTGAAAGGGGTTTCATAACTTGCACCTCCTGGAACACCACTGCAAGTGGAAAGTCCGTGGAGATGTAATCTAACCATTTATGACATGGTACGGTCAAAGATGACATAAATAAAATTTTCAATATCCCTTTTAAAGTGATGCTTTAGAGACTGCGGTTTTTACACTGAAAAGAGCTACATCGGGTATGTTGAAATGAAGCCATGGTATGGTACGCCCAACCATGTTATATCTTTTCTTAAAATTTGGAATATGGAGCTTGTGTAAAACGTTACAAACCTATTCCAAATCAGACAAGTGCTACTTTGTAGGTTATACCAAAAGGTTGGGTATTCCTTTCTCACTATACCGATGCAAATAGTTTTGCCGCGAAACGGTGTGCTTTTAAAGAGAATGGTTATTTCAAAAAAAAGGTGAGTGGGAGAATAGTGCAACTCGACGAGATAAATTGTATCTTCATCATCCGATCAAAGGAAAGAGACCTTGGAAGTAATTCCAGAGTTTCCTACTGCGACTGATACGGAAGTCTCTACAAAATGGATGAACTTCGGTCGAACTTACAGCTGAACCACGTAGGCAAGGCTCGTGCGAACCTCTCAGGTGCGCAAACGAGATATTGTTGTTAGACAACATTATGCCTACGATACACAAGGAAGCGTTGATGGGCCCTGACTCCGGAATTGGCTAAATGCCAATACAACCTTAGTTAGTTTCCACATAAGTGATTCAAGATTAAAACCTTGATACACCTTTCAGAAGACTTAGAGTCTAACAAATATTTATGGAACTTAAAACTGATACGGATAAAAAATGTTTTATCCATAAAGCTCGACTTGTTGAAATAACAAGTTCAAGAGTTGACCACGATGAGGATGTTTTCATCTTAGCGATGCTTAAAGTCGGTTCGGGTTGAACTAGCAATTAATATATATTTCAATCATGAGATATGAAACATGGCTGACAATAGGATTTCCATCTGATCGAAATGAAACCAAGGACTTGCATGTGTTATAGTCCAAGGCATTTTTTCTATCTAGAGGATGCTAGTAAGGGTGCAAACTTCAGAGTTCCAGCGATGGACAGAAGAGAGCAAAATGGAGTTGGAATCTTCGTGCTTTGATGAAATGGTCAAAGGGGTTTGACTTCATCAATGGGTAATGAAGATGCTTGTAATTAAAGAAAGTAAGTGGGAGTGTAACCATATTTCTAAAAGCCTTGTGTGCTTGACACATTGTTAATTGGAAATAAATTTCTTGACACGAATTAGGACTTCATTTGAAAATAGTTTTTTGATGAAGTGCTTAGTCTAAATAGCCTCAATATTAGGCATAATGATCTATGGAGATAGATTTACCTAATATGGCTAAGTAATGAATACATATTGACAAGGTGCTAAAACCTTTTGGCATTTAAAACCGCCAAGGAGTGATTCTTGCCAGAGTCACATGGAGGAGTTTTTTGCAACACTCGGTGTCCCAAAACACTGATGAGAAAAATACATGATGGAGATTCCACACACTCCTATGTTTGGATTAATCATGTATTCCATGGTATGTAAAACAACCAGATATGTCCAATACTCCCAAGCTGTTGTGAGTATAGATACCAAAGTGATCAAAAGTATTGATCATGGGACAATAGTGACAAAAAGGATTATCAAGGACTAAAGTAGCACTCATGACGTGTTTTCTCGCAAGTGGAGATCATGAAGAGTTCGTTGTAAAATGTTACATCGATACAATCTTCATCATTTCTCCATGCGATTTTCGATTTAAATTGAGGGCTTTGTGTAACACACAATGTGGTGGTGCAGTTAGTTGGAAATTGTTCCAAACAAGTTACTGTGGCAAATTCTATAACAGAGGCGAAGTATGTTGCCGCTTTAGAAGCGACGAAGACAAATATGTTGAATCATATAGTTCATTCATGAACTTAGTATCGTTCTAAGAAGACTTTGGTCAATGGGACACTATTGCAGATAGTTGCTCCATAACCCAGTCTGTGGAATCAGGTTTCGACCAATGATTCACGTATATACAAAGCCAAGTCCGCACAAAATATGAATTTTGTGAAAGAGTGAAAACACGAGGATATGCAGAGATACACACGGAGCTGAAATTGTCAGATCTGACAGACATCAGGCTATACCACATGCGAATCATTTTTTACACCAGTATGCCATATGTGTAAAGTGCATTAGCATTCACTAGATTATTGACTCTAGTGCAAGTGGGAGTCTGTAGGACATATGCCCAAGAGGCAATAATGAATGATATTATTTATCTCCAAGTTCACGATTATGTTTATGTTCCATGCTATAACTGATGTGGTTCTCGAGCCCGTATATCCATAAAGGCTCTAGGGAAAACCCATGTGCACATGTGGAATAATAAACGATAAAATGTATTCCTAGTCATGCCTCTAAGACTAGCTCAAGTATTGCATGATTATTATGTTTTCCGAATCATGGGCATGTCTATGCCAGCAACTTTGAGGGCACAATCTCAGAAGAACATTTGTGTTGAGTCGACCCGAATTGATGTGATGCTATGAGATACATTCGTCACAAGTTTAATGGTACATAACACAAAGATGGTTAATGTTTGCATGATTCCTTAGACCATAAGAGTATTGAGTTTCTTCATCCTTTCTTCATGAACTTTGGGGTTTGTTAAACGACATCTATAAATGTTACGGCGGCTTACATGTTCAGGGAAAAGTATGTCAAGTAACTTGATAGCTCAAGATAGTGATTTGCTCCTCCAACAATGGAGAGATATTCTCGGGCCCTCTCGGTGTTACGGTATCCATAATCATCGGGCCAGACACCTTGTGATTTGATCACTGGGATGCCGGAACACGGAAACGAGAAAAGAGAACAAAACCGGTAACAAGGTAACTTGCATGGTGGACTAATTGTTCGTCCACGGGGATGCAATAAATCTCACCTCGGGTGTTTGTGACATATCGCGAAGCAATAGGAAAAGCTCAGTGCAACTAGAGGTTCACTCGAATATTCATTTGTGTGGGTATAGGGGTCAATATGGGTGTCCATGGCTCCGATGTTGATCATTGATTGGAAGGGGTTCCGGGTCATTTCTATACGTCACCGAACCTATAAGGTCACATGCTTAAGGGTCATCTATCTGCTGAATACTAGACAGGGATTCAGAGAGAAAATCACTGAAAAAGTTTCGGACAGCGGAAAGTTCCGCAGAGAGAGGTCATCGGATGAGTTTCGATGAAACCGAAAAGTTGTTTCAAGATATACTATTAAGTCAAATTGGTATCGGCACATGCCTGATAATTTTTGGAGGGTGCCAGAGTCATTCTGGAAACTTTCTGGAATTTTCCGGGATAAAAGCTGGAATTGCTCCGGAGCTGCCGGAACCACTTCAGATGCTTTTCGCAGATGAAAATCACTAATCCGGAATTATTTCGGAACGCGTTGAAAAATATTTTAGTAGGTATTGCAAATGTTCTAAGACCACATAAATATTTTCAGTTCAAACGGACGCTGAAAAATGTCGTCGTGAATAGTGAAAGTGCTTTTTGGGATATTTATGGAAAGCCACCTTTTGGGGCTTTTCCCAAAAGGCTGCTAGAAGGACTTGGGGATCAAGGAACTCCCTTTGGGGCCCCATGAAGGTGGGACATTGGAGGGTGCAGCTCCTCCATGGAGCTCCACTTGTCATCTCTTTATTCCCTTTACACCCTTTTATGTGTGACATAAAGTGTCGACAATTTGGGGTTTTTCATGTTTCCCCCTACCCCTTGGGTTTTCCTATAAATGGAGGTGGAGAGGCACTCTCCACACTCACTCTTTATCACATACAAGTGCCATTGCAATGATCTGGCTTCTCTCTCCCTCCTCGCGAAACAGCTTTGTAGAACCGAAAGGTTGTCTCGGTTCCGGTGGGAACTAGTTCTGGACGGCGAAGCCCTGCTGGATAGATGACACCCTATGTGTGCAACTCTATAGATTGATCGTAGTTTTGGTCTTAGTTCAAGAGTGCCTCCCGAAGGGCTGTCCATGTGACTGTCCGAGTTTCCAAGGTCCTTCGAAGGTCTGCCTGAGTGATCGTCCGAGTATACATCCTCGCGACACTGTCTGGGGGACTGTCCGACCACCTCCCGGAGGGCTGTCTGAGGGGCAGATGAGGGTATACATCCTCGCGGTTGGGAGGTTGTAAATCCTAGCTGCGGGGATCTGCATCGCCGATCGTCATCGACTCTACTTCCCGATGCGCTATGAGTCAGTAACGAAAAAGATCAAACCTTGTATGCAGTCTCCATAGTGGTCCTGGGCTGGTGCGTAGGTCGGAAATTTTTGTTTTCTGCTACGTTACCCTACAGGACACACCATCCTCTACAAGCCCCGCACCACGATCAAGTCCCAAGCTCTGGCTGACTTCCTCGTCGACTAGACTGAGACCCAGTACTTGCCACCGCCTCCAGACTCGATGCACTGGCGCATGCGCTTTGACGGCTCCAAAATGCGCCTCGGCCTGGGAGCCGGCATCGTGCTGTCATCCCCAAAGGGCGACCGACTCAAGTACGCACTCCAGATCCACTTCGCCGCCTCCAACAATATCGCCGAATGCGAAGGTCTTGTGCACGGCCACCGGCTGGCCAAGGAACTCGGAATCCGGCGAATCATGTGCTACGGTGATTCAGACCTAGTGGTCCAGCAGTGCTCCGGCGAGTGGGACGCGCGTGACCCCAACATGGCAAGCTACCGTTTCCTCGTGCAGAAGTTGTCCGGCTTCTTCGCAAGCTACGAGTTCCTCCACGTCCCACGAGCGGAAAACAAGGCAGCCGACACACTCGCCAAGATCGCCTCGTCTCGACAGTCCATTCCGTCCGACGTTTCCCTCGAGCACCTGCGAAAGCCGTCTGTCAGGCCGTCTCCGGACTCAGAGTCCATCCACGTCCCAGACGAACCGGGGACTGCTCAGCCCGGCCCGGGGACTGCTCAGTCCGGCCCAACAACCGCGGAGCCTGGCTCGGGGACTGCTCAGTCCGGCCCGGCAATCGCGGCGCCTGGCCCGGGGACTACTCAGCCTGACCCGGGGACTGCTCAGTCCGGCACGGGAACTACCTACCCCGGCCCGGCAACGGCAAACCTCAGTCCGGCCGGAGCTGCCTCGGACGACGCCGCCACTGAAGCAACCATAATGGCCGTCCTCACCGTGGTGACGGCGCCATCTTGGTCCCTATCCATTAAGGAGTTCCTGGAAAGTGGGACCCTCCCCATCGACGAGACTGCAGCCCGACAAGTGCTGCGCCGAGCGTCCGCGTACAGCATCATCAACATCGAGCTCGTCAAGCGCAGTCCCACCGGCGTGTTCCAGCGCTGCGTCGAGCAGGACAAGGGCGTGGATATCCTCCTCGACATAGACCAGGGCGAGTGCGGCCACCACGCCACGTCACGATCCATGGTGGCCAAGGCTTTTCGCCATGGCTTCTACTGGCCCACGGCCCTCGAAGACGCCGAATCGCTCGTCCTCAAGTGCGAGGGATGCCATCGCTTCAGCAAGAGAACCATACCGATCGCCTGGCCTTTCGCGCTCTGGGGGCTCGACATGGTGGGACCTTTAAAACAGCCCGAGGCGGCATGACGCATCTACTGGTAGCAATTGACAAATTCACCAAATGGATCGAGGCAAGGCCGATCAAGAAGCTGGATGGGCCAACAGCCGTCCGATTCGTCAAGGACATAGAGGTGTGCTATGGCATGCCGAACAGCATCATCACGGACAACGGCACCAACTTCGCCAAGGACGTGCTCGCGCAATACTGCTCCGTCTTCGGCATACGCCTCGACCTGGCGTCCGTTGCCCACCCACAGTCCAACAGCCAGGTCGAGCGGGCGAATGGGCTCATCCTATCCGGCATCAAGCCACGGCTTGTCGAACCTCTCGTCCGCTCACCCGAAAGTGGTTAGACCAGCTGTCGACCGTCCTATGGAGCCTCCGAACAAAGCCGAATAGGTCGACCAGATTCACACCGTTCTTCCTCGTCTACGGAGCTGAAGCCGTCATCCCGACCGACATCAATTTCGACTCACCGCGCGTCACGATGTACACTGAGGCCGAAGCCAGGGAAGCCTGCGAGGACGGCGTCGACCTACTCGAAGAGGCGTGTCTCCTAGCGCTAAGCCGCTCAGCCATTGACCAGCAAGGCCTCAGGCACTACCACAGCAAGAAAATCAAGCCCCTCGCTTTCCGTGAGGGAGACCTCGTCCTTCGACTCATCCAACAGCAAGCCGGCTAGCACAAGCTATCCTCCCCATGGGAGGACCCCTTCATCATCAGCAAGGCTCTGTGCGACCGCAACGCCTACTACCTCATCGACGTGCGCAAGTCAAACATGCGCAAGAGGGACACGGCCAGAGAAGAAACAATTCGGCCCTAGAACGCGGAACTCCTCCTTCCGTTTTACAGTTAGCCGTGTACGTCTATGTATCGCTGCCTTTTGCACTCAATTAAAAACTATGGGGTCCCCAAACGCTGCTCGAGGCCACCCTTTTCCGACCAAGTTATTTGTGTCTCTAGCGTTCTATACTTCACCTGCCTTTTCGTCCAAACCTGGCCTCCGGTTCGACTTGCTCAAACTGGGGACTCGGGGGCTGGCCGGCTCGGTTCCACCCGTCACCTTGCTTAGTGTTTCTTGGCGTGTTGAGATCGCCACGGTCTCCGGCTCCGCCTTAAGCCACAGATCCGGATTTGGCTGTTGGTCGGCGAGCGAAAAGGCTAGAGCACCAACACCTGACGAGAACTAAGCCACGGACCGCCGGGTCACCCAACCCGGCCACGCCATGAACAGTCAAGTCACCACACGGCCGGCTGCCTATCATCCGGCCTCGCCGGATCACTGCAAGCCAGTCCAGTGGGTGTTGCACCCGCGCTCAATGTTTCGAAGGCCTAACTACTGCGCATCCTTCCCCAAAGGCCAAACCCCTTGTCACGGACCGGTGCCTCGGCCGTCAGACTCGCGGGGGGAGGCCTGAGGGGGAAGAGGCAGGGGAAAATGGCTCGACAAACGAAAAGCAAAGGCGCAAACATCCACAAACACCGCAACACGGCGCCGGATCGATCGACCTGGCCCCGCCACTCGCAAACTTCACAACACGACCGACTGCCTGTCATCCGGCCTGGCCGGATCACCACAAGCTGCCCCAGTGGGTGTTTCGCTCATGCTCAACGTTTCAAACGCCTAACTACTGCGTGTCCTCTCCCAAAGGCCAAACCCCTTGTCACGGACCGGAGCCTTGGCCGTCAGACTCGCGGGGGGAGGCCCGAGGGGGGGAGACGCACAGGAAAACGGCTCGAGGAACAAATAAGCAAGGGCAGAAACATCCACGACATTCATACAAACTTTAAATTCATAAAAAGCCCAAGGCCAGAATTCGTTACACCCAGTGCACCCAGTGGGTCGGGTGGACCTACTACCTAACAAAGATATCTACAAAGATTTAAAAACAGGAGCTTCAGGCGCCCGCATCCGCACACGCTGGGCCTGTCGAGGTGCTGGTGTCTTCATCGTCGACACCTGTGTCGCGATAGACATTCATCTCCTCAGAGCTGCCATCCGGATCATCCAGAAGCAGGCCGAAATCATCAACAGGCACGACTACGCCATCTTATGTCCGCTCCGGCCGGAACTCGTCATGGTAGGAGAACTCGGCGATGTAACTGGCCCGGGCGGCAATATCGCCAGCCTGTGCCTCCAGGTGGCTCTCCGAGCCGGCTCGCTGGCCCATCAGCGCCTTCAACGACAGGCCCGGATACCAGGACATCACGAATTGGAGTGCCATCTCGGCACCAGCTCGGGCGGCGGAAAGGCGCCAGTCATGGAGCCGATCCGGCCCCGCCTCAAGCCACCGCGCAAGCCGCGAGAAGCTGGTTGGCGCAGCGGAGCCCGGCCAAAGGGCCGCCATCATCATGGTCCCGGCCTCGGAGAGCCACGCCATCTGCACGCCCAAGGCTTGCAGACGAGCCTCAGCGGTGGCCATGATCTCTGGGAAGATCCAGGCCACGTGCGGGTCAGTTCCAGAGCCAACCGCGCCCCATGAATCACGCCGGAAGCGGATCGCCTCCTCCACCAAGTCCTGCGTCTCCGGGATTAGCCCTGTCAAAGATAAGAGTCAGAAGAGATTCGCAATGAAAAAAGGAAGCCGGAACCTCAGTCCGGCAAAAGACTCAAGAAAAGCACTCACTGGAGAAGGACTCTTCCAGGTGCTGCGCCTCAGGCAACGTACCGCGCCGCTCCCAGTCAAGAGTATGGTCGCGGTCCTTAACCGCCTCCTCTAGCTGGGGGACCTTGACAGGCGCCGCCTTCAGCTTGGCGTCCTTGTTTGTGACCACCTTTTTGGCCCCCTCGCGGCGCTGGGCCTTCCCCAGCTTGGCCTCCTCCGCCGAGGCCACGAGGCCCTTCAGGCGCTCCACCTCGTCCTGAAGCTGACACTTGTCGTCGGCCTGCCTGCCGCGGTGCTGGTCCGCCTCGGCAAGGGCCAGCTGCGCCTCCGCGACCTTGGCGGTCTCCACCCGAAGCCGCTCCACCTCGGCCTCAAGGCGGCTCTTGTCGCCCGCCAGCCACTTCTGCAGCTGCCAGCTTCGTCGAGCGCCTGTCGGGCCCCCATCGCCTCCTGCCTCGACCGCTCGTACGCGGCTGCAGTAGAACGTCTTAGATGCAAAGCACCCCAAAGACTCACAAGAGGAGAAGGGGAAAAAGAAGAGAGAGTGTACCCGTCACGGCACGGAGCTCCGGCTCCTTGGCATCCAGCTGCTCCTTGAGCCGCTCGTGCGCGTCAAGGAGCCGGCTGAAGACACCGACCCGATAGGAGTCCAGTTGCTGCGCAACGAAACAGAGATCAGCAAAGAAGACATCAGTGTAAAGATTCGGCCCAACTACTATGTAGTTGGCCCAAATCTCGGGGAATACACCCAGTGGGTGTGCTGGCGCGCCCCCACTAATAAAGAAACAAGCAACAGTAAATACTTACGAGCACGGCGTCCTCTAGTTCCCGCGCCTACTCCAACTCGGCCCGGGCGTAGGCCGCGATCCGGTCCATCCGGCCCCGCAAACGCCGGGTCACGGCGGCCATGGGCGCCTCCTCCTGGGTTTGGGGCCCAAAGAAGACCTCGCCGGCTCTGTGTCGTGGCAGCACCGGCTCAACGACCCGGCGACCCCCGGGCTGAAGCACCAAGGTGTGCTCACAACCAGCCGTCTCGCTCGCGGTCGGTGTCCTCTCCGGCACCTCCGCCGTTAGCGCCCCCAAGGAGGCATCACCACCGCCTCCGCCATCCCTCGCCCGCTCGGCTAGATTGGCTCGCGGCGGGGTCTCATCCTCGGTGACCATGACCTCCCGGTTGAGGTCCATCGCATCGGCATGGCTGCCCTGGCCGTGCGCCTCCTCAAACGATGGGACGAACACCGTCGTCGCCACCGTCGTTCCGGCCGTGGTCCAAGCCTGGGTCGACGACGACTTCAACGTGGCCTCGGCCCGATCCCGGTCTCGCCAGGCCCGGCCGACCGCGTCGGACGGATCCAGACCATGGTCCGGATCCTCCCGCTCCTCCTCCTTGCCCGGATCGACGGTGGTGGACCGACTCGTCCGGAACCCAGCGCCATCGGGGGACGCGGCCTCCACCGTCACCTACGCCAGCGAGATTGGCGATCTAAAACCAAGACAAATCAGCACAAAGGAGGGCTCAACGGAGCCGCCCGACTCAGAGCCAAATAAGAAGGAATACTTAACCTGGCAGCACCGGCACGGAGCGCCTCGACGCCTGGGGGACGCGCCTCCTCTTGGAGGCCGGCCTCACTCCCCTGGCCGCGCCTGCGGCGTGCTTCATGGGTGGAGCCGGTGGAGCAGCGCTACCCTTGCCGTGAGGCCGGCCCGCTGCCGGCCCCGCCTGACACGGCCCGGCTCCAGCCACCCCGCCACCTCGGCCTCCCGCCGCCATCGTCACCGCTCGGGACGACCCGGCCCTGGCAGCGGCTCCGCCCTTACCAGTCGGTGCCGCTACACCAGCAACTCGCGTCAACACCTCCGACGCAGCCCAGAAACAAAACTTGAAGAAAAGGAGATACGCGCACCTGCTCGGTGTCCGACACCCGCCTCGGCGACCGCTCCCTCCCCTCTGCCGTGGGCCTCGGGCTCCTCCGAGGCGGCGCGCACCACCTGCGTCCCCGTCCGGTCGTAAGGATACCGGATGTCGTTCAGAAGTACCTCCCGCGTCGCGCCCAGGCGGATAAGAAGATGAGCGGCGGCAAAGTACGGAGAGAAGGGACTCACCGCTGGTGCCGGGTTCGCGTGGCTATACGGAACCTTTCCATATTGCTAGTCATCTGGCAGGTTGGCCTTGGAGATGTCGTTCACTCAGCGAGCGACCTGCTCCGCCCTCAGCCGCAGCTTCAACATGCGGTCGGGGTCGTCGAGGCCCCTCATCTCACTGATGAGACGAGCGCGCTGCTGCAGGGGCAGCACCTGCCGCGCGATGAAGGCGGTGACGAGGTCCCTGCCTTGGAGTCCTTCCTGCTCCTTCATCATCACCACCCGCTCGGCCAAATTGAGAACCGCCTGCGACGGCCGCTAGGGGTAGTAGGACCAGTTCTGCTTCTCCTGAGGCAGCACGTCGGCGACGGGCAGCAGGTTCATGCGGTCCACGCCCAAATTACGAACGTAGAAGAAAGAATTCTGCCATTTCTTGGCGGAATCCTCCAGAGGCACCTTGGGGCTCTCGTCCCCCGGCCGCCTGTAGATGATGGCGGCTCCGCATTCAGACATCTCCCCGGCCTTCGGCCCATGCTGCTTCAGGGAGAAGAGGCGTGCGAAGAGCTCGATGGAGGGCTCGACGCCGAGGTACACCTCACAGAGCGTGACGAAGCCGGAGAGCTTTACAATGGCTCCGGCTCTGAGATGATGGGTCTGGAGCCCGTAGAGATCCAAGAATTCGTGGAAGAAATCACTCACGGGTAGCCCAGACTCACGCTTATAGTGTGTGAAGAAGACTACACGCTCCGAGCCCTCAGGGCGCAGCAACCGCTCGTCGCCGGGCAAGCGGACGGTGACTTCTGTCTCCGGCGGGAGGCGCTTGGTGGTGCGAAGGTAGTTTATGTCGTCCTCGGTGACGGTCGAGCCCATCCGCGAGCCTAACAGCAGCGCCATCGGCAAGAAGCTCAAAGAAAAGAAAGGAGAAGGAGAGGATGAACTCTACTCATGAACGACGGGCGGTATAGTGCGTGGCGGTCGCAAGAAGCAGAGGATGCGGAGGAAGAAAGGAGGGTGCGGGCGAGAACGATCTCCGCCGGCCCCTCGGCCCAATTTATAAACCCGTGGCTCGAACGCGGGGAGTGGGATCGACTGCGCCCACCTCTCCCACTTCCCGCAATACATGCGTGCACATGTACGTGTGCAATAACTGCCCCAGGAAGGGCAACCGGTTCGCAGACGCCACAACAAATCCGCATGCATGGCCCAAAGTTGCGCGACTGTGGGCCCCGGCCCGTCGCCCCGTCCCGTCGCGCGCGTGGCCTATCAGGTCTCCCCGGCTTCCGGCCACCACGTGGCGCCCGCATGGAATCCAAAAGAACATCCAAGATTCTGGGGACTCCTCGATTCCTGTCATCGCCAAAACACCGCTATCCGGCTTCCAGAAGCCGGCACACAGCGGGTCTTCCCCAGCTCAGCCCCGAGCCCGCTTTCAAGGGAAGGAAACAGCAAAGGCCCGATCACCCGAAGACGGCGGACCTTCACAGCATCGGGGACTACTGTCGGGGGATGAACCCCAGGCAGGCAACGGAAGCCGGATCCTTTTCAAAAACAACGGGGCCAGCATCGCCCCATAATCCACCTCGGACTTGGCCAGGTCGCTCAGTCCAGCCAAAGTCTGCGATCCAGCAGGACTCTCCTGTCCGGCCAAGACCTGCAGTCCAGCAAGACTCTCCAGTCCGGCCAAGACCCGCAGTACGGCAAGACCCTCTAGTCCGGCGCGTCAAGACTTCCTCAACAAACTAGACCGACCCGTGGCGTGTTCCCCAATCCGGCCACGGGTCAGCTCCCGTCCCATCTCAACCGTACGATGGGATGAGACGCACCTACCAATGACCTAGGCAACAGTGCCTCGCCCATGCCCCTAGTCAGCCGGGGCATGGCAACAGTGCAATCATCACAGCCCATGACACCGGCAGACGGTCACATAATGGAGCACGCCGTACCCGACCCAGCTCGGCCAATCCTTGGCGGCTGATGAGATGGCACATAGTGCCACCATACCTGGCGGGCCCCGCTCCTGGAGAACCCGGCGAGCCCTATACCCCGCGGGTCGCAGCACCGGCTTCTTGGACGATGACAATCCGGCCCCACGGCCGTGAATCATTACCATTGTACCCCTGAGGGGTTGGCCTATATAAAACCCCCCAGAGCCCCCATGCACGGGGGTGACGAGAAATAGAGAATAGGATAGACACACATCTCAGGAGAACCAGCCTAAGCATGTCTTCCTCCTTCCTCCCTACAGCTCAAGGAGCAACCCTGTACTGGTAAAACAACAATCACCTCGGCAGGATTAAGGGTATTATCTCCCCGGAGAGCCCTGAACCTGGGTATGTCTTGCGTCCCGCGCTCGCTCATGCCAACCCCACTTCTGGAGCCCACCAGTGCCCTCGAGCCGCCTCCTATCTTTAGCCATCCCTTGGCATCTGCCGTGCACCCACCACGACAGGTGTACTTGTTCACACATGCTCTCACCACTTACCACCATATACACGACATGTATCTCAGCAACCTTCAAGCGAAAGCTTGGCGAGGGTGTCGGACACAACCTGACTAACCACGCAAGAATCTTGTCCAGGTTTATCGCCCATCTCAGGCTGAACCCGCAAGGGAAGTCCATCCAAAGTTTCCATCATGGCCCCAAACGATTTGTGTAGGGTTCCCAAGTCCACCTCGACGAATGGTTCTATGCTTGGTACACTAGGCCACAGTGCCTAATCTGTCCCATGCCCACTTGTACCAGGTGCCACTTGGTAGAAAAATAGCAAGACCTACAAACACCAAAACTATTTGCAACTCCTGGACAGAGATCAAGAAGATTAATAAGTCGGGTGATCTTGGAGTACCCGGGGCCCAATGTGTGGTAGTAACTATTCTTGGATAACATACATAGAAATCAGTTGTTAAGGGCGGTCTCAATGATACAACCCCCCATGTACTCCTACATGGACTCCCATCGATATCTTTACCAAACAATGTTCACACACTTAGCTCTCAACATCAGAATATAATCACAACATTCCAATTCATTCCCGGATGAATCAGACCTGACACAACTCTAAGCAATATCAGGCATAACAAGCAAGCATGGATGAGTAGTCACAACATGGTTCAAGCAATTCCTAATCATGCTAGAAGGTCTTAACTATTTACTGTTGCAAAGACAGGCCATGCAGAGGAATGAGTTCTATTACGGCAACATGTAGCGGTAGAATCGTTGTTGTCCTAATGCAATAAAAGAGAGCAGGAGTGAGAGGGTAGGATTGTATTCGAGTGATCAAGGGGGGTTTGCTTACTTGGCACTTCCGAAGATAGTACTAATCTACATTGGTGTGAACGATTACAACGTTGGAATAGTCCTCTACCGAGAAGGAACAACACCGGCAAACAGGAAAAGGAACAACATTCAATGCAATGCACATGCAAATGAATGACATGTCATGTTTAGGTACTAAATTGACCAAATGCAATAGTTAGCCAAATTAATTGAAGTAGAATTCAAACATATACTAAATCCCAACTCCAAACTATTTATTAAAATCTCCCTAATCATGATTTGTCCTAAAAAGTGGAATTAACTTGTTCAAACATGCATGGTCATGCCATAAACAGATTCTTCATAAATTTCTGATATTTTCTCATATATAAATTATTTAATTATGACTTACGGTTGAATTTCTACGAATTTTGAAGTTTAAGTAATTTCAGGAATTTAAAAAATTATTCCTAATTAAAGAAAAACCTAGTAACTTCAATTATAAAGTTGGCACTTCATCATGCTTGCGTCAGCTGGTCAACTAAGTCGGTTCGGGTCAAAGCTGACTAGTGGGACCCGCATGTCAGTGTAACAGTGCTAATTAGTGATTTCTATTTATTTTAACCAAGTTCATTAGGGTGCATGGGCCCACTTGCTAGTGTCACTGGGGGTGATTAGCACATAGTTAAGTGTCTCTACGTCATCATCACCGGAGTTAAGCACGTGGTGACCACACATCACGGCGGTGAAGCTTGGAATCGAGTTGTGGGCCACGGTTTACAGCGCAGTTTGGTCTTACGAGCTCCTGGAAGAGTGTCGTATCGGCTGGTGGTGGCAGGTTGTGCTGGGGTGGTCTACAGAGACAGTGGCAACAAGCACAGCGGTGCTGAGGACTCGGCCACGGTGGCATCGACTATTAGAGGACAAGAGCGACCATGGGAGAAAGGGAAATGGCGCGCGGGCTCAGAGCTGTCTCGAAGAACGGCTCACCGGGCTCGTGGACGACCTTGTTGCAGCAAATCGGTGACGGCGATCAATGACATCTGATGAGGAAGATCACTATGCTGTCGATGAAGGAGGGCTCCCCGGCTTGCGTGGCTCGGTGATGAGGAAGAGGATGGCGCGACAGAGTTTCCGGATACGTCAGTGAGGTGAGGGGTCGATGGTGGCCACGGTGGTTCTTGCAACACTCTCGGGTGCGTCCAGCGGAGAGCGAGGGAGAGAGGTAGGTGAGAGGAATGAGCATGGGAAGGGTTGATACGTCTCCAATGCCTCTATAATTTTTGATTTTTCCATGCTATTATGTTATCATTCTTGGATGTTTTACAATCATTTTCTACCACTTTTATAAAAAAAATTGGGACTAACCTATTGACATAGTGCCCATGCCAGTTGTTGTTTTCTACCTATTTTTTCCTTTGTAGAATATCAATATCAAATGGAGTCCAAATGCAACGAAACTTTTTGGAGATTTTTTTGGACTAAAAGACATCCAGAGGGCCAAAGAAGTGCATGAGCGGAGGCTCGTGGGGCCCATTGGTGTCGCTTCCAACGCCTCTCAGCTCTATAAACTCTCAGATATTCCAGAAACCCTAGAGGAGTCGAAGAAAAATTGTTCCAGCCGGCGCAAGTTCCATAACCACGAGATCCAATCTAGAGCCCTTTGAAGTCACTCCGCCAGAGAGGAACACCGTCACGGAGGGGTTAATCTTCCTCATTGTTGCCTCTCCGATGATTCGTGAATAGTTTACCACACACCTACGGGTCCGTAGGAAGTAGCTAGATATATTCTTCTTTCTATTTCATCTTCAATACAATGTTCTCTTCGGAGATCTATTTGATGTAACTCTTTTGTAGTGTATTTTTTGGGATCCGATGAATTATGGATCAGATCTATTTGCAATTATATCCAAACATGATTATTATATTCTCGTATTTCTTCTTTGATATTTAAGTTTTGTTTATCCAACTTGATTGATTTATCTTACAATGGAAAGATGTGCTTTGTGATGGATTCGATCTTGCGGTGCTCAATCTCAGTGACAGAAGGAGACATGACACGCATGTATCGTTGCCAATGAGGAGAAAACGATGGGGTTATATTCCTACATGAATATATCTTTTCTACGTCATGTCATAGTTCTTAAGGCGTTACTCTGTTTCTTTTTGGAACTTAATACACTTGATGCATGTTGGAGAGCGGTTGATGTGTGGAGTAATAGTAGTAGATGCAGGCAGGAGTTGGTTTACTAATCTTGGACGTGATGCCTATATACATGATCATTGTCTTGGATATCATCATAACTATTCGCTTTTCTATCAATTTCCCAACAGTAATTTGTGTACCCACCGTGTGATATTTTCTCGAGAGAAGCCACTAGTGAAACCTACAGCCCCCATGTCTATTTCTCATCATATACTTGCAAGTCTATATTGCTATTTGTGTTTTCTCTTATTTTCTTCTTTTATTTTCATATGTATATTATTAAAACCCCAAAAATACCTTGTTGCGTTATATTTGCTTTTATCTTATTTGCATCTATCAATCTATCTATTTATCATACTACCTTACCCAAAGAGGGATTGACAACCCCTCTACACGTCGGGTTGTGAGGATTTGTTGCTTATGTGCGGGTGCTTCTTACATAATGTGCTTGGTTCTCCTACTGGATTGATACCTAGGTTTCATGACTGGGGGGAAATGCTTACCACCGATGTGCTCCATCAGCCCCTCCTCTTCGAGGAATTTACTGACGCGGTTTACAAGTAGAAGGAAGAATTTCTAGCGCCATTGTCGGGGAGGATCAAGTTAGATCTATCAGGTTCCCACACATAAACTTTCATATCCTTGCAATTTATATTACTTGCCATTTGCCTATCGTTTTCATCTCCCCCACTTCTAAAACGTTTTTACAAAAACACAAAAATATTTGCTATTTTATTTGCATTCTTCCCATTTGCCTTTTACATGCAAGATCTCTTGCTTTGCCATTATGACGGGCACATCTGTACCTCCTTTGTCTCCAGACTTTGAAGTCCTCTACTTCAAACAAAAACAAGGATAAAATCTTAAAGGTTTCTGTTACAGGCTACTGGAATCTTATTGTACTTGCCCTATTAAAGGAGATGCAAAAAATTTGCTTCGCAATTTTATGTTGGTTTAAGTGTGTCACATATACAACTTTTGGATTTTGTTGCTAAAGGGAATTTTGTTGAGATTGATGCTAATGCCGCTTATGAGTTGATATAGGGTATATTTGGAGTTCCGCCACCACAAAAGGGATTTACTTTCACTCAAGAGGGGATTCAAATATTAGATAAATAGGTGACATGCAAAAAGTAATTAATGGAATTGCAAAAGTCTAATGAACCTCTCAAGAATAATAGTGGGAACCTCAATCACACGAACACTTTGATTGCTCTTTGTAATAAGCGTCTTGATATCTTACATCTAAATAAGGTTTTTTCTCTGAAAATGATGGGAAGAGTAAAGAGCCTCCCAGATTTGAGAAAGCTCTTGCAAAGATCCCAAATACCAAAGAAGAGAACCCATAGAATATATGCATTATGCCTAGTTAGGGGAATTAAACAAGAGCGCTTGTTTGGAGGCAGCATCTTTTTGCTTTTCGGTTTTATTCTGTTTTTTCAATAAATGCACATTATTAATTCTGTAATTATAGTGTCTTTGGTGTTTTAATTAGTGTGTGTGCCAAGCAAATCCTTTGGATTGGTTTGGGTGAGAGTTGAGTTGATTATGTGCATCAACATAAATTTTTGCGTCCAGTGGCAGAACTGTTGACATGTTTTGGTGCGTGAACAATTGCTGAATTTTTACGAACAATTGATATACAAATTTCCCATGTTTTCCTATTGTTTTAGAATTTTTGGAGTTACAGAAGTACCACTAAAAATGACGTATGTACGGACTGTTCTGTTTTTGACAGATTCTGTTTTCGTTGCATTATGTGCTTATTTTGATGAATCTATGGTTTCTTTTGGGGGTATAAGCCATGGTAAAGTTAGAATATAGTAGGTATAATCTAATAACAAGTTTTGAATATGATTTCTACAGTACTTACAGTAAAGATGATTTTTGTTATACTAACGAATCTCATGAGGTTTTGTTCAGTTTTGTGTGATTGACGTTTTCTAGTTTTGGGTGAGATCACGACGAGTGAAGGAATAAGGAGTGAATAGAGCCTAAGCATGGGGATGCCCATGGTACCCAAGGGAAATATTCAAGAAGTATCAAGCAACTAAGCTTGGGGATGCCCCGGTACGTGATGACCCACAAGTATAGGGGGTCAGTCGTAGTCCTTTTGATAAGTAAGAGTGTCGAACCCAATGACGAGCAGAAGGAAATGACAAGTGGTTTTCAGCAATGTAATGTCTGCAAGCACTGAAATTGTCGGTAACAGATAGTTTGATAGCAAGATAATTTGTAACGAACAAGTAACGATAACGGTAATAGTATGCAGCAAGGTTGTCCAATCCTTTTGTGGCAAAGGACAGGCCAAATCGGTTTCTTATAATAAGCAAAGTGTTCTTGAGGGTACATGGGAATTTCATCTAGTCAAATTCACCATGTTGGCTTGATTTGTGTTTGTTACTGCGATAATTTGTAATGTGGGTGGACCGATGGTTAGGTGTTTTTCTTACTTGAACGAGCCTCCTACTTATGATTAACCCCCTCGCAAGCATCCGCAACTACAAGAAAAATATTAAGATAAAATCTAACCATAGCATTAAACATTTGGGTCCAAATTGGTCCCTTACGAAGTAGCGCATAAACTAGGGTTTAAGCTTATGTCACTCTAGCAACCCATCATCAAATAACTACTTCACAATGCATTCCCTTAGGCCTAAATACGGTGAAGTGTCATGTAGTACACATTCACATGACACCACTAAGGGAATCACAACATACATATCATCGGAATATCGAACACATATAAAGTTCACATGATTGCTTGCAACATGATTTCTCATATGACCTCAAGAACTTAAGTAACTAATCACAAGTGATAAACATGCTCAAGAACAAAGGGGTATTAAATAGCATAATTGATTTGAACATATAATCTTCCACCAAATAAACCATATAGTAATCAACTACAAGATGTAATCAACACTACTAGTCACCCACATGTACCAATCTGAGGTTCCGGTACAAAGATTGAACACAAGCCATGAACTCGGGTTTGAGTTGAGATGGTGTTGTTGAAGATGTTGATGAAGATTGGCCTCCCAAACATGAGAGGGTTGTTTGTGATGACGATGACGATGATTTCCCCCTCCGAGAGGGAAGTTCCCTCAGCGGAATTGCTCCACCGAAGGGAAAAAGTGCTCCTGCCCAAGTTCCGCCTCGAGACGCCGGCGCTCCATCCCGAAAGTCCTCTTCCTAATTATTTTAGGTCAAAAGGACTTATATACCAGAATATGGGCACCAGAGGTGGGCCAAGGAGGGCACAACCCACCAAGACAAGCCAAGGTAGGTTGTGCTCACTTGGTGGGCCCCCTATGGTACTTATTTGCTCCAATATTTCTTAAATATTCCATAAAAATTCTCCGTGAAATTTCAGTTCATTTGGAGTTGTGCATAATAGGTGGCCTGACATTGCTTTTTCCGGTCCAGAATTCTAGCTGCATGTATTCTCCCTCTTGATTTAAACCTTGCATATTATGAGAGAAAAGGCATTAGAATTACTCCAAAAGGCATTATTATACATAAAAACATCATAAATAATAGTTAGAAAACATGATGCAAAATGGACGTATAAACTCCCCCAAGCTTAAATCTCGCTTGTCCTCAAGGGAAAAACCGAAATCGAAAAACATGCACACATGCTTAGAGAGAGAGAGGTGTGTTGATAAAAACAGAATACAGACATAGAAGCATCATGCATATTATTGTAACAACAAGAAACATTATTAAAACATAATCCAAAATAGCTTTACCATATAACTTCTCATGAGCAAGTAACAATTCATCACACTATTGAAGTACAAAGCATAAACTCCATCGAAAACAAACAAATTATGTTCTCAATCAACGTTGCAACTACAATCCATCATATTTTTAAGAAGGGTCACGTATCGGAGCCTTTAGGGCAGTCCAGATAGTGAACCATCATATAGACTTCTATGATTGCTAACACTCACCGCATACACGTGAGCAAAAAGTTTCAACAGGACACATATAAAGTTAGGGGCTTATGGTTTCGCCACCCAACGCATTCACCTCAAGGGTGATGTCAACAATAATAATTCATGCTTGATAACCCACAAGTGTAGGGGATCGCAACAGTTTTCAAGGGTAAAGTATTCAACCCAAATTTATTTATTCGACACAAGGAGAGCCAAAGAATAATTTTAAGTATTAGCTGATGAGTTGTCAATTCAACCACACCTGGAAACTTAGTATTTGCAGCAAGATAGTTTAGTAGCAAAGTAATATGATAGTGGCGGTAGTAGCAATAAAAGTAATGATAGTGTTTTAGTTTTAGTGATAGTAGCAACGGAAAAGTAAATAAGCAATAAGAAATATAGGTAAAGCTCGTAGGCATTGGATCGGTGATGGGAAATTATGTCGGATGCAATTCATCATGTATAAGTTATAACCTAGGGTGACACAGAACCAACTCCAGTTCATCAATGCAATGTAGGCATGTATTCCGAATATAGTCATACGTGCTTATGGAAAAGAACTTGCATGACATCTTTTTTCCTACCCTCCCGTGGCAGCGGGGTCCTATTGGAAACTAAGGGATATTAAGGCCTCCTTTTAATACAGTACCGAACCAAAGCATTAACACATAGTGAATACATGAACTCCTCAAACTATGGTCATCACCGGGAGTGGTCCCGATTATTGTCACTTCGGGGTTGCCGGATCATAACACATAGTAGGTGACTATAGACTTGCAAGATAGGATCAAGAACACACATATATTCATGAAAACATAATAGGTTCAGATCTGAAATCATGGCACTCGGGCCCTAGTGACAAGCATTAAGCATAGCAAAGTCATAGCAACATCAATCTCAGAACATAGTGGATACTAGGGATCAAACGCTAACAAAACTAACTCGATTACATGATAGATCCCATCCAACCCATCACCATCCAGCAAGCCTACGATGGAATTACTCACGCGCGGCGGTGAGCATCATTCAATTGGTGATGCAGGAAGGTTGATGATGACGATGGCGATGATCTCCACTCTCCGTAGCCCCAAACGGACTCGAGATCAGCCCTCCCGAGAGAGATTAGGGCTTGGCGGCGGTTCCGTCTCGTGAAACGCGATAATTCCTTCTCCTCGTTTTTTTTCTCCCCGAAAGTGGAGATATAGGATCTCGGGATACGTCGGTAAGGCACCAGGGGGCCCACGTGGCAGGGGGCGCGCCCTGGGCAGGGGGGCGTGCCCCCCACCCTCGTGGACAGGCCCTGGGCCCCCTGGTGTGAATCTTCTTGCTGATATTTTTTATATTTTCCAAAATAATTCTCCGTTGATTTTCAGGCGATTCCGAGAACTTTTTATTCTACACAAAAACAACACCATGGCAGTTCCGCTGAAAACAGCGTCAGTCCGGGTTACTTCCATTCCAATCATGCAAGTTAGGGTCCAAAACAAGGGCAAAAGGGTTTGGAAAAAGTAGATAGTTGGAGACGTATCAACTCCCGCAAGCTTAAACCTTTGCTTGTCCTCAAGCAATTCAGTTAATAAACTGAAAGTGATAAAGAAAAAACTTTGACAAAATTTGTTTTCTCTTGTTGTTGTAAATATATAAGCTAGCATTCAGGTTTTCAACAAGATCATGAACTAACTACATTCACAATAACTTCCAGGTCTCAAGACTACTCACCTTAATGGCATAATCAACTAGCGAGCAATAATAATAAACCTCGGATGACAACACTTTCTCAAAACAATCATGATATGATATATCAAGATGGTATCTCGCTAGCCCTTTCTGAGACCACAAAACATAAATGCAGAGCACCTTTAAGGATCAAGGACTGACTAGACATTGTAATTCATGGTAAAAGAGATCCAGTCATGATCATACTCAATGAAAATTAATTGTAATACATGCAACGACAGAGGTGCTCTCCTACTGGTGCTCTTTGATAAGAGGATGATGACTCTGCATAAAAGTAAATAGATAGGCCCTTCGCAGAGGGAAGCAAGGATTTGTAGAGGTGCCAAAGCTCGATTTTTAAACAGAGATTGAATAACATTTTGAGAGGTATACTTTCATTGTCAACATAACAACCAAGAATCTCGATATCTCCCATGCTACGCACATTATAGGCGATTCCCAAACAAAATGGTAAAGTTTATACTCCCCCAACCACCAACAAGCACACTCCACGGCTAGCCCGAAACAACGGGTACCGTCCAAACCAGCAACAGCCCTGGGGGAGTTTTGTTTAATTATTATGATTTTGAGCATGGGACTGGGCATCCCGATTACCAACCATTTTCTCATGAATGATGAGCGGAGTCCACTCATCGTGAGAATAACCCACCTAGCATGGAAGATATAGACATCCCTAGTTGATACATGAGCTGTTCGAGCATACAAAACCGAATTTCATTTGAAGGTTTAGAGTTTGGCACATACAAATTTACTTGGAACGGTAGGTAAATACATCATATAGGAAGGTATGGTGGACTCATATGGAATAACTTCGGGGTCTATGGAAGTGAATGCACAAGCAGTATTCCTGCTTAGTACAAATGAAGACTAGAAAGAGACTGGGAAGCGACCAGCTAGAGAGCAACAACGGTCATGAACATGCATTAAAATCAATCAACAATGAATGCAAGCATGAGTAGGATATAAATCACTATGAACATAAATATCGTGGATGCTATGTTGATTTTTTTCAACTACATGCGTGAACATGTGCCAAGTCAGATCACTTAAATCGTTCAAAGGAGGATACCACCCATCACACCACATCACAACCATTTTAATATCATGTTGGCACGCAAGATAGACCATTATAAACTCTCAGCTAATTAAGCATGGCATAAGCAGCTATGATCTATAATTGTCGTTGCAAACATGTTTCATTCATAACAAGCGGAATCAGGAACGATGAGCCATCATATTTACAAAAACAAGAGAGGTCGAGTTCATACTAGCTTTTCTCATCTGAATTAGTTCATCATATATCATCCTTATTGCCTTTCACTCGCACGACCGAACGATGTGGATAATAAAAATAGTGCACGTGCATTGGACTAAGCTGGAATCTGCAGACATTTAATACAAGAGAGAATACAAGGTAATATGGCTCAAGGTTAAATCACCAATAAAGCATATGAGAGCCACTAAGCATTTCTATCATGGTCTTCTACTCTTAACTCCTAAAGAAAGAAAGAAAACTATTTACACGGGAAAGCTCCCAACAAGAAAAAGAAGAACGGGAAATCTTTTTGGGTTTTCATTTTTTTAACAAACTACTTCAAGCAAAGAAAGTAAACTAGCTAGAAGCTACAACTATTTTTTTTGTTTTTCTGGGTTTTTCTAGCACACAAGAAAAAGTCTAAGAAAAAGAAATTGAAACTAAGCATGGATGGTACAGTGAAAGAGTGTGAGCACCAACAACTAGAATAAGTGTGAACATGAATGTAAGTCGGTGAGAAACACGTACTCCCCCAAGCTTAGGCTTTTGGCCTAAGTTGGTCTATGAACACGGATCGAAGCCACTCTCTCTAGTGTACTGAGATGTATCCTCTGGGTGCCACTGGTTGGCGAGCTCATCCAGCTCCCACCCATAAAACAGATTGATGGGAAGGATCAAGTGGTGGTTCTAGCTCAGGCCCTGAAGCTTGTGCCCGGCCTTGGTACTTGTAGAAGGCATCTGATGTGATGAGGAATACTCCTGTAGACAAATCAAACAAAGATGGTGCAGGCAAGGTAACAATTTCACATTATATTTCATCAAACCTCAATTTATAATTAAGCTACATATTCTTGTCTTTAACAATAAAGTCATGAGCTACCATGCTCTTGTAGTCTAGATAAACAGGGGCAAGCAATTTTTCTTCCTTCTCATGACGCCTAATAGGTATTCTAAAATGTTCAGCAAGGCGAGAAGCAAAGAAGCCTCCAAAGACAGGCCCCTTTGAGCGGTTCATACTCAGTCGTTTAGCAATGACGGCACCCAAGCTAAAGGTTGTGTCTTGAAACAAAGCATGGCGTAAAATGATAATATCAGGGGCACTGAGATTCCCACTGTTGCCGCGACCAATTAAACATCTACTAGCAAATAAGGCAAAGTAGCGTAGAACAGGGAAGTGTATACTAGTAATTCTTGCCCCTGAAACATGTCTCGTTTCCCCTACGACTATCATGTCAATAAACCCTTCTACGTCTTCACGACGTGGTTCATCAAGTCTACCTCCAAAGGGTACATTGCATATTTCACAAAAGTCTAAGAGTGATATCTCCTTAATCACATCATATTAACGAAACACCACCGTAGGTGGTGTTTTCCTAGAATGAAAATGAAAGCTTTGCGTGAAAACATTGGTGAGTAAGATATACTATTTTTTCTGGTCGTGGAGGAAGTCGGTGAGGCCTGCATTATTTTCCAACCAATAAAAGTCTTCATAAATCCCGGCGGACACCATGAAATCATTGCTAGGCCATTCACACGGTCGAACTTCCGCCATGCGAGGAAGATTATACTTGGCTTCTTATTTTCTTCTTTCTTCTTCTCCTCTGAGATCTCGCTGGAGGATCCCCTCAACAATCTTTTTAACATTTTCCTTTTCTAAAAATTTCTGAAATTTTTAGTAACTTCAAAATAAAAGTTAACCAAAATCAATAAGATTGATAGCAACAACTCCTATTAGTGCCTAGAGACTATATCATGCATTGGAACTACTTGGGACCAAGAAAAATTGACATGCAAGCTCAAGACCAAGGTCACCACAGCAGCATCAATTCGCGACAAATAAAGCACTAGAACAAAAATAATTGGACCAATGGAGGAGGCACATACCAAGGAACAATCTCCCCAAACAGTTTGATGAATGGTGCTTTGAGCAAGGAGATTGAAAATGGCAGCAAGATGAGCTAGAACTCGGGTTTGATCTGGTTGGTGATTTTTTTGGGAGGAAGAAGAAGAAGATGGGTGCAGGAATAAGTGGAGGAGGGCACGTGGGGCCCATGAGGCAGGGGGCGTGCCCTAGACCCTCGTGGCCACGTGCTAGCTCCCCTCGCGGTGTGTTCAGTGCCATATTTCCTCAAATATTCTAGAAACAATCATATTTCATTTTCATGGCATTCGGAGAACTTTTGTTTTCGGGATATGTTTTTGTTGCACCGATAAGTCTGGAAACAGACAGAAAATACTATTTTTGCTTTATTTATCCTAATTAACAGAAAGTATAAAGAGGGTACAGAAGGTTTGTGCTATCTGGATTCACCTATCCCATGTTCATAAAAGGGAATCCATTAACAAGGTTGATCAGGTCTTGTTAATAAACTCTTTCCGAGTAACATGAAAGCGGAGAATTTTCGAATAACACTAGGTTACCTAAATGGGGATATGTATGTCCCCAACAATAAGGATGTCATATGTCTTCTTGATAGTAGGAAGAGGAAACTTAAAACCTCCAATAGTAATAGTTGAAATTTTTCCAATATAATTGATACTGTGGACCTGAGGTTGTTTCCTCGGAAAGTGTACCGTGTGCTCATTACCATCGACATGAAAAGTGACACTGCCCTTGTTGCAATCAATAACTGCCCCTGCAGTATTCAAAAAGGGTCTTCCAAGAATAATAGACATACTATCGTCCTCGGGAATATCAAGTATAAAAAAGTCCGTTAGAATAGTAACATTTGCAACTACAACATGCACATCCTCACAAATACCGACAGGTATAGCAGTTGATTTATCAGCCATCTGCAAAGATATTTCAGTAGGTGTCAACTTACTCAAGTCAAGTCTACGATATAAAGAGAGAGGCATAACACTAACACCGGCTCCAAGATCACATAAAGCAGTTTTAACATAGTTTCTCTTATGTGACACCCCGAGACCGGTGCGCCAGGTGTCAACGAGTTATTCGCTGCCGTTGCCTTGTCTTCTGCTTGCGTGTTGCATCTTGCCATGTCATCATGCGTGTTGCATCAGCATGTTTTCAAAACTTACATCCGTCCGAGTTCCCTCGTCCTTTCCGTTGTCCGTTCTCAGCCCCGACACACTCGCACGCGCCTGCGGCGCCTCCGAATATTTATGTTATGAGTGGCCGAAAAACGTTCTCGGAAGGGGTTCAAAATTGGCCTGTGGTCTTATTATAGCATAGGTAGACCGCCTGTCAAGTTTCGTCGTGTTCGAAGTTCGTTTGATAGCCCAACGGTTAACCGCGTTAACCGCTGGAAGCCATTTCTCTTTTGGCCCAGCACCCCTTTCACACAGCCCACCTAGCCCATTCTAACCCCTCCATGCACTTGGTCCTTCGATCACGATCGCGTGGCCGCGAACCGCTCCTCATTTGGACACTCCTAGCTCCCTCTACCTATAAATATGTGTCTCCCCCATATTTTTCTCGCAGATCCAACCCTAGCCTCGCTCCCACCGCGCAGCCGGAAATGTCCGCACCGCCGCCGGACACGTCAGCGCCACCGCCGCCTCCAGTCAATGGGCATCCGCCACCTCACCTCTCTCTCTCCTCCCCGCCGCCGCGGCCCGCAGAGCCCATCCAGGGCCCGCGCGGGCCCGAGTCGCCGCCGCCGCCAGCCGCAGGCGCCCTCCTGCGCCTGCCTCCGCCCCGTTGCTCGCACCGCCGCCGGCCGGCGAGCCGCCGGCGAGCTCCTCTCCGCCGCCGCCGCCACCCGACCTCACCTCCTGCTCGCTCGCCGCCGCCTTCTGCCACCTCGCCTCCGCCGACCTCCAGCCGCCTGTCGCTGTCAACCTCACCTCGCCGGAGGGCCCTGCGACGTCGCCGCCGGTGAGGCTCATCACCTGCCCCTTGCTGCCGCCCCGATCCGATCGGGATCGGGAGAACGACGACCGAGCCGCCGCTGCTCCCTCCTGGGCCGCCCCCCAGTGCCTCTTGGGCCGGCCCGGTCCGCGTCCTCGCCCCACCGGCCCGGTCTAGCCGCCAGGCCACGCGGCTTGCTCCGGCCCGCAAGCGTGGCCCAACCGTCCCTCACATGGCCCAGCCCAGTACCTCTCCACCTCGTGCCGAGCCCGCTTCGGTGAGCGCCCCTCTATTCCCCGCTCGGTGCACATTATAGTTATATGACGCTCACTTTTCCCTCTGTAGAAATCACTAAGTCCCAGTTTTTGCATAGTATGTTGCTATGTTCATGTGGCTGTAACTTTTTGTGTGTATATCCAAATTGAGTGTATGATATGTCAAAATGATCGTGGTGATATGCTCTTCACTTTGTTCCACTGTGCCATGCCTGTTTGACTTCATCTTGATGCCTTAATCCTTGTTGAAAGAGTGCTACTTGTTATAAACTGATGTTACATGTTAATTTTATGCCATGTTTGAGATATGATAACTTGGGTGCATGTTTATCCAAATGGAGCTTATGATATGTCAAAATGTTCATTGTGAAGTGCTCTACATGATGGTTGCTGTAGCATGCTTGTTTGAGTTCATCTTGCCATGTTAATCTCTGTTGCAAAAGTGCTATGTGGCAGTTAAGTGCTGAAACTTGTTATGAGATGCTGATTTCACTTGATCATTGCTATTGATGTGTTTGTCTTCATGCCTCATGTCTAGATGTTTTAGAAGCACAATCTTATGGTCTTTGTTGTGGTGCAATCCACTTTCCATGATATGCCTTGAGGTGACTTAAACAAGCTTGTAAACATGTCATGTCAATGTTGCTGTTTTATACTTAGTGAAAAAACTGCTAAGTCTGGGATCTGTTATAACCTGATGCTATGTTTGCTTGATGCCCCACTCATATCCTTGCTTGTTTTGGAGTGGCCAATGATCATGTCTTGTTGTCCATGTTATTGTCTATCCATTCATGCCCTTACTTGCACATATGCCCTGTTGTAGCTTATTTATTTCTTGCTCTTAATTTGCTATAAATTTTACATGTCAGCTTTTTATCAGCATGTTCAATTTGGTGGAGCTTGTTGTTATTGATCCATGCCTCCTATGGAGATGCTCCAATGCAGTTGTTTGTTGTATGATATGTCTACTACATGTCCATGCTCTTTTTGTTCTTATTAGAGTTGTTATGCTTGTTGTTTTGTGCCTCCGAAGACAGCATCGTGATGATGTTTTTGCCTTCCCAGATTTTGACTAAGTCTGGATAATTTTATTGCAACTTGTCATGCTTGTTTAAATGTGTTCCAGCAAGCTTTTGGGTGTGTTCTAAGTTCATGCTTGTTAAGTATCATGTCTACTTCACATCCATGTTTCGTGTTAACATTTTTGAGTGCTATGGTATATATTTATCTTGCTCCAAAGTTGCTATGTGGCTGTTAACTTCAGCTTGTGGTTATATCTTGTTTCATGTGTATCTTTTAGCCCGTTGCTCCGTTTTGAGCGTGCCCTATATGAAACTTTTGTGATTTTGCATGTAGAAGCATAATATCATGTTGTTTCCATGCTTGGAGTGTGTTTGCCATATGTTTGGGTGCATCTTGCACCGTTGCCATGCTTGTCTTGTTTTGCTCATATCTTCTAGGCCGTAGCTCCGAATTAAACAAACTTTATATGAAACTTGACTAGAATTTCGAGTAGATCATCATGGTGCATGTTAACTTTCTGTTTAACAACTTTAACTTAAGGTTTGTTCAGATCTGGACTAATTTCAAATTATGCATATGAGGACTTACCGGTTTTATTATATTTTGATTCCGGCCTCTTTTAAACTTGTTGGATTGTGTTGTTCTTGTGTGCTTCATCCCTTGCCATGTTTTGCATCATATAGACTTGTCTTGCTTCATACTTTTTGAGCATCTTGTCGTGTTCTTGTGTTGTGTGTTTACCTTGTTTTGTGCTTTCTTCTCGCTAGTTCTTTTCCGTTGCGTTCGTGATGATTCGTTCGGCTATATGTGGTTCGTCTTCAAGGCTTCTTCTTCGTCTTCTTCATGGACTCATTCTTCTTCCTTGGGGGCTCTCAGGCAAGATGCCCATACCCTTGGATACCTTTACTATCAATGCCATGCTTAGTTGTCTCGATGCTATCGTTACATGTCGCGCTACCCATCATTATTGTCAGCCTCTCCTTGTTGCCATGAAAACTCTAACCTTTAACACATTCCTAGCAAACCTTGTTTGGCTATGTTACCCGCTTGCTCAGCCCCTCTTATAGCGTTGTTAGTTGCAGGTGAAGATGAAGATCATTCCATGTTGGAACTTGTTGATGGAATATCACAATATCTATTATTATTCTTAACACACCTATATACTGGGCATGGGTGGAAGGCTTGGACTTTTGCTCGGTGTTTTGTTCCACTCATGCCACCTTAGGAGCCGATAAACCGGCATTATGTTCCTTGATTTTGCGTTCCTTACACGGTTGGGTATATGGGGACCCCTTGACAGTTCGTCTTTGAATAAAACTTCTCCAGCAAGGCCCAACATTGGTTTTATTGCAACATAATAAAAAACTTAATTAATTAATTAATTGCATATGGAGTTAGCGCTACCCAAGGATTCTTTCTACATAGCAGGGGGGGCAGTGCTGATGGTGTTGGTCCCAAACGGGGAGACTGCGGGGCCACCACGGGGAAACTCGAGGATTGGCTCCCGTAGGCTCACCTATCCGGTCGTGGCCTGAGACAAGATACGCGCGGCTACTATCAGGGTGTCGACACACCGGGAGGTCTTGCTGGACTTGTTTTACCATTGTCGAAATGTCTTGTGCACCGGGATACCGAGCCTGATCAGAATGTCCTTAAGATAAGGGGTAATATTATTATTACTTCTGCTGATCGTGAGAGCTTTTGATGGGCTAAGTTGGGACACCCCTGCAGGGTTATGATCTTTCGAAAGCCGTGCCCGTGGTTATGTGGCAGATTGGAATTTGTTAATGTCCGGTTGTAGAAAACTTGACAGAGGATCCGAAATAAAACACACAACTGTGTCAGTAACCATGACTGTCTCTTTTCACTTTGAGAAGAGAACACGGTGGGGTTATGTTTGACTCGTAGGTAGTTCAGGATCTTTAGCGATCATTACTAGTTTGCGACCGTTTGCATAGATGTTCATCTTATTCTTGTACTCGTAAGTTAGCCACCACATATTGCTTAGCCGCTGCTGCCACCTCACCACTTAACCTCTTCCTACCCATTTAAGCTTTGCTAGTTTTGTTACCCATGGTTATGGGATTGCTGAGTCCTCGTGGCTGACAGATACTACAACAACAGTTGCAGGTGCAGGTTTCCGATGTCTTGACGTGAGAGCGATGATCGTTGTGTTGGAGTTCTTTCTTCTTCTTCTTCTTCTTCAGTCTTGGGTAAGGTTCCGGGTCAGCAGCCTGCGATAGCAGATGGATGTCTTTGTGCTTTTCATGTTTGCATCCGTAGTCGGATGCCTTGTATTGATGTTGTTTTATTCATGTGACTTGTATGCATTGTTGTATTCCCCATGTATGTATTTAATGGTACGATGTAATGATATCCATCTTGCTAAGCGCCCGAAATGCGGTCGTGCCCGAATCACGTAAGTGTCACGTGATCGGGATAGAATCGCATCTTGGGCCTGACATCTTAATGGAGAAAGGTATAGTAGGTACTCCTGGATCTCCTAATTTCTTAGGCATTCCACCCTCAAAAGTGTAATTGGCAAGCATGGTGGAAATTTCTACTTCAGGTATCTTTCTTTTGTTGGTAATGATATCTTTCATATGCTTAGCATAAGGATTTGTTTTAAGCACATCAGTCAAACGCATATGCAAAAATATAGGTCTAATCATTTCAGCGAAGCGCTCAAATTCTCATCGTCCTTTTTCTTGGATGGTTTCGGAGGAAAAGGCATGGGTTTCTGAACCCATGGTTCTCTTTCCTTACCGTGCTTCCTGGCAACAAAGTCTCTCTTATCATAATGTTGATTCTTTGATTGTGGGTTATCGAAATCAACAGCAGGTTCAATCTCTACATCGTTATCATTGCTAGGTTGAGCATTTTCATGAACATCATCATTAATATTATCACTAGGTTCATGTTCATTACCAGATTGTGTTTCAGCATCAAAAACAGATATATCATTGGGATTCTCAGGTGTGTCAGCTACAGGTTCACTAGGATCATGCAAAGTCCTATCATTTTTCTTTTTCTTCTTCTTAGAAGAACTAGGTGCATCTAAATTAGCTCTCTGAGAATCTTGCTCAATTCTCTTAAGGTGGCCCTCACGATACAGAGGTTCCTGAGTCATTTTACCACCTCTAGTTGCAACTCTTAAAGCATAGTCATTATTCTTACTATTTAATTCATTGAGCAAATCATTCTGAGCCATAAGTACTTGTTCTACTTGAGTAGTGACCATAGAAGCATGTATACTAATGAGTTTCAGTTCACCCTTAGATCTAGACAGATAATCACTGAAGCGTTCAATCATATAAGCATTGTGTTGTAATTGTCTACCAACATAAGCATTGAAGTTTTCTTGTTTCACAATAAAATTGTCAAACTCATCTAAGCATTGGCTAGCAGACTTATAACGAGGAATATCATCTTCATCAACTCTATAAAGAGAATTTACCTTTACTACCTATGTCGGGTTATCAAGACCATGTATTTCTTCAATAGGAGGTAAATTCTTAACATCTTCAGCTTTAATACCTTTTTCTTTCATAGATTTCTTTGCCTCTTGCATATCGTCATGACTGAGAAATTGAACACCTCTTTTCTTCGGAGTTTGCTTAGGGGCTGGTTCAAGAAGTGTCCAATTGTTTTCATTGGCTAGGATATTATTCAATAGTAGTTCATCTTGTTCAACTGTTCTTTCCCTGAAAACACAACCAGCACAACTATCCAAGTGGTCTCTGGAAGCATCGGTTAGTCCATTATAAAAGACATCAAGTATATCATGCATCTCAAGAGGATGATCAAGCAAAGCATTAAGTAACTAGAGAAGCCTCCCCCAAGCTTGTGGGAGACTCTCTTCTTCAGTTTGAGCAAAGTTATATATTTCCCGTAAGGCAGCTTGTTTCTTATGAGCGGGAAAATATTTAGCACAGAAGTAATACATCATATCCTGGGGACTACACACACAACCAGGATCAAGAGAATTAAACCAAGTCTTAGCATCACCCTTTAATGAGAACGGAAATAGCTTAAGGATATAGTAGTAACGAATCTTTTCATCATTGGTAAACAGGGTGGCTATATCATTCAACTTAGTAAGATGTGCCACAACAGTTTCAGACTCATAGCCATGGAAAGGATCAGATTCAACCAAAGTAATTAACTCAGGATCAACAGAGAATTCATAATCCTTATCAGTAACACAAATAGGTGAAGTAGCAAAAGCAGGGTCATGTTTCATTCTAGCATTCAAGGACTTTTCTTTTAGCTTAGCTAATAATTGCTTAAGATCATATCTATCATTGCAAGCAAAAAAGTCTCTAGCAGTTTCTTCATCCATAACATAACCCTCAGGCACAACAGGCAATTCATATCTATTGGGAGTAGTTTCATCATCACTTTCATAAATATCATCAATTTCAACAGTTGCACTCTCCCTAACCATAGCAATTTGTTCATCTAGAAACTCACCTAGTGGCACAGTATCAGGCATAGAGGTAGTTTCATCATACATAGCAGAAGTGGCATCCTCAAGAACATACGACATATCATATTCAATAGCAGGAGTAGGTGTCGTAAGTTTACTCATAACAGAAGGAGAATCAAGTGCGGAGCTAGATGGCAGTTCCTTACCTCCCCTCGTAGTTGAGGGTAAGATCTTGGTTTTTGAGTCCTTCAAATTCTTCATAGTGATAAACAGATATAAATCCCAAGTGACTTAAAGAATAGATCTATGCTCCCCGATAACGGCGCCAGAAAATAGTCTTGATAACCCACAAGTGTAGGGGAACGCAACAGTTTTCGAGGGTAAAGTATTCAACCCAAATTTATTGATTCGACACAAGGGGAGCCAAAGAATACTCTTAAATATTAGCAGCTGAGTTGTCAATTCAACCACACCTGGAAACTTAGTATCTCCAGCCAAATAGTTTAGTAGCAAAGTAATATGATAGTGGTGGTACCAGCAATAAAAGTAATGATAGTGTTTTTGTTGTTTTTGTGATAGTAGCAACGGAAAAGTAAATAAGCTATATAGGTAAAGCTCGTAGGCATTGGATCGGTGATGGGAAATTATGTCTGATGCAATTCATCATGTAGAAGTTATAACATAGGGTGACACAGAACTAGCTCCAGTTCATCAATGCAATGTAGGCATGTATTCTGAATATAGTCATACGTGCTTATGGAAAAGAACTTGCATGACATCTTTTGTCCTACCCTCCTGTGGCAGCGGGGTCCTATTGGAAACTAAGGGGTATTAAGGCCTCCTTTTAATAGAGTACCAGACCAAAGCATTAACACATAGTGAATACATGAACTCCTCAAACTATGGTCATCACCGGGAGTGGTCCCGATTATTGTCACTTCGGGGTTGCCGGATCATAACACATAGTAGGTGACTATAGACTTGCAAGATAGGATCAAGAACACACATATATTAATGAAAACATAATAGGTTCAGATCTAAAATCATGACACTCGGGCCCTAGTGACAAGCATTAAGCATAGCAAAGTCATAGCAACATCAATCTAAAAACAAAGTGGATACTAGGGATCAAAACCTAACAAAACTAAATCAATTACATGATAGATCCCATCCAACCCATCACCGTCCATCAAGCCTAAGATGGAATTACTCACGCACGGCGGTGATCATCATGGAATTGGTGCTGGAGGAAGGTTGATGATGACGATGGCGACGATCTCCACTCTCCGGAGCCCCGAACGGACTCCAGATCAGCCCTCCCGAGAGAGATTAGGGCTTGGCGAGGGCTCCGTCTCGTGAAACGCGATAATTCCTTCTCCTCGATTTTTTTCTCCCCAAAAGTGAAGATATAGGATCTAGGGGTACGTCGGTAAGGCACCAGGGGGCCCACGAGGCAGGGAGACTCGCCCTGGGCAGGGGGCGCGCCCCCACCCTCATGGACAGGCCCTGGGCCCCCTGGTGTGGATCTTCTTGTAGATATTTTTTATATTTTCCAAAATAATTCTCCGTTGATTTTTAGGCGATTCCGAGAACTTTTTATTCTGCACAAAAACAACACCATGGCAGTTCTGCTGAAAACAGTATCAGTCCGGGTTAGTTCCATTCAAATCATGCATGTTAGAGTCCAAAACAAGGGCAAAAGGGTTTGGAAAAGTAGATACGTTGGAGATGTATCAATGCTCACCCATATTCAACTGGATATATGTGCCTAGATCTTTCCTCACTACATAATGCTTGCCAAAAGAGAAAATAAAAAGGGAAAGAGAGAAATACTTTCACTCTTTGCATAAAAGTGAATACATAAAGTAAAGAGATAGGCCCTTTGCAAAGGGAAGGAGAGGTTGTCATGCACTATTTGGTTGTATGCTCGATCTCTTAGTGCAAAAGAACATCACCTTATATTGCCCCTTATCATAGCAACCTTTCTTATGTAGTTTGTCGCCTTCATTATTTTGTCATCACAAGTTCGTACAACGCTCAATTTTCTATTACACTAAATGATCTAACACATTTAGAAGCAATGTTTATTGCCTAATTGCACCGATGACAACTTACTTGAAGGATCTTAATCAATCCAAATGTAGATATGGTGGACTCTCAAGAAAGATACGGTTTTAAGGGTTTTTGGAGGCACAAGTAGTATCTCTACTTAGTGCGGAATTTTTCGCTAGAAAAGATATTGAGCAAGCACCACATGTTAAGGATCTGACAATATAACTTATATGTGAATATGAACAAACATAAGTCATTACGTTGTCTTCCGTGTCCAATGTAAACCGTTTTGGCATATAATATTTTGATGGGGGCTCACAATCATAAAAGATGTTCAAGATAGTATATCTACATGTGAATCTTCTCTTCCCTTATTAATTCTTTCATGAATTGCATCATTGACCAATGTTATGTTTGTCAACCTCCAATAAATTTTACTAGTTATATTTTTCCTTATGTGATGTCATTACTTACCATAAGATTAGCATATGTTTGTTTTTCATTTATTTCCTTTCTTTTTATTGCAACGAGGAAGTTGTCGGGGGAAACTGTCCGCCACGAACACCTATGGGACCGGAGCCCCTTGCTTGTGTGGTAAGAGGGCGGAGGGAGCACGAAGAGCAGATCGTAGTGAACACACGGGCAGTTTACCTAGGTTCGGGCCGCGGTGGACGCGTAAAACCCTACTCCTGCTTAGTTTGTATTGAGTTGGAGAGCTCGGGAGCTTGAAGAACTAGCTACACCGAGCGTATGAGCGATCTAGGTTCCGAACCCCCTCCACGTTGTGCATGGGCCTCTTTTTATAGTGCAAGGGGTCACCGACAGGTGTCAAGGTAGGAGAAAGGGTAAAAATGTAAAAGAGGTGGTAGTTGTAACAGTGCGGGAATAGTGGAGCTACAGTGCGTGAACAGTGGTCGCTACCTACTTTGACAGTGGGGGACAAGAGCATTTAATGCCCGTCGCCGTCGACCCCAAAAGCGCCCGCCCTTGCGTCTCCGTTTGCCACGGCGATGGCTTTACCACCGTGGAGTGCCACCGTGTCCCCCAGGCTGCACAGCCATCCGCCACGCGTCCCAGGAGAGGCCCCAGGGCGACGCGTGGGCCGATGAGCTGGAGCGTGGGCACACAGCGCAACTCTCCCCGGCAAGCACCTTGCCGGGGTCTTGACCTTGCCGGGCCCGGGAGCTTGTTGGGCTCTGAAGTTTGTCGCTCCCCGGGCCCTGCCGGGGCGCGTATAGCGCCGAGGTATGTCTTCTGTAATATAATCTTCTAGTCCTCCTGGCAAACTCCTCTTGCCAGGGCCTCGCGTGAGTGAGGTAATCTTGAGCCTGGAACGGCCTTCCCGGCAAGCTCCACTTGCCGGGGTCTCGATCTTCTGTCTTGTATACTTTGTTTTTGAATGGCTTCATATGGAGCAGGAAGGTCTCCGGCGAGCACGTGGTCGACCCTGCCGCGGGAAGCTGCTACTGCCCGTGCACAAGTTGGCGTACTGAGGTACCCCTACGTTAGTACACCGACAGGAGCCCCCGGGCCTGGGCCACACACGGTGCCGAGCGCTGTTGGGCCAGGCCCAAAACAGTGCACGGGCACGCGCGGCCCACGGCACGCCGAATCCGTTTCCGCATCCGCCGCGTCCCCCCGTAACGGCACGCGTCGATTGCGGCGTCGTGGGATGGGACGTGGCTACGTTCTTTTAATGGAAAGAGCGAAACACCCCCCACTTCCCCATAAAAGCAGAGGAAGCAGGAGCGGTTCCCCTCCTACGCCTTCATTGCATCTTCTTCCATCTCCAGAGATCCCCTCTTGCGCTCCGCCTCCACGCCTCCTCCGCCGCCGTCCGCATCTGCGGTGCCGCCGGACTCTTCGTTCCCCTTCCTCCGCCGCCTCCGCCATGGCCCCGAAGACCGAGAAGGCGAAGGCGGAGAAGACCAAGAAGGAGAAATCAGAGCAAGCGGCGAGGCTTACCATGCTGCGGAAGCGGAACCTCGTCTTCTCGCCGAGGCTCAGCGCGCGGGAGCTCTGGAACAAGTATTACTTGTTCTGGGCCAAGAAGACCAAGGCGCATCCCCGCACCCGAGCCTATCCGGCCGCCGCCAAGGACAACTACCCCGGCGGGTACTATTTCTTCGCAGCCTTCTTCCACTGCGGTCTCTGTCCCCCTTTTTCTGATTTCTTCTGCGACATAATGCACACCTACGGCCTCCACCTTCTTGACTTCACCCCCAACGCCATCCTCACGATGGCGGTTTTCGCACATATGTGCGAAAACTATATTGGAATATACCCAAACGTAGCGCTGTTTAGGCACTTCTTCACCCCTAGAGTAGAAGCCGGAGCTCCCCTCTCCGGGGGAATATCTTGGGTCTTTCGTCTGAACAAGAAGGAGTCCTACTTGTCGGGGGAGCTCCGCGGCAAGTGGGAGGAGTGGCGCGCAGACTGGTGTTGGATTGTTGAGGACCAGCCGCAGCCCTTCACCGCGCCGCGCACAACACCTATCGTGCGCGGCAGGGACTGGAGCGAGCTGGATTCGGACGACAGCAAGCTCGACGTCGCTCTCATAAGGATTCTTCGTCTCCGGGTAGCAAGGCTGTCTGTCGGAGAAGTAGGCACATATTTCCTCCGCTGCCACATCGCCCCTCTTCAAGATAGGAAGAGGCCGGCCTGGGAGTACGGCAACTCGGCGGATATGATGAGGCTGCGCCCCGGGCTCAACTTCAACTTCACGTCGCTGGAGCTGAAGGGGATGGTCCGGGAACTATTTAAGCACGACCCGGCCCACCCGGAATGGTTCAGGGGTCCTCGGGGAGTGGTGCCTCTCTGCAACAGCACGGCCCGGGACTCCCTTCGCGCCATGATGCCCGCGTGCGACTCGCACGGCGTCGACCGCACGTGGATTCCGCCCAAGCCAGACGTCGTCTTGAACTTCTTCGACAACTTGGTGGAGGTGGCGAAGAACAAGAACGAGGTCCGGGAGCTGACACGGGACACCACCGACCAGGAGATAGCGTACATAGCTTCTCGGGTTGAAGAGGCCGCTGCAGCCGCAGCGGCAGGAGAATTCGGCTTCACGCCCGAGGAGGCAGAGGCTGCGGAAGCATCCTGCCAAGCAGAGGAGGCGGAGATCCGCAGGCTACTGAAGCTGCCTCCCGACGAGCTCGCCGGGGTCCCATCCTTGAGGCACTCCGGGATCCTCGGAATCCAGACCGAGGCCGCGGCGAGAAGCAACGCCGCTGGAGGAAACAGGGGCGCCGCAGGGAGCGGAGGCGCCGGAGGGAGCGGAGGCGCCGGAGAGAAAGCGGCCGCAGTGCAGGGCGCTGGGCCCAGCAAGCCTGCCGAGGAGGAGGAGGAGGAGGAGGACGTCGGGGCCGACGAGGACTCTGACGGGTCCCTTGGGCTCTACGCCGACGACATTTCTTCGTCATCGGAGACCTCGCCGCCCCGGGCGAGTCCCAAGCGGTCTCCGATGAAACGTCTCCGCAAGGCGACGACGGGGACGAGGGCACAGGCGCCCCGGCAACAACCAACTCGCCGGACAGCGCGAGCTTCCCGGGGGAGTCAGGCTGCGACGGGGGCGCCCGGCGCACCAGCCACGGCGGAGGCGGCCCACACGCAGGCCACGGCGGAGGCACCCCGCAAGCAGGCCACAGCAGAGGCGCCCCACAAGTCAGCGCCGAGCGGAAGGGAGTCTTCACAGAGCGGAGCGGCGGCTCCGCCCGCTCCCCGGGCCCCGGCTACCACAGGGGCTGGGTCTTCGCAGCCCCCAGCCCCAGGGACCGCCAAGCGCCCGAGGGAGTCTTCGCCTCCTGCTCCCCGCGCGGACGCGCCTCAGGTGGAGTTTGACTTCTCCGCCCTGAGCGACGACGACGACGAGGAGGAACAGGAGTAAGGACTTGTGGTTTTGCGTCTTCTTTAACTTCGTCTTGATTTTTGTTGATGCTGATCTTGCTTTTGCTTTAATTTCAGGACCTTGGCCCAGCGAGCGGCGAAGAAGGCCAAGGTGCCCGTGGTCGAATTCGCGGACGACTCGCCCGTCGCGGCGACTGGGGACGCGCCGGAGCCAAGCCTACCGGACCCGAGCGCTGCTCCGAGGAGCAGCCCCCAGCGCAGCCCCCAGCGTAAGTCTGGGTTCTGTACTTCCATTTGTCGGGTATGCTTGAGTATTCTGTCTTGTACCGGCATCTTGATATTTTTGTCTTTTCTTGTGCAGAGGTGGAGCCACAGCCGCAGGAGCGTCCGGAGGTCGCCCCCGAGGAGCCGCAGGCCCCGCCGTCCCCGCCAAGGCCGAACTCCCCGGCGAGGGAGAGCGCTCCGCCAAGGGCGGGTACTCCGCCAAGGGCGAGTACCCCACCAAGGGCGAGCAGCCCGGCGAGGGCGGCCACTCCGCCAAGGCAGAGCTCCCCGGCGAGGGAGCCCGCCGCTGATGACGTCCGTCAAGGTAAGTTCCGTCACTTGTCTTCTTGGATTCGTCTCTTTTTGGATATTTGCTTGAACTCTTTTGCTTTTTCTTCTTCTTCTAGATCCTCCTCCCCCCGAGCAGATGGAGACGGAAGTCATCGTCATCGAGGAGGAGGGCGCGCAGGGCGGCGGCGGTGACGCCCCTGTCGCTGAGGACACGGCGGGAGCCGCCGAGCCGGCTGCGGAGGAGACTGCTCCGGCTGCAGACGCAGCGGCCGGGGAGGGGGACGGCGACCGCACTGCCGGCCCGGAGGCGGCAGGAGCATCAAGTGCTGCACCGGCCGCCGACCCCTCCGCCGAAAAGGAGCAGGCGGGCTACTACCTTGAAGCTCCCAACGGCGTATTTATCCAAGTGCCGTGGGGTTCTTCCTCGCGAGCCCCCGCGGAGGGCGAGCCCTTTGATGGAGAGGTCCTCGCCTCCGCGGGCCTGAAGATCGTCGAGGCGCCCGGCGGAAGCGAAGGGCCCGAGGAGGAGAAGCTGCTTCACCAGCTCCTGGCCCTTTACCGGGCCAGGCAGGCGAAGCTTGCTTCCCGGGAGGCCCTTGCCGCCAAGGCCGCCGCTGAGATGGAGAAGCGCGCGGCGGAGCTCCGCGCCGCCAACCAGGCTGCCCTCCGCAAGGTGGCGGAGGAGTGCGAAAGGCTCGCCGGGGAGTATCAAGAATGGCTGCTGGAGAAGGCCGAGGCCGAAGAGCAGCAGCGGCTCGCCGGGGTGGAGCTGTCCCGGTGAGAAGGAGAGCTCGCCCAGCGGAAGGTCAACCTCGACTCCCACGAGGAAGACCTTGCCGCTCGGGAGCAGGCCCTTGGCGGAGAGCTGAAGGAGGCGAAAGCCGCCGCGGCTGCCGCGGAGACCGCCAAGGAGGAGCTTGCCGCCAAGGTCGCGCAGCTGGAGGAGTCGTTGAAGGCGAGCGTGGAGAGGGTCACCGCGCTCAACACGGAGCGCGAGAAGGACGCCCACACCAACTCCGAACTCCAGGTGCGTCTTTCTGAGAAGGGCGACGAGCTGAAGGCCGCCAAGGACTCCATCGAGGATCTGGAGCTGAAGGTTTCCACGCTGAAGGACTCGCTCGACGCCGCCCAAGCCCGGGAAACCAAGCTGAAGGAAGAGCTCCGCAAGGAGCGGGGCTTGGTGGCGAGCGCCAACACTGCGGCCGAGAACTTCCGCCGTACCGTCGAGGTGTGGACCGAGGACTTGGTATCTTCTACGTCCAACATCGACCAGGAGCTGCTGGCGCTGAAGCTGGAGCATCTCATCTACTCTCCGGACCCAAACCTTCCTCACAGCGCGAAGCTCAGCCTCTTCTTCAGGGGAATCGCGCCGGCCCTTGCAGATCTTCGGAAGAAGATCCCCGCGCAACTGGCCGAGGAGTCGCGCCGGCTCTGCACGAGAACCTTGGAGCGTGTGCTGACGAAGATTGTATACCGCAATCCCGGCATAAACCTCACCAACGTTCTCCGCAGCTTGCCGGCCGACGCGAACATGGAGGCGCTGAAGGAGCAGGTCGCCCACATCATTGCCAAGGTGAACAAGATCTCCAGGATCGAGGGCGGCCGCGTAGATTAAGCCTCCTTTATCTTTATCTCTTTTTGTTGCTGCATAGGGTGTTATGAACTCATTAACTATTGCGACAAGTTATCTTTTGTAAGATATTTATCTTATTTTGATCAATCAGTGCAATGTTATCTTCCTTGTCTTGGTCATCTACTTTGCATGTTTTTCACCCTACGCTCCCGGGGAGCTTGCCGGCAAGGGGCCTTTGCCGCGAGCGCTGAGTGCTGGACTCTGAGCAGCCTGCTGACCAAGGTCTCACCGGCAAGCAACCTTGCCGCAGCTAGTCGCAACGCACTTAGCTTGCTGAACGAACTCGAAAACGAAGTAAGGGCGCGACACTTGTCGCAGCTCACCTAAATCGTTGAGCGTACTCGGAAACAAGACAAGGGTGCGGCTAGCTACGGGTAGGTTCCTCCGCGCACAGGTTTTCCATACAAAGTGTGATTGTTCAAGGAAGTCAACTTAAAAATTAAAAATTTGAACTGCTCAAATTCTAATAACTTAGCTTTCATATATCGCTTGCTTCTCGGTAAGGCTTCTCTTTCTTGAACAGCACTTGGTTTCTCCTCCATCTCCTTCCCCCCGGCAAACTTGTGCGCGAGGGACATTCCATCTGCTTGAGAGGCAAGGAAAAAGAAGAGAGAAAACAAGTATATGGCCTTTCGGCGTGCTAATGCTTACCGGGTGTGTATGTTGCACAAGAGCCAAATAACACATGCAAATAGCGGGGAAAAGCATGTAAAAGGCAAATAGCGCAAAACACAAAAACTTTACTGATGCATGGGGTCTGCGCCCGGCTTTGTACAAAGGGTTACATGCAACAGCGGCACAGCTTGTACAAAAGGTGGTTGCCGGAGCGGATCACGGCAACCGCGCCTTATGGGTGAAACTTGCGAAGATGCTCTATGTTCCAGGAGTTGCTCACCGGTGAGCCTTCTTCGGTCTCAAGGCGGACAGCGTCGGGCCTTGTGACTTGTCTCACCCGATAAGGGCCTTCCCACTTCGGCGTCAACTTGTTGGAATTCTTGGCGGACTGAGCACGCCGAAGAACAAGGTCGCCTTCCTCGAGACTCCTGGCCTTGACCTTGCGGCTATGGTAGCGACGCAAGGCTTGCTGGTATCGAGCAGCTCGTACAGCAGCCCGGAGACGTTCCTCCTCAAGGAGCAATGCATCATCTTGTCGCAGTTGCTCTTGCTCGAGCTCATCATAAGCGAGCACTCGAGGAGACCCGTATACGAGTTCCGTGGGGAGAACTGCCTCTGCTCCATAGACTAGAGCAAAGGGTGTCTGTCCGGTGGCTCGACTTGGTGTCGTTCTGATTGACCAAAGAGCCGCCGGTAGCTCCTCTATCCAATTTCTTCCGCACTTGCGCAGCCTGTCAAAGGTCCTTGTCTTGAGTCTGCGCAGCACTTCAGCATTGGCCCTCTCCGCTTGACCGTTGCTCCTCGGGTGAGCAACAGAAGCGAAACAGACCTTGGCGCCAAGGTCTTGGACGTACTGCATGAAGGTGCGACTAGTAAATTGTGTATCGTTGTCGGTGATGATCCTGTTAGGGATTCCGAAACGGTAAACAATCGACCTGAAGAACCTGACCGCTGACTGTGCTGTCACCTTTCTCACTGGTTCCACTTCTGGCCACTTTGTGAACTTGTCGATCGCAACGTACAAGTACTCAAAGCCCCCGACGGCTCGGGGGAAGGGGCCGAGGATATCGAGCCCCCAGACCAAGAAGGGCCAGGATAAAGGAATTGTTTGGAGAGCTTGAGCTGGCTGATGAATCTGCTTTGCATGGAACTGGCACGCTTCACACTTGGTTACTAGTGCAGTTGCATCTTGGAGGGCTTCTTGCCAGAAGAAACCTTGCCGAAAAGCTTTCCCGGCAAGCGCCCTTGCGCCAATGTGGTGGCCGCATATGCCTCCATGTATTTCTGCCAACAGCCTCTGTCCATCTTCCCTGGAGATGCACTTCAGTCTGACACCATTGAGCCTTCTTCTGTACAGCTCGTTATCCACGAACTAGTACATACTTGACTGCCTGGTTATCTTCTCTATTTCTTCTGGGTCTTCGGGAAGTTCTCCAGTTTGCAGAAAACGGATGATCTGCCGCGCCCATGCCAGAGCTCGAGGCTCAACGGCAAGGACTAAAGGCATGAGGGCCGCTGCGGGGACCTCGGCTTCTACATCAAGAACCCCTGGTTCCGCCGGAGCTGATGGTCCCCCGGCAAGCTCGCCGGGGCGAGGCTTGTCGAGAACACTTGCTTCAACTGCACAGATCCTCGGATCTGCAGGAGCAGACTGTTCCTCAGCGTTCTAGTTGTTGATCTTGGGGACCTTGGCGGCGGTTTCAGGAAGATCCGCCGGCAAGTTGTCTCCGGAGACCAACTTTCTCTTCTTGGACTGCCCAATTGATGGTGTAACGGATGGTTGAGTCAGCTTGAGCAAGAAGGTCCCTGGTTCCACAGGTAACTTCATCGAAGCACACTTCGAAAGGCCATCTGCTATTTCATTCTGAGCTCTCGGGACGTGCTCCATCTGCAGACCTTCAAAGTGCTCCTCAAGCTTCCTCACTTCATCTACATAAGCTTCCATCAAAGGGCTCTGGTAACTCTTGTTAACTTGCCGGACCACCAACTGAGAATCTCCTCGCACAATCAGCTTTCTGATCCCAAGTTCGGCCGCAATCCTGAGGCCGGCAAGCAAGCCTTCATATTCAGCAGTGTTGTTTGTCGCTTGCTCCCTGGGAAAGTGCATCTGGATAACATACTTGAGGTGCTCTCCGGTGGGCGCGATGAGTACCACGCCAGCACCGGCGCCTTGCAGCGAGAAGGCACCGTCAAAATACATTACACATTCACTTGTCGCTTCTTGTACGGGTGCACTTGTTTCTTGGACTTCCTCATCGGGCGTTGGGGTCCACTCAGCTATGAATTCTGCCAAAGCTCGGCTCTGTATGGTTGAAGTACTTTCAAACTTGAGTCCAAAGCTCGACAGCTCCAGTGCCCACTCAACGATCCTGCCTGTTGCTTCTGGGTTGTGCAATATCCTCTTCAGCGGAAAGCGAGTGACCACTGTTATCTCATGTGCCTGGAAGTAATGGCGCAGCTTTCTCGAGGCCATGAGGAGGCCGAAAAGCAACTTTTGCACACCAGAGTATCTTGATCTAGCCCCCTGGAGAAGGGAACTTACAAAATACACTGGGCGTTGCACCATCTTCTTCCGCACTTCTTCCTATTCCTGCGCAGAGTTGTCCTTGTCGGGGCCAGAGCTTGTCGGGGCAGCCCCCTGCTTGTCGCTGGATTCGTTTGCCGGTGGTGTAGACTCCTCGTCGGCCTCCCTCTCCGCTACTAATGCAGCACTAACCACCTGGTTGGTTGCTGCTAGGTATAGCAGCAACTTTTCCTGTGGTCTAGGTGCGACAAGTATTGGAGTGGAGGATAGGTACCTTTTCAAATCTTGCAGCGCTGCCTCCGCTTCCGGAGTCCACTTCATGGGACCTGCCTTCTTCAGGATTTTGAAGAAAGGTAGGGCGCGTTCTGCAGACTTCGAAATGAACCTACTGAGAGCAGCCACACAACCTGCAAGCCTTCTGACATCCTTGACGCGCTTCGGGGCCTCGATCTGCTCAATGGCTTTAATCTTGTCGGGGTTAGCTTCAATCCCCCTCTGTGGCACAAAGAACCCGAGAAGCTTGCCTGAGGGGACTCCAAAGACGCACTTCTCGGGGTTCAACTTGAGCTGTATTTTGCGCAGGTTCTGAAATGTCTCTTCCAAATCTTGGACCAGGGTTTCCTTGCTCTTGCTCTTCACCACGATGTCATCCATGTAAGCCTCTACATTTCTGTGGATCTGTGGCTCGAAAGCAGTGTGCACTACCCTTGCAAATGTTGATCCTGCATTCTTCAGTCCAAATGGCATGCGTATAAAGCAATAAGTGCCACATGGAGTGATAAATGCAGTCTTCTCTTCGTCTTCCTTGGCCATAAAAATCTGATGGTAGCCTGAATATGCATCAAGAAAAGAGAGTAGCTCACATCCGGCAGTGGAGTCAACGATCTGGTCAATGCGCGGCAAAGGGAATGGATCCTTGGGACATGCTTTATTCACATCGGTGAAGTCTATACACAGTCTCCACTTCCCGTTGGCCTTGCACACGACGACTGGGTTTGCTAACCACGTCGGATGGATCACACCTCTAACTAGGCCTGCTGCCTCTAGCTTCTTGATCTCTTCGTTGATGAATTCTTGGCGCTCCATGGCTTGCTTCCTCACCTTCTGCTTGACGGGCCGCGCATGAGGACAAACAGCAAGCTTGTGCTCAATTACCTTCCTGGGAACACCGGGGATGTCAGATGGTTGCCATGCAAACACATCGACATTCGCCCGCAGGAAGGCAACGAGCGCGCTTTCCTATTTGCTGTCAAGTGTGGCACTGATGGTGAAGGTACCACCAGTGCCGTCCTCCTTGGCGGACACCTTCTTGGTTGCCGGCGGAGCGGCCATCCCCTTCTTACACTTGCCGGTGGAGCTCGATGGAACGTCCTCGATGGCAGCGCAGCACTCCGAAGAGGTGCGGTTGCCGGAGTGGGCCCCAGAGCACTTGCCGGACTTGGTCTTCGTCTTCTTCCCCCCGGGAGCTTCAGCGGCAAGTGTGTCCTTTTCTGCCGCGGCTGCTGCATCCCGGTAGATCTTGTCGGCGCAGACAAGCGCATCTTTCTTGTCGCCATGGACAGTGATGACGCTTATCGGCCCCGGCATCTTGAGTACGTTGTAGGCATAGTAGGAAGCTGCCATGAACTTGGCGAGGGCGGGACGGCCGAGTATTCCATTATATGGTAATGGAATATCGGCGACGTCAAATGTTATGCGCTCAGTTCTGAAGTTGAGCTCCCCGCCAAAGGTCACCGGCAGAGTGATCTTCCCCTTGGGCTTGCTCCTCCCCGGGTTGATTCCTTGGAAAGAACCGGTCTCTTCGAGCTCGCCATCTGGGATTTGGAGTTTCTTGATCATAGCAGAGGAGATCAAGTTCAGCCCGGCCCCGCCGTCAACCAACATTTTGGTGACCTTGAGGTTGCGGATGGTGGGAGAGACCAGCATCGGCAAGCACCCGACCGCAGTGGTGCGGTCAGGGTGATCCTCAAGATCAAAAATGATGGGCGTGCTGGACCATTTGAGGAGCCTGCGCGACTCCACGGGCGGCTCTGCTGCATTCACCTCGCGCACCCACTGCTTGAGCTGGCGGTGGGAGGTGTGCAGAGAGGCGCCACCGTCGACGCACAGGACCTCCGTGGCCTTCTGGAACTCCTGCTCGCTGTTATCTTCATCCTCCATGTCTTCGTCGTCGTCTTCTTCAACTTTGTCGCGGCCCCGGGGAGGTCGGTCACCTTGCCGCTGCTTGGCCTTTCCGCGGCGTCCTCCCCGGCCATTGAATGGCCGCTTCTTGCTTGGTTCTCCCCCGCCACCTTGGGCCTTCTCCTTGTCGCGCCTCTCGTACTCAGCTTTCTGCTGCTCGACGAGGTACTCGACGCGTTTGCAGTTGGAGAGGTCGTGGCCCTTGGTGCGGTGGATCTTGTAGTATTGCTTGTCGGAGCCGTCCTGCTTGTCGGCTGCCGCCACAGGGGCAGGCTCCTTGCCGGAGCCGCCAGCCTGTGTTTGCTTGGCGGGAGCCTCCTTGCCGGACTTCTCGACGGCAAGCACTTCCTTCTTATTTTTCCTCCTGTTGTTCCGCCGCCGGCTCTTCTTTGCCGGGGCGGCGTCGTCGCTGTCGCTTCCTCCTGCGCCAGCATCCTCCCCGCGGAGCTCGCTGACATCCCGAATTTTGGTCATGGCCATTTCTTCACGCATGCGGCAGTTACGCACGTTCTGGTGGAACGCGCTGATAACCGCGGCGGGGTGGACGTCGGGGATGTTGTGCTGTACACGGCTGAAGCGTTGGATGTACTTGCGCAGGGATTCTCCTTCCTTCTGGGCCAGAATGTGGAGATCGCTCTCCTGGCCGTGGGGTTTGTGTCCACCGGTGAAGGCGCCAACAAACTGGTGGCAAAGGTCCGCCCAAGAAGAAATGGAACCTTCCGGCAAGTGCATAAGCCAGGAACGAACGTTCGGCTTAAGCACGAGCGGGAAGTAGTTCGCCAAAATCTTCTCGTCGCGCCCCCCGGCAGCCTGCACCGCGATGGTGTAAATGCTGAGGAATTCCGAGGGGTGCGTCTTGCCGTCGTACTTCTCCGGTACGTCGGGCTTGAAATTCTTCATGCTGGGCCACTGGACGCGCCGCAGCTCGCGGGTGAACGCAGGGCAGCCTGCCGCGTACGGCAAGTCGCCTGGTTCACCGGGCGCGCGCGCGTCGACAGCGTTCCCAGCTCTCTGGTCTGATTGTCGCCGAGCTTCTCGGCGGCGCTCGATTGTTGTTCGAGCGTCTTCTTGTCGCCGGTCGTCAAGGACTTGGCGCTGGTCCCGATGAGCCCGCGGATCCGACGACGCCGTGGAGCCGTCGTCGGCGTTGTTCCGGCGGGGCGGCGTCTTCTGCTTCCACGGCGGGGAGTGCACGGTGGTTGCACCCCCGGCGGTCTTGTCGCCGTCGGCCTTCGTCTTCTCGGCTTGCCGCGGCCGCGAGGTCGCCGGCTGCTGTGGAGAATCGTTGTTGGCGAAGGCGATCAGGCTCTGGATGGTGGCCCTCCAGTCTTCGGCCTTGTCTGCCGCTGGAGGGAAGTCGAGGAGCAGTTGCGCCCTTGCGAGCGCTTCTGCTGGAGTGGAGGGGAGCGGGGGCGAGCGGTGCGAGGAGCGGGATATGCTCGGACTTCTAACGGCGTTAGAAGGAGCAGGGTCCCGCCCCGGCGACCGCGCCTTGCTCGTGCCAGGACGATGGCCCGGAGCGTCCCGCAAACCTCCAGTTTGCCCTTGGCCCAGCAAACGGATGCCACCTCCTGTGGCATGGTGCTGCTGGGTTGTTGTTTGCTGAGACGGACGCGGCGCGTCCACGGAGACCGAGGCTCGGTCGTCCGTCCTGTCCTTGGATTTGGTGGCGCCGCGAGTGTCCTCGCCGGCGACAACCCTTCCGACGGCGTCTCCCCCGCCCACCGTTGGTTCCGGTGGCGGCGGATGAGACGCAGACGGGCCTCCGACCTCTGAATCCTTCTTCTTCGGGGCCATGGTGCTGTTGTTGATGAAGCTGACGAATTCGGAGAGGTTGATGAAGAATGCGCCCGCGTGAACGCCGGATCAGGTTCGCACAACCTCGACGCCCCCTACCTGGCGCGCCAAAGATGTCGGGGGAAACTGTCCTCCACGAACACCTATGGGACCGGAGCCCCTTGCTTGTGCAGTAAGAGGGCGGAGGGAGCACGAAGAGCAGATCGTAGTGAACACACGGGCAGTTTACCCAGGTTCGGGCCGCGGTGGACGCGTAAAACCCTACTCCTGCTTAGTTTTTATTGAGTTGGAGAGCTCGGGAGCTTGAAGAACTAGCTACACCGAGCGTATGAGCGATCTAGGTTCCGAACCCCCTCCACGTTGTGCATGGGCCTCCTTTTATAGTGCAAGGGGTCACCGACAGGTGTCAACGTAGGAGAAAGGGTAAAAATGTAAAAGAGGTGGTAGTTGTAACAGTGCGGGAATAGTGGAGCTACAGTGCGTGAACAGTGGTCGCTACCTACTTTGACAGTGGGGGACAAGAGCATTTAATGCCCGTCGCCGTCGACCCCAAAAGCGCCCGCCCTTGCGTCTCCGTTTGCCACGGCGATGGCTTTACCACCGTGGAGTGCCACCGTGTCCCCCAGGCTGCACAGCCATCCGCCACGCGTCCCAGGAGAGGCCCCAGGGCGACGCGTGGGCCGATGAGCTGGAGCGTGGGCACACAGCGCAACTCTCCCCGGCAAGCACCTTGCCGGGGTCTTGACCTTGCCGGGCCCGGGAGCTTGTCGGGCTCTGAAGTTTGTCGCTCCCCGGGCCCTGCCGGGGTGCGTATAGCGCCGAGGTATGTCTTCTGTAATATAATCTTCTAGTCCTCCTGGCAAACTCCTCTTGCCAGGGCCTCGCGTGAGTGAGGTAATCTTGAGCCTAGAACGGCCTTCCCGGCAAGCTCCACTTGCCGGGGTCTCGATCTTCTGTCTTGTATACTTTGTTTTTGAATGGCTTCATATGGAGCAGGAAGGTCTCCGGCGAGCACGTGGTCGACCCTGCCGCGGGAAGCTGCTACTGCCCGTGCACAAGTTGGGGTACTGAGGTACCCCTACCTTAGTACACCGACAGAAGTAAAGAAAGCAAAATTCAAACTAAATTTTATTATATATCTCGCACATGTTTACATAGATAGATAGATAACTAAGCAAACTTTCAAAGAAATATCAAACTTAACTTTTATTCAACTAATGTAAAAGATAACTAAAGATCGAACTGAAGTAGATAAAGGCAAGGATAGTGGTGTGATACGATACCGGGGCAACTCCCCCAAGCTTGGCTCAAGCCAAGGGGAGTTCCCATACCCGATACTCAATTCTCCTTTGGTGGTGAAGAAGGTGTCAGTGGTGGTGATGAGGTAGTAGCAGGCTTGTCATGCGGCTTCTATGGTAGTGGCTCACCATCATAATATGAAGCATGAGTCTCACAAGTCCTGCAACTAGCTGCCAAACTCATTTGCGTCATATTCAAGGACTTGGTTTTGGAGATCATAGATTTTCCTTTGTTAAAAGTTGATCTGCTCAGTGAGGGCGAAGATGACATCCTTCATGGGCTGGCCATCCACCTTGTGATCACAAGTTAAACCCATAATCATGTGGTGGTTGGCATCAAGTCCATGCTCCACCATCCCCTTGCACTTGAATACTTCTTGATCCATGGCTTCAAGCCTGGCCTCCATTGTTTCCTTCCCCTTGGGTCGTTGGACGTCTCAGATGTGGATCACCCCCTCACGCATCTCAATGGATTGAGGGTGCTTCATCACCTCCGAAAAGTGGGGGTTGATTACCTTCTCGAAGAACTTGTCCTTGGAGGAGCTTGGAGCGGCCACGGTGATTTAGATATGTTAGAAAACAGCAAGAAAAGAGAATAGATGATTTCTTCGCCATACGGTAGTCAATATGTTCGGGGGGTATATAAATATTTTTTATCTTGGGAAACAAGCAAACAAGAGAAAAACGGAGTCCGGAAGGTACCCGAGGTGGGCATAACCCACCTGGGCGCGCTTGGCTATCTTGTGCTCACTAGGGATGCCTTCATGGTTGCTTCTTATTTTCCTAAAAAAAAATATTCCAGAACTCACAAAAAATATTTTTTGCGGATTTTTCGTAGTTCGTTTACTTACTGTATCACGGACCTACCTTATTTCACGATTCGGGAGTGTTCGATAAGGTTTCTTTTATGTGTTCCTCCGGTGTCACGGTTTGGATAATATTACTTTCAACATTAATAGGCGTACCTGAGATATAATGTTTGATTCTTTGACCATTGACCTCCTTCAGGACTGTACCTTCGGCATTATTTATTTTGACAGCTCCAGAACGATAAACTTCTTCGATAACATAAGGTCCTTCCTATTTAGAGAGAAGTTTTCCTGCAAAGAATCTAAAACGAGAGTTGTATACTAAAACATATTCACCAACTTTGAATTCCCGCTTTTGGATTCTTTTATCATGTCATCTTTTAACTTTCTCTTTGAAAACTTTGACATTTTCATAAGCTTGGGTTCTCCATTCATCTAGTGAGCTAATATCAAATAACCTCTTTTCACCGGCAAGTTTGAAATCATAAATGAATTCTTTAGTTGCCCAATAAGCTTTATGTTCTAACTCAAGAGGTAAGTGACAAGCCTTTCCACAAACCATTTTATAGGGAGACATTCCCATAGGATTTTTATAAGCTGTTCTGTAGGCCCAAAGTGCATCGTCCAATTTCTTTTACCAATTCTTTCGACAGCTATTGACAGCCTTTTGCAATATTAATTTTATTTCTCTATTGCTAAGTTCAACTTGACCTCTAGATTGAGGATGATAGGGGGATGCAATTCTATAATTAACATCATACTTGGCAAGCATTTTACGGAAAGCTCCATGAATAAAGTGTGAACCACCATCAGTCATTAAATATCTAGGGACTCCAAACCAAGGGAAAATAACTTATTTAAGAATTTTAATGGAAGTGTTGTGATCAACACTACTAGTTGGAATAACTTCTACCCACTTAGTAACATAATCAACAGCAACCAAAATATGAGTATACCCATTAGAGGAAGGAAAAGGTCCCATATAATCAAATCCCCAAACATCAAATGGTTCAACAACAAGTGAATAATTCATAGGCATTTCTTGACGCTTACCGATATTATCTATTCTTTGACATTCATCATAAGATAAGGCAAACTTACGAGCACCCTTGAAGAGAGTGGGCCAATAAAAACCAGATTGTAATACCTTGTGAGAAGTTCTATCTCCCGCATGATGTCCTCCATACGCTTCGGAGTGACATTTCCGTAGGATTTGTTCGTGTTCATGCTCAGGTACACAACGTCTAATAATACCATCTACTCCTTCTTTGTAAAGATGTGGGTCATCCCAAAAGCAATGTCTCAAATCATAGAAGAATCTTTTCTTTTGTTGGTAAGTGAAACTAGGTGCTTTGTATTTAGCAACAATATAATTAGCATAGTCAGCAAACCAAGGTGTGCTATTAGAAACATTTAATGTAGCCAATTGTTCGTTAGAAAACTATAATCAATTGGTAGTGGGTCATCAATAATATTTTCTAACCTAGACAAGTTATCAGCTGTGGGGTTCTCAGCTCCTTTCATATAAATGATATGTAAATCAAATTCTTGTTGCAAGAGAACCCACCTAATAAGTCTAGGTTTAGCATCTTTCTTTCCCATAAGATATTTCATAGCAACATGCTCGGTGTGAACAATTACTTTTGAGTCAACAATATAAGATCTAAATTTATCACAAGCAAACACAAATGCCAAAAATTCTTTTTCAGTAGTAGCATAATTTTCTTGGGCACTGTTTAGAGTTGTACTAGCATAGTGAATAACATTCAATTTCTTGTCAACTCTTTGTCCTAGAACAACACCAACAGCCTAATCACTAGCATCACACATAATTTCAAAAGGCAAGTTCCAATCAGGAGGTTGCACAATAGGTGCAGTAGTCAAGGCTTTCGTAAGTGTATCAAAAGCTTCTACACAATATCATCAAAAACAAAAGGAATATCCTTTTGTAAAAGATTTGTAAGAGGCCTAGAAATTTTAGAGAAATCCTTAATAAACCTCCTATAGAAACCAGCATGACCAAGGAAACTATGAATACCTTTAATATCTTTCAGACATGGCATCTTCTCAATTGCATCAACCTTAGCTTTGTTCACCTCAATACCCTTTTCAGAAATTTTATGACCCGAGACAATACCTTCATTAAGCATAAAGTTGCACTTCTCCCAATTCAAGACAAGATTAGTTTGCTCACATCTTTGCTAAACTCGATCAAGATTGCTTAAACAATCATCAAAATACTTCCCATAAATAGAAAAGTCATCCATGAAAACCTCAACAATATTTTCACAAAAATCAGAGAATACAGCAGTCATACATCTTTGAAAGGTAGCAGGTGCATTGCATAAACCAAAAGGCGTATGTCTATAAGCATAAGTTCCAAAGGACAAGTAAAAGTGGTCTTTTCTTGATCAGGTTGTGAGACATGTATTTGAGAGAAACCAGAGTATCCATCAAGAAAACAAAAGTGTGTGTGCTTAGATAATCTCTCTAGCATTTGATCAATAAAAGGCAGAGGGTAATGATCTTTTCTAGTTGCTTTGTTTAATTTTCTGAAACCAATTACCATTCTATAACCTGTAACAATTCTTGATGGTATAATTCATTTTTATCATTAGGAAAAACAGTAATGCCTCCCTTCTTAGGGACACAAAGAACAGGTCTTACCCATCTACTATAAGCTATGGGATAGATTATACCTGCTTCCAGAAGCTTTAATATTCTAGTTCTTACCACTTCATTCATCTTCGGATTTAAACGGCATTGGTGATCCACAATGGGTTTAGCATCAGGCTCCATATAAATATTATGCTGACATAGAGTGGGACTAATGCCCTTAAGATCATCGAGAGTATATTCAATAGCAGCTCGGTGCTTCCTCAGAATTTTGAATAATCTTTCTTCATGTTCTAAAAGGTTATCACTAATAATAAAAGGATATATATTTTTCTCATCAAGATAAGCATATTTCGAAGTGTCAAGCAATTGCTTCAGTTCAAATACAGGATCACCTGTAGGTGCAGGAGGACCTCCTAGAGTTTCAATAGGTAAGTTGTGCTTAAGCAGAGGTTGTTGTTCAAAGAAAATTCTATCTATTTAATTCCTTTCATGCATATGCAAGTCATTTTTAGTAGGTGCAATAGGTTGAGGGGCAACTAAATGTGCTTCCACTCGAGGTGAAGATACCCTGAACAAACCCCTCAAATGGTTGTTCTCCATAGTAACAAGTGACAATAAATTTCAGCACATAGTAATAATTTTTCCTTATCAATTCCCACTTACCAAGAGCGCTTCACTCCCCGATAACGGCGCCAGAAAAGAGTCTTAATAACCCACGTAAGTAAGAATGTCGAACCTAATGAGGAGCAGAAGGAAATGACAAGTGGTTTTCAGCAAGGTAATGTCTGCACGCACTGAAATTGTCGGTAACAGATAGTTTGATAGCAAGATGCTACCACTTGAGCTTGCGTTGTATTCTCTCGAAGAGGAAAGGGAGATGCAACACAGTAGCGTAAGTATTTCCCTCAGTTTTTGAGAACCAAGGTATCAATCCAGTAGGAGACCACGCGCCAGTCCCTCGCACCTGCACAAACAAATAAGAATTTCGCAGCCAACGCGATAAGGGGTTGTCAATCCCTTTACGGTCACTTATGATAGTGAGATCTGATAGAGATGATAGTTTATATTTTTTGTATTTTTGGTTTAATAAAACAACAAATAAACAACGGAGATATAAATTGACGGAAAAGTAATATGATAAAGATAGACCCGGGGGCCATAGTTTTCTCTAGTGGCTTCTCTCATGATAGCGGTGTTCTACGGCGGGCAATGTTGGGGATATCGCTTATCGGGAACTTATCGGTCGACCCATGATAAGGGGTAAATCGGCCATTTTATCAGCATATCGGCCGATTTATCGCCATATCGGCTGATTTATCGGCCGATTTATCTTATCGGTCAGACAACGGTAAGCGATAAATCGGCCGATTTATCGGCATATCGGAAGATATCTTGAACAGTGACGGCGGGTAAACAAATTATTGTCGAACAATTGATAGAAAAGCGAATAATTATGAGACTATTTAGGCATGATCATTGTATATAGGCATCACGTCCGAGACAAGTAGACCGACTCCTCCTGCATCTACTACTATTACTCCACACATCAACCGCTATCCAGCATGCATCTAGTGTATTGAGTTCATACGAACAGAGTAACGGCTTAAGCAAGATGACATGATGTAGAGGGATAAACTCAAGCAATATGATGAAAACCCCATCTTTTTATCCTCGATGGAAACAATAAAATACTTGCCTTGCTGCCCCTACTGTCACTGGGAAAGGACACCGCAAGACTGAACCCAAAGCCAAGCACTTCTCCCATTGCAAGAACTATAGATCTAGTAGGGAAAACCAAACCAATAATTCGAAGATACTTGCAAGGATATTATGAGCACACATAAAAAGTTCAGACAAGAACCAAATATCTTTCATAGATAACCTTGATCATAAACTCACAATTCAACGGATATCGACAAACACACCGCAAAAGAGATTACATCGAATAGATCTCCTGGAAGACCGAGGAGAACTTTGTATTGAGATCCAGAGAGAGAGAAGAAGCCATCTAGATACTAGCTATGGACCCGAAGGTCTGTGGTAAACTACTCACAACTCATGATGAGGGTGATGATGATGATGATGAAGGCCTCCGTGCTGGACCCCCCTCCCGGAACAGGCTCCAAGATGGGATCTCCACGGGAACAGCAGCTACAGCGGTGGAATTAGGGTCTTCTTTCTGCGTATGGAGTTTCTGGGGTACGTAGGTATATATAGGAAGAAGAGGGGCACCGGGGCCACAGGGGCTGCCCTCGAGGCAGGGGCGCGCCCTAGGAAGGGGGGCGCGTCCCCCAACCTCGAGGGTGGGCCCTCTGTCCTCTGGCTTGGCCCCGAAGTCTTTCGTGCGTGATTTCCTCCAAAAATATCTCCTGCGAAGGTTTCATTCCGTTTGGACTCCGTTTGATATTCCTTTTCTGCAAAACCCTGAAATAGGCAAAAAACAGCAATCTAGACTGGGCCTTTGGGTTAGTAGGTTAGTCCCAAAAATGGTATAAAAGTGAATGATAAAGCCAATTAAACATCCAAGACTTCATTAATAATAGCATGGAACAATCAAAAGTTATAGCTACGTTGGAGACGTATCAAGCATCCCCAAGCTTAATTCCTGATCGTCCTCGAGTAGGTAAATGATAAAGAAAGAATTTTTGATGTGGAATGCTCACTAATATAGTTTTTCAATGTAATTCTCTTAATTGTGGCATGAATGTTCAGATCTGAAAGATTCAAGATAAAAGTCTATATTGACATAAGAAATAACAATACTTCAAGAAATACTAACAAAGCAATCACGCCTTCTCAAAATACTATGGCTACAGAAAGTTATCCCTACAAAATCATATAGTGTTGGCTATGCTCCCTTGTTATAACACAAAATATTCATATCATGCACAACCCCGATTTCAGCCAAGCATTTGTTTTCATGTTCTATCTTTTCAAACCTTTCAACTTTCACGCAATACATGAGCGTGAGCCATGGATATAGCACTATGGGTGGAATAGAGGTGGTTGTGGAGAAGACAAAAAGAGGGAGATAGTCTCACATCGACTAGGCGTATCAACGGGCTATGGAGATGCCCATCAATAGATATCAATGTGAGTGAGTAGGGATTGCCATGCAACGGATGCACTAGAGCTAAATATGAATGAAAGCTCAACGAAAGAAACTAGTGGGTGTGCATCCAACTTGCTTGCTCACAAAGACCTAGGGCATTCGAGGAAGCCCATCGTTGGAATATACAAGCCAAGTTATATAATGAAAATTCCCACTAGTATATGAAAGTGACTAAGCATCAGACTCTCCACAATGAAGAACATGGTGCTACTTTGAAGAACAAGTGTGGAAAAAGATATTAGAAATTGTCCCTTTTTTATTTTCCTTTTTTCTTTTTTTCTTTTTTCCCTTTTTTGGGGCCTTTTTTTTCTTTGACCTTTCTCTTTTTTTTATTTTTTTTTGCGGAGGGGCTTTATAGATTCAGCCTTTCCTCCCATGTGACAATGCTCTATAAATGATGATCATCACACTTTCATTACAACACAATATTACAACTCGATACTACAACAACAAAGTATGACTCTATATGAATGCCTCCGGCGGTGTATCGGTATGTGCAATGAAACAAGAGTGACATGTATAAAATTTATGCATGGTGGCCTTGCCACAAATACGATGTCAACTACATGATCATGCAATGGCAATATGACAATATGATGCGTGTCATATAAACGGAACGGTGGAAAGTTGCATGGCAATATATCTCGGAATGGCTATGGAAATGCTATGATAGGTAGCTATGGTGGCTATTTTGAGGAACAATATGGTGGCTTTTTTGAGGAAGGATATATAGTGGGTTTATGGCACCGGCGAAAGTTGCGCGGTACAAGAGAGGCTAGCAATGGTGGAAGGGTGAGAGTGCGTATAATCCATGGACTCGACATTAGTCATAAGAACTCATATAATTATTGCAAAAATCTACGAGTCATCAAAACAAAGCAATCAACACATGCCCCTAGGGGGGAGGTTGGTAGGAGTTAACCATCGCGCGCCCCCGACCTCCACACAAAGGTTGACACTCTACAAATACATCATGCTTTAACTTAGTCACATAACGGTTCACCATACGTGCATGCTATGGGAATCACCAACCTTAACACAAATATTTCTCAATTTCATAATTACTCCACTAGCATGACTTTAATATCACTATCCTCATGCCTCAAAACAATTATCAAGCATCAAAAATCTCTTTCTATTCAATGCACTTGATGTGATTTTTTTTACTACATTGACATTGGATGTTTATCATGTGAAGACTAGTTTCATAGCATAAACACTTTACCGTGCTGTTTTAATAAACTCTCAAATAGATCTAAGTGAAGCATGAGAGTTCAACAATTTCTTCAAATTATTACCACCACTATGCTCTAAAAGATATAAGTGAAGCACTAGAGCAAAAACTATTCAACTCAAAAGATATAAGTTAAGCACATAGAGTGTTCTAATAATTTCTAGGGCATATTTAACTCTCTCAAATAGGTGTGTCCAGCAAGGATGATTGTGGCAAACTAACAAGCAAAGACTCAAATTATACAAGACGCTCCAAGCAAAACACATAACATGTTGCGAATAAAAATATAGCTGCAAGTATAGTTACCGATGGATGAAGACGAAAGAGGGGATGCCTTCCCGGGGCATCCCCAAGCTTTGGATTTTGATTATCTTGAATTTACTTGGGGTGCCATGGGCATCCCCAAGCTTAGGCCTTTGCTACTCCTTGTTCCATAGTCCATCAAAGCAATACTCAAAACTTGAAAAACTTCACAACACAAAACTTAGACAAAATTTCTCGTGGGCTCCGTTAGTAAGAGAAAGCAAACGACCACTCAAAGGTACAGCAAGGAATTCTTTAATTGTTTATATTGGTGTTAAACCTACTTTACTCCAAGTTCTCTATGGTTCATATCCTCCAATATTACTCATAGATGCATCGGAATAAGCAAACAACACACGAAAAACAGAATCTGTAAAAAACAGAACAGTCTGTAGTAATCTGCTGGGTTCGCCTACTTATGGAACTCCAAAAAATTCAAACTAAATTGTTAAATTTGCGAAAATTTTCTAACAATCAGCAGCAAAAAGAATAAACTAAAAATCACGCTCCATTAAAATGTGAAGACTACTTTAGTGAGCGCTAACGATTCTGTTTTTCACAACAAGATCAAATAAACTTCACACAAGTCTTACCAAAGGTTCTACTTGGCACAAACACTAAACAAAATATGAAAACACATCTAATCAGAGGCTAGATGAAATATTTATTCCCTAACATCAACAAAAACCAAAAAAAACAAAAAATTGGGTTGGCTCACAACAAGCGCTATCGTTTTACGCCCCTAGCTAGGCATGATACAAGATAGATCTAGGTATTGCCATCTTTGGAAGACAATCCATAAGTGGCTCTCATGATAGATTCCTATGGTAATTTGATTTTCTTTCTAGAAAAGTGTTCCATGCCTTTCCTTAACGGAAATTGGAATCTAATATTTCCTTCCTTCATATCAATAATTGCACCAATCGTTCTAAGGAAAGGTCTACCAAGAATAATAGGACATGAAGGATTGCAATCTATATCAAGAACAATGAAATCTACGGGCACATAATTCCTATTGGCAACAATAAGAACATCATTAATTCTTCCCATAGGTTTCTTAATAGTGGAATCCTCAAGATGCAAATTAAAAGAACAATCATCAAACTCATGGAACCCTAGCAAATCACACAAAGTTTTTGGGATAGTGGAAACACCTGCACCCAAATCACACAAAGCATAGCATTCATGATCTTTTATTTTTTATTTTGATAGTAGGTTACCATTCATCATAAAGCTTTCTAGGTATAGAGACTTCCAACTCAAGTTTTTCTTCATAAGATTGCATCAAAGCATCAACTATATGTTTAGTGAAAGCTTTATTTTCACTATAAGCATGCGGAGAATTTAGCATGGATTGCATCAAGGAAATACAATCAATCAAAGAGCAATTATCATAATTGAATCCCTTGAAATACAAAGTAGTGGGTTCATCACTATGCAAAGTTTTAATCTCTTCAATCCCACTTTTAGCAATTTTAGCATCAAGATCTAAAAACTCCGAATCATTGGGACACCTTAAAGCAGAATCATCTCCAATCCTATTTTCATCAAGATTAATACTAGAAAACAAGGATCTAATAAGAGACACATCAATAACTTTCAGATCTTCATCTTTATTTTCACGATAACTCGAAGAACATGATTTAATGTAATATTCTCTTTTAGCACGCATTCTAGCAGTTCTTTCTTTGCATTCATCAATGGAAATTATCATGGCTTTGAGAGACTCATTGATATCATGCTTAGGTGGGATAGATCTAAGTTTCAAAGAATCAACATCAAGAGTAATTCTATCCACACTTCTAGCCAATTCATCAACTTTAAGCAATTTCTCTTCAAGCATAGCCTTGAAATTCTTTTGCGAGATCATAAACTCCTTAACACTAGTTTCAAATTCAGAAGGCATCTTTCCATAAGAGTTGTTGTAGGAATTACCAAAATTATTAGAGGAATTACTAGGAAAAGGCCTAGGATTAAAATTACCTCTATAAGCATTGTTACCAAAATTATTCCTACCAACAAAATTCACATCCAAAGATTCATTGTTATTCTCAATCAAAGTGGACAAAGGCATATCATTAGGATCAGAAGAAGCACTCTTAGCAGCAAACAATTTCATAAGTTCATCCATCTTCCCACTCAAAACACTAATTTCTTCGATAGCATGCACTTTTTTACTAGTAGATCTTTCGGTGTGCCATTGAGAATAATTAACCATAATAATATTTAGGAGTTTGGTAGCTTCTCCTAAGGTAGTTTCCATGAAAGTGCCTCCGGCGGCCGAATCTAAAAGATTTCTAGAAGCAAAATTCAAGTCAGCATAAAAGTTCTCAATAATCATCCATAGATTCAAACCATGTGTAGGACAATTACATATCATTAGTTTCATTCTCTCCAAAGCTTGTGCAACATGCTCATAATCTAGTTGCTTAAAATTCATAATATCGTTTCTAAGAGAGATGATCTTAGCAGGAGGGAAATACTTAGATATAAAAGCATATTTGCACTTATTCCACGAATCAATACTATTTCTAGGCAAAGAGGAAAACCAAGGTTAGCATGATCTCTAAGTGAAAACGGAAATAACTTCAATTTTACAATATCGTTATCCGTATCCCTTTTCTTTTGCATATCACACAAATCAACAAAGTTGTTTAGATGGGTAGCGGCATCTTCACTAGGAAGGCCGGAGAATTGATCTTTCATGACAAGATTCAACAAAGCGGCATTGATGTCACAAGATTCAGCATCGGTAATAGGAGCAATCGGAGTGCTAATAGAATCATTGTTGTTGGTATTGGAGAAGTCACAAAATTTGGTATTGTTCTGAGACATAGTGACAAGCAAGCAATCCAACACACACAAGCAAACAAGAAGCAAGCGAACGAGAAACACATGACGGAAGAAGGGCGAATAAAACGACAAAGGTGAAGTGGGTGAGAGGAAAACGAGAGGCGAATAAATGTAATGTGAAGGATAAGCGTTTGTGATAGGTACTTGGTATATGACTTTTGCGTAAGCCTCCCCAGCAACGGCACCAGAAATGCTTCTTGCTACCTCTTGAGCTTGCGTTGTATTCCCTCGAAGAGGAAAGGGAGATGCAGCACAGTAGCGTAAGTATTTCCCTCAGTTTTTGAGAACCATGGTATCAACCCAGTAGGAGACCACGCGCCAGTCCCTCGCACATGCACAAACAAATAAGAACTTCGCAGCCAACGCGATAAGGGGTTGTCAATCCCTTTACGGTCACTTATGATAGTGAGATCTGATAGAGTTGATAGTTTATATTTTTGGTATTTTTGGTTTAATAAAACAGCAAATAAACAACGGAGATATAAATTGACGGAAAAGTAATATGATAAAGATAGACCCGGGGGCCATAGTTTTCTCTAGTGGCTTCTCTCATGATAACGGTGTTCTACGGCGGGTAAACAAATTACTGTCGAGCAATTGATAGAAAAGCAAATAATTATGAGACTATCTAGGCATGATCATTGTATATAGGCATCACGTCCGAGAAAAGTAGACCGACTCCTGCATGCATCTACAACTATTACTCCACACATCGACCGCTATCCAGCATGCATCTAGTGTGTTGAGTTCATACGAACAGAGTAACACCTTAAGTAAGATGCCATGATGTAGAGGGATAAACTCAAGCAATATGATGAAAACCCCATCTTTTTATCCTTGATGGCAACAATACAATACGTGCCTTGCTGCCCCTACTGTCACTGGGAAAGGACACCTCAAGATTGAACCCAAAGTCAAGCACTTCTCCCATTGCAAAAACTATAGATCTAGTAGGCCAAACCAAACCAATAATTCGAAGAGAATCGCAAGGATATTATGAGCACACATAAAAAGTTCAGAGAAGAACCAAATATCTATCATACATAACCTTGATCATAAACTCACAATTCATCGAATCTCGACAAACACACCGCAAAAAGAGAATACATCGAATAGATCTCCTCGAAGACCGAGGAGAACTTTGTATTGAGATCCAGAGAGAGAAGAAGCCATGTTGATACTAGCTATGGACCCGAAGGTCTGTGGTAAACTACTCACAACTCATGGTGAGGGCGATGATGATGATGATGATGATGAAGGCCTCCATGATGGATCCCCCTCCCGGAACAGGCTCCAAAATGGGATCTACACAGGAACAGCAGCTACGGCGGTGGAATTAGGGTTTTCTCTCTGTGTATGGAGTTTCTGGGGTACGTAGGTATATATAGGAAGAAGAGGGGCACCGGGGGCCACAAGGGCTACCCTCGAGGCAGGGGCGTGCCCCGCACCCTCGAGGGTGGGCCCTTTGTCCTCTTGCTTGGCCCCGAAGTCTTTCGTGCGTGATTTCCTCCAAAAATATCTCCTGCGAAGGTTTCATTCCGTTTGGACTCCGTTTGATATTCCTTTTCTGCAAAACCCTGGAATTGGCAAAAAACAGCAATCTGGACCGGGCCTTTGGGTTAGTAGGTTAGTCCCAAAAATGATATAAAAGTGAATGATAAAGCCCATTAAACATCCAAGACTTCATAAATAATAGCATGGAACAATCAAAAATTATAGATACGTTGGAGACGTATCACAAGATAATTTGTAATGAGCAAGTAACGATAACGGTAATATTATGCAGCAAGGTATCCCAATCCTTTTGTGGCAAAGGACAGGCCAAAATGGTTTCTTATAATAAGTAAAGTGTTCTTGAGGGTACACAGGAATTTCATCTAGTCAAAATCACCATGTTGGCTTGATTTGTGTTTGTTACTTCGATAATTTGTAGTGTGGGTGGACCAGTGCTCAGGTGCTATTCTTACTTGAACAAGACACCTACTTATTTTTAACCCCCTCGCAAGCATCCGCAACTACGAGAAAAATATTAAGATAAAATCTAACCATTGCATTAAACATTTGGGTCCAAATCGGTCCCTTACGAAGTAGTGCATAAACTAGGGTTTAAGCTTCTTTCACTCTAGCATCCCATCATATAATAACTACTCCACAATGCATTACCTTAGGTCCAAATATGGTGAAGTTCCATGTAGTCGACGTTCACATGACACCAGTAAGGGAATCACAACATACATATCATCAGAATATTGAACACATACATATCGAGTTCACATGATTACTTGCAACATGATTTCTCCCGTGACCTCAAGAACTTAAGTAACTACTCACAAGTCATAAACATGCTCAAGATCAGAGGAGTATTAAATAGCATAATGGATCTGAGCATATAATCTTCCACCAAATAAACCATATAGTAATTAACTACAAGATGTAATCAACACTACTAGTCACCCAATGGTACTAATCTGAGGTTCTGGTACAAAGATTGAACACAAGAGATGAACTATGGTCTGAGAGGAGATGGTGTTGTTGAATATGTTGATGAAGATTGGCCTCCCAAAGATGAGGGGGTTGCTGGTGATGACGATGATGATGATTTACCCCTCCGGGAGGGAAGTTACCCCGGCGGAATCACTCCGCCGGAGGGCAAAAGTTCTCCTGCCCAAGTTCCTCCTTGAGACGGCAGTGCTCCGTCTCGATAGTCCTCTCTCTAATCATTTTATGTCAAATTGACTTATATACCAGAAGATGGGCACCGGAGGTGGGCCGAGGAGGGAACAACCCACCAGGGCATGCCTGGGGGGCCTGGTGTGCCTAGGTGGGTTGTGCCCACCTGGTGGGCCCCCTCGGGTACTCATTTGTTCCAAAATTTCTTAAATATTCCATAAAAATTCTCCGTGAAGTTTCAGATCATTTGGAGTTGGGCAGAATAGGTGGCCTGACGTTGCTTTTTCAGGTCCAAAATTCCAGCTGCCGGTATTCTCCCTCTTGATGTAAACCTTGCATATTATGAGAGAAAAGGCATTAGAATTACTCCAAAGGCATTATTATACTGAAAAACATTATAAATAATAGTAGAAAACCATGATGCAAAATGGACGTATCAGTAGGCATCCCCTCTTTCTTTTAACGACCATCGGTATTTTACTTGGAGCTATATTTTTATTCGTCACATATCATGAGTTTTGCTTGGAGCGTCTTGTATTATATGTGTCCTTGCTTGTTTTGTTGTATAGTTTGACACAATCATCCTTTTCTAGACACACCTATTTGAGGGAGCCAAAACTATGCTATGATTTATTAGAATCGCTCTTTATGCTTCACTTAAATTTTTTAGAGCTATGGTATTGCTCCAGTGCTTCACTAATATCTTTTTGAGCACATTGGTGTTGTTATTTTGAAGATATATGCTCTCATGTTTCACTTAGATTATTTTGTGAGTTAGTAGAAATTTTGAAGAAATTTTCTCTCATGCTTCACTTATATTATTTTGAGAGATGAAACTTTAACAAAACTTGTGCTCTAATTCTTCACTTAGTTTTTTTGAGAGCTTGTTATTTGCAATGGAAATATGCTTTAAAAGAATTGGTCCCAAAGTGATATATATCCAGAGAAGATGTAATAAAAAATTCATGAAGATCATTGGACATTAAACTTGATTCCTTGCAATACTTTTGCGATATGATGATAGTGATATGTGAGTTATGTTAGTGAGTAATTATGCTTTAGTAAGAATACTCTTGTTAAGGGCTGTGATTCCTTATGGAAGCACGTCAAGTCAATAGTTATGCAATGAAATTACATCCTACTTGTGTTGCATTATTTGGTGCTAGTTATGTTTAAAGTTCTTTTATGGTGGTTTTCGTTCCTTGGTTGGTCGCTTCTCAATCTATTTGCTAGCCTTTACTTGTACTAAGCGAGAATGTTGCTTGCGCATCCAAATCCTAAAACCCAATTTGTTCCAAATGAGTCCACCATACCTACATATATGCGGTATTTCCATGTCGTCCTAAGAAAATTTGTATGTGCCAACTCGAATTTTCAAAATAAACTTCTCTTTTGTGTGCCCGTACCATTCATTAAGAGGCGAGCGGTGGCTGATATTTTCCATGCTAAGTAGTTTATTCTCAAGATGAGTGTTTATTCACTTGTCATTGCACGAGAGTGTGGCGGTAATAGGGATGCCCAGTCCCGAAATGCAAAACAAAATACTACAAATAAATTCCTTGGTATGTGTTGGTATTGAAGGCACCCGTGAATTTGGCTAGCCATGTATTATGAAAGAATGGTGGAAAGGAAATAAACTTTACTTTTATGATTGGGAACTGCCTACGATTTATTTAGCATCGAAGATATTGGGAACTCTTAGTTGTTTTCCTTGACGAGAAAATCATGCCACTCAAAATAATTTTATCTCTCAATTTAAGCTTTGATCTCTAGCATCTCTACAAATCTCTGGCACCTCTACAAACCGCCTATGATTTACTTTTATGCAATTTTAATTTTTGTTTAGTCTCACCTTCTCTCATAAAGCACCAACTACGAAACACTATTATCACACTTGAGCATTGGATGTAGCTCATATTTGGATGTGTTGCATGAATGAATCGATGATTGGGCATAATGGGCTAGGGATAACTTTCTTCAGCGTTGATATTTTGAGAGACATGGTTGCTTGTTGATATTGCTTGAGTATTAAAGTCTTTATGTCTAATTATAGACTATTGCTTTGAATCATATAAAAGTATATATGTCCATACTACAAAGAAAATAATATAATGAACATGTTAGGCAGCATTCCACATCAAAAATTCCGTTTTTATCATTTACCTACTAGGGGACGAGCGGGAATTAAGCTCAGGGATGTTGATACGTGTCCAACGTATCTATAATTTTTTATTGTTCCACCCTCTTATATTATCATTCTTGGATGTTTTACAATCATTTTCTAGCACTTTTATATCATTTTTGGGGCTAACCTATTGACATAGTGCCAAGTGCCAGTTACTGTTTCCTGCCTGTTTTTTACTTTGCATAATATCAATATCAAACGGAGTCCAAATGCAACAAAACTTATTGGAGATTTTTTTTGGACCAGGATACATCGAGAGGGCCAGAAAAGTGCACGAGGGGAGGCTGTGGGGCCCACGATCCACCTGGGTGCACCAGGAGGCCCAGGCACGCCCTGATGGACCATGGGGCCCACGGGTGTCCTTTCCACTGCCTCTCAGCTCTATAAATTCTCAGATATTCGAGAAACCCTATAGTCGGAGAAAAATTGTTCCAGTCACCGCAAGTTCAAGAACAACGAGATCCAATCTAGAGCCCTATGCAGGCACTCCATCGGAGAGGAACACCATCACGGAGGGGTCCATCATCCTCATTCGTGCCTCTCCGATGATGTGTGAGTAGTTTACCACAGACCTATAGGTTCATAGGTGGTAGCTAGATGGAATCTTCTCTCTTTTTGATCTTCAATACAGTGTTCTCTTCGGAGATCTATTTGATGTAACTGTTTTGCGGTGTGTTCGTTGGGGTCCGATAAATTGTGAGTTTATGATCAGATCTATTTGCAATTATATCCGTACATGATTATTATAGCGCCGTATTTCTTCTTTGATATTTCAGTTTTATTTGGCCAACTTGATTGATTTATCTTGAAATGGGAAGAGGTTCTGTGTGATTGGTTCGATCTTGCGGTGCTCAATCTTAGTGACAGAAGGAGACATCACACGCATGTATCGTTGCCATTAAGGATAAAATGATAGGATCTATTCCTACATGAATATATCTTGTCTACATCATGGCATCATTCTTAAGGCATTCCTCTGTTTATTTTTGGAACTTAATACACTAGATGCATGATGGATAGCGGTCGATGTGTGGAGTAATAGTAGTAGATGTAGGCAGCAGTCGGTCTACTAATCTTGGACGTGATGCCTACATACATGATCATTGTCTTGGATATCGTCATAACTGTTCGCTTTTCTATCAATTGCCCAACAGTAATTTGTTTACCCACCGTGTGTTGTTTTCTTGAGAGAATCCACTAGTGAAACGTATGTCCCCCATGTCTATTTCTCATCATATACTTGCAGATCTATATTGCTATTTGTGTTTTCTCTTATTTGCTTCTTTACTTTCATATCTATATTATCAAAACCCCCAAAATACCTTACTGCATTTTATTTACTTTTATCGTATTTGCATCTATCAGTCTATCTATTTATCATACTACCTTACCCAAAGAGGGATTGACAGCCCCTCTACGCGTTGGGTTGCGAGGATTTGTTGTTTGTGTGCAGATGTTGCTTACATAATTTGCTTGGTTCTCCTAGTATATTGATACCTTGGTGTCATAACTGAGGGAAATACTTACCGTCGTTGTGCTGCATCATCCCCTCCTCTTCGGGGAATTTACTGACATGGTTCACAAGTAGCAAGGGGTCAAGAGGGATCTAGGTGTGCGTGGCAATGCAAGGGAGGTCCATTTAAGTAGGGAGAGAGGAGGTGGTTGTGGTGCGTGCATGCGTGCATGGAGCACACGCCCTCCTCCCACTAGTAGGAGGTTGAGGACGGTGACGGTTGGGCTGGGCACTACCCATCCGGTGGCATCTGGACTTCTCAAAATGCATTGCAACGGAAAGTGAGTGATGATGGTGATCTAATGTGCTTGGAAGTAATGGCCCAGGTTCGTTGAGGACGTGAGAAGGCCAAAGAGCAATTTCTTCACAACATAATACCTGGACCTAGCCCCCTGCAGAAAGTAACTAACAAAGTAAATTGGGCGCCGCACCATCTTCTTCTTCGGCACTGCTTGTCAATTTTCTTCATTTTCTGCACTAAATCCGACATGTCGGCACCAGACCTTGCTGGAGAAGATTCTAGCTTGTCGCTTGACGGTTCTACAGCTGCTGCTTCTTCTTCATTGGCGTCTCTCTCTTCCACTAATGTAGCACTAAGCACTTGTTTTTTTGCCACCAAGTATAGCAGCAATGTCTCTTGTGGTCTATGTGCAACTAGTGCTAGTAGATAAGAGAGGTGCCTCTTCAAATCTTGCAGCATAGCCTCCGCTTCTGGAGTCCATTTCATTGGACCTGCCTTTTTCAAAATTTCGAAAAACAGCAAGGTGCGCTCATCTGATTTGGAGATGAACCTACTTAGTGCAGCAACGCAGGTGGCAAGACGTGGCACATTCTTGACATGCTTGGGTGCTCCAATTTGCTCAATGGCTTTGAACTTGTCGGGATTTGCATCAATTCATCATGAAGACACAAAGAATCTAAGAAGCTTGCCAGATGGAATACCAAACACACACCTCTCGGGATTGAGCTTCAAAATGACCTTGCTCAATATTTCTTCTAAGTCTTGAATGAGTGTTGATTTGTCCTTAGTTTTGACCAATATATCATCCATATAGGATTTCACATTTCTATGTGACTGAGGCTAAAACCAATCTGGGCTGCTCTCGCAAATGTTAAACCAGCACTCTTCAATTTGGAAGGCATGCAAACAAAGCATTATGTGCCACATGGAGTAATGAATGCAGTTTTCTCCTCATCTTACTTGGCCATGAAGATTTGATGGTAACTAGAGTAGGCGTCAAGAAAAGAGAGGAGCTCGCAGCCGGATGTGGAGTCCACTATCTGGTCAATGCTCGGCAAAGGAAAGGGGTCTTTTGCAAAAGCTTTATTGATATCGGTATAGTGAATACAAAGCCTCCATTTTCCATTTGCTTTGTGCACTACAACTAGATTTTCCAATAGCACTCCCCTGACAAGACCTACTGCTTCTAGTTTCTTGACCTTTTAAGCTATGAATTCTTGCCGCTCCCTAGATTGCTTCCTGACCTTCTGCTTGATGGGTCTCACATGAGGGCAGATGACAAGGTGGTGCTCAATTACCTCCCTGGGAACACCAGGGATGTCAGATGGTTCACATGTAAACACATCGACATTCACCCGCAGGAAGGCAACAAGCGTGCTTTCATATTTATTGTCAAGGCCAACACCTATGTTGAGTGGGGCCAATTCCGTTCTCCTTTACAACCACTTTCATGGTAGTAGGTGCAGAAGCCTTAGTCTTCTTGTTCTTTCCGGCAGAGCTCTCTGGAATGTCCTCAATAGCTGGGCAGCACCCCGAAGAGGTGTGCTTGTCGGAGTCCTCGTCAGAGGTCTTTCCGGTTTTCTTGTTGTTCTTCTTCCCCTCAAGAGCTTTTACGGCAGGAGAAAGTGCCTTACCGGCAGATGCTGCAGCTGCTTCCTGGTATAGCTTGTCAGCCCAAATGACCGTGTCTTTCTTGTCGGAGTTGATGGTGATGATGCTCATCAGCCCTGACATCTTTAGGGTGTTATAGGTGTAGTGGGACACCGCCATGAACTTTGCCAGTGTCGGACGACCAAGAATTCCATTGTATGGCAATGGTATTTTGACGACATCGAAGACAATCTTCTCTATCCTATAGTTGAGATCACTTCCAAACATCATCGGCAATGTGATCTTCCCATTGGGTTGGCTCCTTCCCGGATTGATCCCTTGAAATGTTCCCGTCTGCTTGAGATCTTCATCGGGAATCTGCAGCCTCATGATCATGTCAGGAGAGATCAAGTTCAAGCCGGCCCCACATCAACCAGTATTTTTCTCACCCTGAGGTTGTGGATTTTCGGTGAAACCAACAACGGAAAGCACCCGACCATAGTTGTGTGATCAGGATGGTCCTTGGCGTAAAAAATGATGGGCGTGTGAGACCACTTGAGTGGCTTTTGCGCTTCAATTGCTGGCTCTGCAATATGGATTTCATGCGCCCACTACTTGAGTTGGTAGTGAGAGGGGTGCAAAGATGCAACTCCATCAATGCACATGGCCTCTATTGCCTTGTGGAACTCTTGCTCACTGGACTCCTCGTCATCATCTTCATCGTCCTCCTTGTCATGACCCCTAGCAGGCTCCTCCTTCTGCCGCGGCAGCCTCAGCGGCCACCATGGGTCTTCTTATCAGACCGGCCAGCACCGTCTCGGTCCTTCTCCTTGTCGCGCTTCTCGTACTTAGCTTTCTTCTTCTCTGCAAGTTGCTCAACTTGGCGCTGTTGGAGATCATGTCCCTTTGTGCGGTCGATTTTGCAGTACGGCCCGTTGGTCTTCTCACCTGCCACGGCCTCATGACCACAAGTGCAGCCAGAAGTTTCATTACCGTCACTCTCGGTCTTGGGCTTCTTGGTGGCATTGGTGTTGTCGGAGCCCTCAACGACGATCATTGACTTGCCTTTTCGCTTCCTGTTGTGCTCCCAGCCTTTCTTCCTCGGGGTTGATGTGTCGTCGTCTTTAGAGTCGACCTCTGCACCAGCATCTTCTTCGGGAAGTCGTCTCCTCTTCATCTCGTGCATACTTTTCTTCTAGGGCGTACAGAACATTGATGGTTCTAACCCCCTGGATGTTCATCTCCTCTCGCATCCTGCGATTACGCACATTCATGTGGAATGAGGCAATCACAACAGTGGGGTGTACATCGGGGATGTTATGGTTCACATGGCTGAACCTCTGTATATACTTCAGAAGGGACTCCCCCATCCTTTATCGTAGCACAGGTAGGTCACTTGGTTGTCCAGGAACCTTACGGCCCCTAGTAAAAGCACCAGCAAACTCTTGGGCACAGATCCGACCAGGAAGAAATGGAGCCTTCCAGCAAGTTCATCGGCCAAGATCTCACATTGGGCTTGAGCACCAATGAGAAATAGTTGGCGAGAATCTTATTGTCTCATCCTCCGGCATCATGTACTATGATGGTGTAGACGCCCAAGAACTCGGATGGGTTGATCTTGCCTTCATAATTCTCCGGCATTTCATGCTTAAAGGTCTGGGAAGATGGCCAGTGGACTTGCCACAGCTCAGGGTGAACGCTGGGCAGCCTACCTCGTAAGGTAAGCACCTAGGGTACCCTAGTGCAGGCGCGTCCACAATGGGTCTTGCGCGCATGTCAAATTGGAGATGCGCTTCCTGGCACCGCTCGATCCTGGTTCAGACGTCTTTAGCACATCGGTCTTGGATGACTTGGCGCTGGTCTGGGTGGCCCCATGGGTAGGATGACGCCATGGACAAGTCGTTAAGGACGTCAACCCGATGGCTCTACCATTTTTCTCGGGGAGGAGACTGCACCATAAGTGCGCCACCCCAGTTCGCTCGCCAACTACACGTACTGGCGCGGTCTGCTGCTTGCGCAAGGGCATCGCCTGCTCGGCTTGTCGTTGTTGGAGAAGCCGAGGAGTCTTTGAATTTTGGCTCTCAAATCTTCCATCTTATTCGTCGGAGGACAGAAATCCAGCAACAGTTGTGCTCGTGCCAGGGCCTCCACTGGCGTGTTAGGCATGGTGTGGCTTAAAGAACGGCAGAACTCTTACTCCTAGCGAAGAAAGAAGGAATTCTTTCCTGATCCCGCACACATGGCCGGTTTTCGCCGTTGGGCTGTCATGGGTGTTGGCCCTGTAAATCTTGGGAGTGATGCATAGGGTTCTTGCCATGGTTGTGTCCAGAGCCGCTGACGTCTTGGTGTTGCTCGTCGTGCACGACCTGCAATGGTCATGGTGTGTGCATGTTGACGTGGTGTCTTGGAAATTGTGGCACTATCCTTGGAGTTGACCGCGCCACCGGTAGGCTTCGCAGCTCTGTCCTTGGACCTGGCAGAATGCGTGTTGTTGTTCACCCCGCTTCGGACAACGCCGCTTGCCTGTTTTGGATCGCCAGAATGCATTGGGAGTTGTTCGCCACCTTTGCCCCCATGCCGGCCTCCTCCGCCACCGTCCATGGACGTCTGCATCGGAAGCTTGGACGTAGATGAAGCGCCAGTCACTAGGCCCTACCTCTTGGGCGCCATTTGCTACTTCTTGAGCTTGCGTTGATTTTAACCTTGAAGAGTAAAGGGTCATGCAGCAAAGTAGAGACAAGTATTTCCATCAGTTTGAGAACCAAGGTATCAATCCGGTAAGAGGTACAAGCAAGTCCCCAATATATGCACCTGCACAAACTAACAAACACTTGCACACAATGCAGATTAGGGGTTGTCAATCCATTCAACGTCACAAACAAGAGTGAGATCTGATAGAGATAGAATTGGAACTAAAGTAAAGGCAAAATAAAGTAAACACAAAATAATTGCAGCAAGGTATTTTTGGGTTTTTTGGTTTTATAGATTTGAAAATAATAGATGTACAATAGACCCGGGGGCCATAGGTTTCACTAGAGGCTTCTCTCTTGAATAAAGCATACAGTGGGTAAGCAAATTACTGTCGATCAATTGATAGAAAAGCGCAAAGTTATGACGATATCTAAGGCAATGATCTTGAATATAGGCATCACGTTTGTGACAAGTAGATGAAATAATTATGCATCTACTACTATTACTCCACACATCGGCTGCTATCCAGCATGCATCTAGAGTATTAAGTTCATAAGAACAGAGTAACGCCTTAAGCAAGATGACATGATGTAGAGGGGTAAACTCAAGCAATATGATATAAACCCCATATTTTTATCCTTGATGGCAACAATACAATACGTGCCTCGCTACCCCTTCTGTCACTGGCTGAGGACACCGCAAGATTGATCCGAAAACTAAGCACCTCTCCCATTGCAAGAACTACCAATCTAGTTGGCCAAACCAAACCAATAAGTCGAAGAGAAATACAAAGATATCAAATCATGCTTATAATAATTCAGAGAAGATTCAAATAATATTCATATATAATATGACCATAAATCCATAATTCATCGGATCTCGGCAAACACACTACAAAAGAAGATTACATCGAATAGATCTCTAATAACATCGAGGAGAACATTGTATTGACGATCAAATAGAGAGAATAAGCCATCTAGATACTAGCTATGGACCCGTAGTTCTATGGTAAACTACTCACGCATCATTGGAAGGGTAGCAAGGTTGATGTAGAAGCCCTCCGTGATCAAGTCCCCCTCCGACAGAGTATTGGAAAAGGCCTCCAGATGGGATCTCACGGGAACAGAGAAATGTGGTACTAGAAAAGTATTTTCTTGGATGCCTCTAGGGTTTCTAGAGTACTTCTGAATTTAAAGGCCAAAGAAGGGTCAGGGGGTCTCCGAGGGTGCCACAAGCCCTGGGGGCACCACCCTACGGCGCGCCTCCCCAGCTTGTGGTTGCCTCAAGGACTCTCTGACTTGTACTCCAAGTCCTACGTGCATCTTATGGTCCAAGAAAAATCATCGTGAAAGTTTTATTCCGTTCGATATTCCTTTTCTGCGAAACTCAAAAACAAGGGAAAACAGGAACTAGCACTGGGCTCTAGGTTAATAATTTAGTCCCAAAAATAATATAAAATAGCATACTAATGCATATAATACATTCAAACTTGATAATACAATAGCATGGTACAATAAAAAATTATAGATACATTGGAGACATATCAAGCATCCCCAAGCTTAATTCATGCTCGTCCTCGAGTAGGTAAATGATAAAAACAGAATTTTTGATGCAGAATGCTACCTAACATATTGAGCAATGTATTTCTTCATTATTTGGCATGAATCTTTAGAGCCATATGATTCAAAAAAAATTTCATCAATATCAAAACAATAATACTTCTGGCATACTAGAAAGAAAATTTTGAAGCTTCAAAAATGACAAGGCTAAAGAAAGTTGTCCCTACAAAATCATATAGTCTTGTTATGCTCCCTCTTCTCCGCACAAAGTATAAATCATGCCCACCCCGGTGTCAGCCAAGCACTTGTTTCATACTTTTTAACACGCTTCATCTTGTTCAACTCTTCGCACAATACATGAGCGTGATCCATGGACATAGCACTATGCGTGGAATAGAAGGTGGTAGTAGACAAAAGTAGGGAGAAAGTCTCACATCAACAAGGCAAATCAATGGACTATGGAGATATCCATCAATCGATATCAATGAGAGGATGCTCGGGAATTCGCTTAGGATGTTGCGTGGAGAGCTCCACCGACAATGAAACCTCTTCCTCGAGCGGCGAGGAGAACAACGACAACAACAACGACGGTAGCGGGCGGGAGGACGTCGATCCCGACTCCGACTGGCCGCTCGTGGCAGCACCATCATCTGCATCGCCCTTCTCCCTCGGCCATGCGCCTTGCCGAGGTCATCCTCTCCATGGTCCCCATCGGTGCGTTCCCCGTCGCCTCTTCTCCACCTTCACGTGCTGCATCTGGGAGGAAGGGGGCAAGAACCGAATATGTGAGGCGCTTATCTTTCTTTTAGCATGTAGGCACTTGCCAAATCTTAATTTCTAAATAATGTAATCTCTCGGGCCCGTGCATGTGTCTTGTAACATTCGTACTTGTATCAGCATGTTAAAGAAAAAGACTAGCCTTGCCGGGGACTCGTGCATGTATACGTCCATGCAGAGGCGAAATGCCTCTTTAATGCAAATAAACGAGTTCTGCTGGCAAGCTTATTATTCTGGCGCCCTCTGTGTCTGCCAGAGAATAACATCTGTCGGGTTGCAAACAAAGGGTCCAGCCCCTCGTCAACCTTCTTTTAATAAAGGCTACTGCAACCACTCTGACAGAAGCAGCGTTCGGGTCAGGGACGGGACCACCTGAGTTTAAAAGAGAGTAGCGAGGTTTTCTAATGCACAAGTGACAAGTTACGAACATGAACGGGCAAGAGGTGAACTTTATCTGTTTAGTTTATCAGGAGTCGCTGTGCCGGGCAGTCCCCACAACTTCTTGCCGGAGCCGGGTCCTTGGCGGGATCGAGCATCCTTGTCGCGGCTAGAAGGATGATAGCACAGGAGCATGGAACCTTGGCGGTTGATACGTCTCCAACGTATCTATAATTTTTTATTGTTCCATTCTATCATATTATCTGTTTTGGATATTTAATGGGCTTTAATATACACTTTTATATGATTTTTGGGGCTAACCTATTAACATAGAGCCCAGTGCCAGTTTCTGTTTTTCCTTGTTTTTGAGTATCGCAGAAAAGGAATACCAAACGGAGCTCAATTGACCTGAAACTCAACACAGGATGTTTTTTGACCAAAAGAAGCCCAAGGAGTACCGGAGATGGACCAGGGGAGTCCCGGGCGGCCCATGAGGGTGGGGGGCGCGCCCCCCTATCTCGTGGCCGCCTCGAGGACCCCCCTTACTTGTTCTCGACTCCAACACCCCTTATATATACAGAAACCTCCATAAAATAACCTAGATTGGGAGTTCCACCGCCGCAAGCCTCTGTTTTCCACCGAAAACCAATCTAGACCTGTTCCGGCACACTGCCGCAGGGGGGATCCCTCTCCGGTGGCCATCTTCATCATCCCGGCGCTCTCCATGACGAGGTGGGAGTAGTTCACCCTCGGGGCTGAGGGTACGTACCAGTAGCTATGTGTTTGATCTCTCTCTCTCTCTCTCTCTCTCTCTCTCTCTCTCTCTCTCTCTCTCGTGTTCTTAAGATGGCACGATCCTGATGTATCACGAGCTTTGCTATTATAGTTGGATCTTATGATGTTTCTCCCCCTCTACTCTCTTGTGATGGATTGAGTTTTCCCTTTGAAGTTATCTTATCGGATTGAGTCTTTAAGGATTTGAGAACACTTGATGTATGTCTTGCATGTGCTTATCTGTGGTGACAATGGGATATCACATGATTCACTTGATGTATGTTTTGGTGATCAACTTGTGGGTTCCGTCACCTTGGGAATCTATGCATTGGGTTTGGCACACGTTTTCATCTTGACTCTCCGGTAGAAACTTTGGGGCACTCTTTGAAGTTCTTTTGTGTTGGTTGAATAGATGAATCTGAGATTGTGTGATGCATATCGTATAATCATGCCCACGGATACTTGAGGTGACAATGGAGTATCTAGGTGACATTAGGGTTTTGGTTGATTTGTATCTTAAGGTCTTATTGTAGTACAAACTCTATGACGGATCGAACGAAAAGAATAGCTTCGTGCTATTTTACTACGGACTCTTGAATAGATCGATCAGAAAGAATAACTTTGAGGTGGTTTCGTACCCAACAATAATCTCTTCGTTTGTTTTCCGCTATTAGTGACTTTGGAGTGACTCTTTGTTGCGTGTTGAGTGATAGTTATATGATCCAGTTATGTAATTATTGTTGAGATAACTTGCACTAGTGAAAGTATGAACCCTAGGCCTTGTTTCCTAGCATTGCAATACCGTTTATGCTCACTTTTATCATTAGTTACCTTGATGTTTTTATATTTTCATATTACAAAAACCTATACCTATCATCCATATTGCACTTGTATCACCAGCTCTTCGCCGAACTAGTGCACCTATACAGTTTACCATTGTATTGGGTGTGTTGGGGACACAAGAGACTCTTTGTTATTTGGTTGCAGGGTTGTTTGAGAGAGACCATCTTCATCCTAAGCCTCCCACGGATTGATAAACCTTAGGTCATCCACTTGAGGGAAATTTGCTACTATCCTACAAACCTCTGCACTTGGAGGCCCAACGACGTTTACAAAAAGAAGGTTGCGTGGTAGACATCAGCGGTCCATTAACATTTAATGGAATCAAAAAGGCAGTACGATACCCAGGACAAGCATGTATATACGCATACATATAAACATGGAAATCAATGAGAAACTGTACATACTAAAGGGTTTCTCTTCCCTGACTGCGCACAGGGTCTGTGCCTGGCTTTGTACATAGGGTTACATGCCTCGCCGGCAAGGCTAGTACGAACAGAGGGCTGCCGGGGGTCCCAACAACCGCGCCTTAGGGGTAAAACTTGCGAAGATGTTCGATATTCCATGAATTGCTCACCGGAATGCCATCATCGGTCTCCAGGCAGACTGCATCGGTCCTGGTGACTCGTATTACCCGATAAGGGCCTTCCCACTTTGGCGTCAACTTGTTTGAATTCTTGGCGGATTGGATCCGTTGAAGAATAAGGTTGCCTTCCTCAAGGTTTCTGGCATGAACCTTGCGACTATGGTAGCGACACAAGGCTTGCTGGTAGCGAGCGGCTCGCACAGCAGCCTGAAGACGATCTTCCTCAAGGAGCGTCGCGTCATCTTGGCGCAGTTGCTCTTGCTCAAGCTCATCATAAGCGAGCAGCTGAGGTGATCCATATATGAGTTTCGTGGGGAGAACAACTTTTGCCTCGTATAACGGGGCAAAGCGTGTCTGGCCAGTGGCTCGATTTGGTGTCGTCCTGATTGACCAAAGAACTGTGGGCAACTCATCAATCTAGCGTCTTCCACACTTGTGTAGCATGTCGAAAGTTCTAGTCTTGAGATCTCGCAACACTTCTGCATTCGCCCTCTCAGCTTGGCCGTTACTTCTGGGATGAGCAACAGAAGCAAAACAAACCTTGCCGCCATGGTCTTGGATGTACTGCATGGAAGTGTGGCTCGTAAACTGTGTGTCGTTGTCGGCGATGACTCTGTTTGGCACACCAAAACAGCAGACTAGTCCCTTGAAAAACTTGACGGCTGATTGTGGTGTCACATTTCTCACTGGTTCCACTTCCAGCCACTTTGTGAACTTGTCGATTGCGACGTACAAGTACTCAAAGCCTCCGACGGCAAGGGGAAAGGGGCCCAGTATGTTGAGCCCCAGACCAAAAATGGCCAGGAAAGAGGGATTATCTGAAGATCTTGAGCTGGTTGATGAAGCTTCTTTGAATGGAACTGGCACGCTTCACACTTGGTTACTAGTGCAGTTGCATCCTGGAAGGCGGTGGGCCAGAAGAAACCTTGCCAGAATGCTTTGCCGGCAAGGGCTCTTGACCCTATGTGGGAGCCACTCATGCCTCCGTGTATCTCTGCCAACAGCTTCAGTCCGACCTCCCAAGGATGCACTTCAATTTCATGTCATTCGGTCTTCTTCTATACAGAGCATTATCCACAAACTGGTACATGCTGGACCGAGGGGCTAGTTTCTCTGCCTCTTCCTATTCTTCAGGGAGTTCCCCTGTTTGGAGGAAACAGACGGTGTGCCGCGCCCATGCCAGAGCCTCTGGCTCGACGGCGAGGACTAAAGGCTCATCTTCGAACATGGGGGTAGATGCCTCTACAGTCTGGGCTTGGGGCCCTGCTGGAGGTTGCTGATCCTAGGCAAGCTTGGGGTACCTGGCAATGTCATTGCCAGTGGCTCTTGGGAGCTCAACGGGAAAGTACTTGCCATGGCTTGCCTTCCTTTGTTTGTTCTGTCCCGCAAATGGCTCGACGGATGGCTGCGTAAATTGAAGCACAAAGGTACCTGGTTCCACGGGTAACTTGAGGGCAGTGCATTTGGACAAGTCGTTGGCAATGCTGTTCTCTCCTCGGGGAACATGCTCTGCCTCCAAACCGTCAAAGCGCTCCTCCAACTTCCTCACTTCATCCACGTAGGCCTCCATCAACGGGCTCTGGTAATCCTTGTTATCTTGCCTAACGACAAGCTACGAATCACCCCTGATGATGAGCTTCCTTATTCCGAGGTCTGCCGCAATCCTGAGACCAGCAAGCAGTCCCTCGTACTCTGCAGTGTTGTTCATTGATTATTACCGGGGAAAGTGCATTTGGACTATGTACTTGAGGCTCTCTCCGGTGGGTGCGATGAGTAGCACGCCGGCACGAGCACCTTGCAGCGAGAAAGATCCATCAAAGTACATAATCCAGTAACAGCTTGTCTCCTTGCTGGGAAGGGTGATGTCCTGAATCTCTTCGTCGGGTGTTGAGGTCCATTTTTCTATGTACTCTTCCAAGGCTCGGCTCTTGATTGTTGAAGTACATTCAAACTTGAGGCCAAATCTTGATAGTTCCAATGCCCACTCCACAATCTTCCCAGTTGCATCTGGGTTGTGCAAGATCCGTTGCAAAGGGAGGCGAGTGACGACGGTGATCTCTTGCGCTTGGACATAGTGATGCAGCTTCCTCGAGGTCATAAGGAGGCCGAAAAGTAGCTTCTGTATACCAGAATACCTTGATCTAGCCCCCTGCAAGAGGGAACTGGCAAAATAGACCCGGTGTTGCACCTCCTTTTTCTTTTCTTCGATTTTGCCTCCTTGCGCAGACTCTATCTTGCCGGGACCAGGCTTTGCCGGGGGTTTTGCCTTGCCGGCATAAGGCCCTGCTGGCGAGAGCTCTGGCCCATCATCCGATGAATCCGCCGGTACCGCTGCTTCTTCCTCAAACTCCCTCTGTGCTACTAGTGCAACACTGATCACTTGATTCGTTGCCGCTAGATATAGCAGCAACAGCTCTAGCAGTTTAGGCGCGACTAGTATTGGCGTGGAGGAGAGGTATCTCTTCAAATCTTGCAGCGTTGCCTCAGCCTCCGGAGTCCATTTCATTGGACCCGCCTTTTTCAAAAAAATTAAAAATGGGTGGGCGCTCTCGGCAGATTTGGAGATGAACCTACTTAGAGCAGCAACGCAATTGGTGACCTTACAGACGTCTTTGACTCGTCTTGGCGCCTCAATCTGCTCGATCGCCTTGCTATTGTCGGGATTTGCTTCGATTCTGCGTTGAGACACAAAGAAACCAAGGAGTTTGCTGGATGGGACGCCGAACACATACTTCTCTAGGTTGAGCTTGAGCTTGATCTTGCACAAGTTCGCAAATGTTTCTTCTAGATCCTGCACGAGTGTGGCCATGTCCTTGGTTTTTACCACTATATCATCCATATAGGCTTCCATATTTCTATGCAGCTGGGGCTCAAAACCGATTTGGACTCTCGGTCATATGTCAGACCAACGCTTTTCAACCCGAAAGGCATCCGTACAAAGCAGTATGTGCCACATGGGGTGATGAACGTTGTTTTATCTTCATCTTCCTTCATCATGAAGATCTGGTGATATCATGAGTAGACGTCAAGGAATGATAGCAGGTCACACCCAGCAGTGGAGTCCACTATTTGGTCAATGCGTGGCAAAGGGAAAGGATCCTTCGGACATCCTCTATTGATGTACGTATATCGATACACAGCCTCCACTTCCCATTTGCTTTACGCACTACCACTGGATTGGCCAACCACATGGGGTGGAGTACTCCTCTGACCAAGCCTGCCACCTCCAACTTCCTGATCTCCTCGATGATGAACTCTTGGCGCTCCGAACACTAGTATAATGAGCTCCTAAACAAACGGTTTTAACCCCTCTCCGCGACGGCATTTGGAACCATCGCCAAGGGAGTGTTGGCGATAGGGGGGTCCTTCCCACATGACCTAGAAACCGTTAGGGATATGCCCTCCTGGCACACATTTTTGGCAAAATTAGGTCATGTTCGATCGGCGAGCGCTCAAATACGGAAATACGTACAGTAGAGCTAAAAAAATACAATTATACGGTGAAATTGTTTACGGTCGCAAGTACATCCCACAGAATCAGTCCCCGCTAAACGTTTCCGTTCGTATGTACATCCCACACAGTCGCTCGAAGGAAAATGTTTCCGTTCATAGGTACATCACACACGATTTTTCCGTTAAATCACTTGCGTTACTGAACATATCACACACGGTCTATGGAAGAAACTGTGTGGCAAAGGCTGTCCATCACACAGAGTTTTCATGTGGTAAACGTTTGCGCAAGGTGGCCTAACGCAAATATTTTTCAAGAGAAAGTCGTGTGTGATTGTTCACTAATCCAACACGACTTATTCCTAGAAACGTTTGTGCATTGCCTGAGGTCATCGCCCACGGTATTTTTTCAACAATCGTTTGCAATAGAAACACACAATTAGCAGGCTAATTCGCCACTAGCAGGCTAATTATCCGATTATTCATAATCCATTTATTAGTCTAATTGATAGTTCATATTAAGCACACAATATATTTCATTTTCATAATTGAAATACATCAGAGTACAACATCATATAGCTTCAGCACTCAGCTACCCCATTACACAACTACACCAGGACCAAGTTTCACATGCAACATCTATAACCTTTCGAAATTAGCATCATAGACGGTACATAGACAGATGTATCTCATCTGGAAAACTATTGAAGCAGAAGGCGAATATTGAGCCTTCATTGATGTTGAAGGTCTTTGTAACTTTAGGCCAGTGCTTGTGGATGATTGACCGTCCATCCTTCATCCTCTTCAGGAACACTTCAAAATAGAACCGTGGGTGTTGTATGAATACCTTCCTCGGCTCCTGACCATACAGGTGGTTGGAGAGGTAATCATCAGTGAACTGCTTTGGAAAGGCCTGAAAACAAGGATGTGCATAAATAGCTTCTCTATATTGGAAATGGGGTAAAGGACTTAAAAAGTCAAGGTATAATAGTTAGCACCATCCTGTAGTGAACTGATGTCTTCTTCATTGTGTAGACAAAGATGTTGTTGTTTTTTGTCGCTAATTTCTTTATCCTAACAATCTTTCTGAGTTTCTTGACTTGACTGATATTCATGGACAACTCGTTTCCCCATATGCAAAAAGGGTCGAACACTGGGTCAAAACCTCTGACAGTAGGACCTACATGTGCACGACCAAATTGTTAAAACCCTAAATATTAGGATGGTTCCTACTATTGCACAATAATGTGCTATTAGACAATAGTCCACGCACGTGCTAACCTCGGTTCTAAACCTCAGTGCTTCCCATTGTTTCCCTGCAACACATATAAGTTAGTTAGTCATCAGGTTAAGTAAGGGTTCGCATGCTATCAGTAAAATATGTTGATGAAAAATAATCACATTGCAAATTCATCAGATTAATTCAAGCCACAGGTAAAACCCATTTATCCTAACCAAGCAAGATTAAGAACTAGGAAATATAGCACTTGTATGTGTTTCTCATATATTAAGTGCAGCCAAATTCGATTTATTCCTCAGATGCACAACAATACAAAATTCTACACACGACAACTGGACATCGCATTGCAGAATTGAACCAAGCAGTTAACTAAACACCACAACAAATGAACCAAACATTAACTGAGCACCACATTGCACAATATAACATACTCCTAATGGAAGATAAGATAGTTAACCAAACAGTTAACTACAGCCAATTGTAGCAATTGTATTTGTTTCTCATGTATTTACTACAGCCAAATTCAATTTATTCCTCACATGGTATACAATAACAGAATGCACCCACAATTTTGTAAAGATAAATTCGATTTATTTCTCACATGGAAGTCAATACAAAACTGCAGCCTCAAGAATTGAACATCACTGTCGGGGAAACTGGACGCCCGCGAACACCTATGGGACCGGAGCCCCTTCTACGTTGTGGTAAGGGAGCGGAGGGAGGACGGAGAGCAGATCGAGCAGCACACGCGGGCAGTTTACCCAGGTTCGGGCCGTGCGTACGCGTAAAACCCTACTCCTGCCTTGGTTGTATTGAGTTTCTGGAGCTCGCGAGCTTGAAGATCTACAGTACCAGCTACACCGAGCACAATGGTGATCGAGTTTTTGGGATCGAACCCCCTCTACGTTGTGCATGGGCTTCCTTTTATAGCTCAAAGGGGTCACCACAGGTGTCAACGTAGAGGAGGGTAAAAATGTAAAACTGGTGGTAGTTGTAACAATGCATGAACAGCGTATAAATAGTGGTCTTCACCTAACTTTGATGGTGGGGGACAAAGGCATTGAATGCCCGTCGCCGTCGCCCCAAAAAGCGTCCGTCCATGCGTCTCCGTTCGCCACGGCGATGGTCTCGTCACCGCAGCTTGCCACCGTGTATCCCAGGCTGCACAGCCATCCGCCACGTGCCCCTGGAAGGGCCCCAGGGTGACGTGTGGCCAGATGAGCTGGAGCGCAGGCACACAACATAAGTTTCCCCGGCAAGCACCTTGCCGGGGTCGTAAACTTGCCGGGCCTGGAAGCTTGTCGCTCTCCGGGCCCTGCCGGGGCGCATGATGCACCGCGATGTTCTCCTTGAAGTGCCGTTCTTTTGGCCTTCCTGGCAAGCTCCCCTTGCCAGGGTCTTGTGCTGGAATGATAACTTTGAGCCTGGTGCGGCCTTCCCGGCAAGCTCCTCTTGCCGAGGTCTTGTCTCTTAACTTGAATACTTTGTTCTTGAATGGCTTAAAAGGGTCTAGAGTGGGTTTTGGCGGGCGCGTGGTGAGCCAGACCACGGGACGCTGCTACTGCCCGTGCACAAGTCGGGATACTAAGGTACCCCTACTTTAGTACACCGACAATCACATTTGCAGAATTGAACCAAACAGTTAACTGAAGACGACAACTAATTAACAAAACAGTTAATAAGTGAGAACCACACTGCACGACATATAGAACATATACACTAGAGCAAAATGTTGCATGGTAAAATTAGATAGCACAATTCACTAGAATTTATGAAGGAAAGGTAGGAGCAGCACACGCAACGGGTAAACCGAGCATGCTTAACCGACGTAGCTAGCAAATGGCAAGGTGCTCCTTCAAGATCTGGGGGTCGGCACAAATGGCAGCCATAACGACCTCATCCGCGCATGCGGACGCGATTTGCTTCTCCGCTGCCAAATGCTCCTTGAGGTCCTGGCTATACTGCGTGCACCATGGCTTAGGTCGGCGCTTATTTGGTGGAGGGGTCAGTGATTTGGGTGGAAGGTGTCGGGCTCGCGCCGGCGGTCGGGTCATGTGGGATGTGGAAGGAGGAGGAGCATGGGGGTCGGGTGTGGATTACCTGCCTGGATAGGCGAGGCCGAGCAACGTGAAGGAGGGTCGCCGGCGAGGAGGCGGCGGTGCTGCAATCAAGGATTGAAGGTTTCAACTTGGAAAGGAAGGCGGAAAGAGGGGAAATGTGGCTTTTGGTAAGGGGGGGCGGGGAGGTAAATATTTCCGTGGAAGCCGAAAATTTGGAATCGCTTCAGCCAAAAAACTGGCGCGCAAAGTGTTATCAGACACGGTCCCTTATTCTAACATGGCCCGAAGAAATTTCATGCTGCATGTCACATGGTTGGTTATAATAAACTGTGTGCGATCTACTTGATTTATCGTCTTGATCATTTGAATTACGTAATGGGGTCACAGCTACAAAGGATGGTGTTTGAATTGTTAGAAATTTTATCTACAGTGAACATGCTACTATAGGTGTGTCGTCAAAAAAATGGGAATTATTCAGGGTTCATTTGTACATTTTTATACATGCACATGCTCCAGTGCATATAAATTGGTTGAAAAATCAAATCTGTGTCCTTGGGTGCATGCTTAGGTCCCATGCAAGAAAATGGAATGAATGTCAAACACCAGGGCACCGTTGATTGCCGGCAAAAGATTGAGATGCGTGGTTTTTAAATTCTAGTAAATCCAAAACTCGTCTGAAATTCATGAAACTTGGCATGCTATCATGGAGCGGCGTCAACATGCCGTGGTACAAATTTTGTCCCATTTGGGGCAGGTTTGGGTATCTACTTCTCACAAACCAGAGCTTCTCACAATAAGCTTGATGGTTTTTGGTAAGGAACGTCCCACCTTTGGGGACGAAATGATATCCATTGCCTCTTATTGCTTTCAGTTTTTTTTCTCGTGTCAACATAGAACAACAGGAGTGTTGTCTGAATTTTTGTGATTTTTTGGGGTTCGGTTGGACATTTTTATGCATTAACTGAGTTTTCAATGCATTTATATGTATAATTCAAATTTGAACTACATGCACATGCTCGAATGCATATAAATTGGTTGAAAAATCAAATTTGTGTCCCTGGGTGCATGCTTAGGTCCAATGCAAAAAATGGGAATGAATTTCAAACACCAAGGCACTTTTGATTACCGCAAAACATTGAGATGCCTGGGTTTTTAATTCTAGTAAATCCAAAACTCGTCTAAAACTAATGAAACTTGGCATGCTATCATGGAACGGCATCAACATGCCGTGGTACAAATTTTGTACCATTTGGGGCTGGTTTTGGTATATGCTTCTCACAAATCGGAGCTTCTGACAACAAGCATGATGGTTTTCGGTAGGGAACGTCCAGCCTTTGCGGACGAAACGATATCCATTGCCTCTTATTGCTTTCAATATTTTTCTCGTGTCAACATAGAACAATAGGAGTGTTGTGTGAATTGTTGTGATTTTTCGGGGTTCGTTTGGACATTTTTATGCATTAACTGAGTTTTTAATGTATTTTGTGTGCATAATTCAAATTTAAACTACATGCACATGCTCCAGTGCATAAATTGGTTAAAAATCAAATATGTGTCCTTGGGTCCAAGCTTATAGGTCCCATGCAAGAAATGGGAATGAATTTCGAACACCAGGGCACAGTTGATTGCAGGCAAAACAGTGAGATGCCTCGTTTTTAAATTCTAGTAAATCCAAAACTTGTCTGAAATTCATGAAACTTGGCATGCTATCATGGAGCGGCTTCAACATGCCGTGGTACAAATTTGGTCCCATTTGGGGCGGGTTTGGGTATATGCTTCTCACAAACCGGAGCTTCTCACAACAAGCATGATGCTTTTCGGTAGGGAACATCCCATCATTGGGGACAAAACGATATCCATTGACTCCTATTGCTTTCAAAAAAAATATTGTGTCAACATAGAACAACGGGAGTGTTGTGTGGATTTTTTTATTTTATTTTTCGGGGTTCGTTTGGACATTTCTATGCACTAACTGAGTTTTCAATGCATTTATGTGCATAATTCAAATTTCAACTACATGCACATGCTCCAGTGCATATAAATTGGTTAGAAAATTAAATCTGTGTCCTTGGGTGCATGCTTAGGTCCCACGCAAGAAAAGGGAATGAATTTCAAACACCAAGGCACCGCTGATTGCCGGCAAAACATTGAGATGCCTGGTTTATAAAATCTAGTAAATCCAAAACTCGTCTAAAATTCATGAAACTTGGCATGCTATCATGGAGCAGCATCAACATGTCGTGGTACAAATTTTCTCCCATTTGGGGCAGGTTTGGGTATATGCTTCTCACAAACCGGAGCTTCTCACGACAAGCATGACGGTTTTCGTTAGGGAACGACCCACCTTTGTGGACGAAATGATATCCATTGCCTCTTATTGCTTTCAATTTTGTTTCTCGTGTCAACATATAACAACAGGAGTCTTGTGTGAATTTTTGAGATTTTTCGGGGTTCGTTTGGACATTTTATGCATTAAATGAGTTTTCAATGCATTTATATGTATAATTCAAATTTGAACTACATGCACATGCTCCAATGCATATAAATTGGTTGAAAAATCAAATATGTGTCCCTGTGTGCATGCTTACGTCCAATGCCAGAAATCGGAATGAATTTCAAACACCAGGGCACTTTTGATTGCCAGCAAAACATTGAGATGCCTGGTTTTTTAATTCTAGTAAATCCAAAACTCGTCTAAAACTAATGAAACTTGGCACGCTATCATGGAGCGGCATCAACATGCCGTGGTACAAATTTGGTACCATTTGGGGATTGTTTGGGTATATGCTTCTCACAAACCGGAGCTTCTCACAACAAGCATGATGGTTTTTGGTAGGAAACGTCCAGCCTTTGGGGACGAAACGATACCCATTGACTCTTACTGCTTTCAAATTTTTTTCCTCATGTCAACATAGAACAACACGAGTGGTGTGTGTATTTTTCTGATTTTTCGGGGTTCGTTTCGACATTTTTATGCATTAACTGAGTTTTTAATGTATTTTGTGTGCATAATTCAAATTTGAACAACATGCACGTGCTCCAGTGCATATAAATTGGTTGAAAGATCAAATATGTGTCCTTGGGTGCATGCTTATGTCCCATGCAAGGAACGGGAATAAATTTCAAACACCGGGGCACCGTTGATTGCCGGTAAAACATTGAGATGCCTGGTTTTTAAATTCTAGTAAATCCAAAACTCTTCTAAAATTCATGAAACTTGGCATGGTATCATGGAGCGGCATCAACATGTCGTGGTACAAATTTTGTCCCATTTGGGGCAGGTTTTGGTATATGCTTCTCACAAACCGGAGCTTCTCACAATAAGCATGATCGATTCCGGTAGGGAACATCCCAGCTTTGGGGACGAAATGATATTAATTGCCTCTTATTGCTTTCAAGTTTTTTCTTATGTCAGCATAGAACAACAGGAGTGTTGTGTGAATTTTTGTGATTTTTGGGGTTCGTTTGGACATTTTTATGCATTAACTGAGTTTTCAATGCATTTATGTGCATAATTCAAATTTGAAATACATGCACATGCTCCAGTGCATATAAATTGGTTGAAAAATCAAATATGTGTCCTTGGGTGCATGCTTAGGTCCCATGCAAGAAATGGGAATGAATTTCAAACACCAGGACACCGTTGATTGCTGGCAAAACATTGAGATGCCTGGTATTTAAATTCTAGTAATTCAAAAACTCGTGCGAAATTCATGAAACTTGGCATGCTATCATGGAGCGGCATCAACATGCCGTGGAACAAATTTTGTCCCATTTGGGGCAGGTTGGGGTATATGCTTCTCACAAATCGGAGCTTCTCACAACAAGCATGATGGTTTTCGGTAAGGAACGTCCCACCTTAGCGGAAGAATTGGTATCCATTGCCTCTTATTGCTTTCAATTTTTTTTGTCGTGTCAACATAGAACAACTGGAGTGTTGTGTGAATTTTTGTGATTTTTTGGGGTTCGTTTGGACATTTTTATGCATTAACTGAGTTTTCAATGCATGTATGTGCATAATTCAAATTTGAATTACATGCACATGCTCCAGTGCATATAAATTGGTTGAAAAATCAAATATGTGTCCTTGGGTGCATGCTTAGGTCCCATGCAAGAAATGGGAATGAATTTCACACACCAGGACACCGTTGATTGCCGGCAAAGCATTGAGATGCCTGGTATTTAAATTCTAGTAAATCAAAAACTCGTCCGAAATTCATGAAACTTGGCATGCCATCATGGAGCGGCATCAATATGGCATGGTTCAAATTTTGTCGCATTTGGCGCATGTTTGGGTATATGCTTCTCACAAACTGGAGCTTCTCACAACAAGCATGATGGTTTTCGGTAGGGAACATCCCACATTTGGGGATGAAACCTTATCCATTGCCTCTTATAGCTTTCCAATTTTTTTCTCGTCTCAACATAGAACAACAGGAGTGTTGTGTGAATTTTTGGGATTTTTCGGGGTTCGTTTGGACATTTTTATGCATTAACTGAGTTTTCAAAACATTTATGTGCATATTTCAAATTTTAACTACATGCACATGCTCTAGTGCATATAAATTGGTTGAAAAATCAAATATGTGTCCTTGGGTGCATGCTTAGGTCCCATGTAAGAAATGGGAATGAATTTCAAACACCAGGGCACCGTTCATTGTCGGCAGAACATTGAGATGCCTGGTTTATAAATTCTAGTAAATCCAAAACTCATCTCAAATTCATGAAACTTGGCATGCCATCATGGAGCGGCATCAACATGCTGTGGTACAAATTTTCTCTCATTTGGGGCAGGTTTGGGTATATGCTTCTCACAAACCGGAGTTTCTCACAACAAGCATGATGGTTTTCGGTAGGGAACGTCCCACCTTTGGGGACGAAATGATATACATTGCCTCATATTGCTTTCAATTTTTTTTCTCGTGTTAACATAGAACAAAAGGAGTGTTGTGTGAATTTTTGTGATTTTTTGGGGTTCGTTTGGACACTTTTATGCATTAACTGAGTTTTCAATGCATTTATGTGCATATTTCAAATTTTAACTACATGCACATTCTCCAGTGCATATAAATTGGTTGAAAAATCAAATCTGTGTCCTTGTGTGCCTGCTTAGGTCCCATGCAAGAATTGGTAATGAATTTCAAACACCAGGGCACCGTTGATTGCCGGCAAAACTGTAAGTGCATCTAGTGCCCCTTAGTGATTTTGGTGTATTGAAGGCTTATAGGTTAAGGGACTGATGCGTTTATGAGTGTACACAAGTCTATAAGGCTATGAAGGGTTTGACATTTACATAGAAAGTCGACCCCTAAAAATGAATGTCTTCAACTAAAGACTTTCTGAAGACTTTGAAAGTGAAGAAATTGGTGTGACCTTAAGACTTGGATAATCATGCGGGGATTTTGAAGCATGAAGTCTTTAGTTTTCATAGGTTCATTTTCTCTGTTTTGAGTCATAGGAAACACTGTACTGTTAAAGGGGGTCGAGGAAAAACTAAGGAAACATATTTCCAAGTGACGCTCAACTCGAAGCCTACACTACCCAATCCTTTCGAGTGAAGCCATTGGAAATCTCATACAGTTCAATCAAATTTCTTCAGTGATAGAAACGAAGTTCTTCTGGTCTTTGAGGAATCTGTTCTGACTGAGGAGTTAGGAATTCGCAAGTCTGGATTTCCTACAATTTAGGAACATGATAGCCTTGAGGAATTTGATAGTCAACATTCCGACCGTTGATTGCCGGGAAAAGATTGAGATGTCTGGTTTTTAAATTCTACTAAATCCAAAACTCGTCTGAAATTCATGAAACTTGGCATGCTATCATGGAGCGGCATCAACATGCCGTGGTACAAATTTTATCCCATTTCGGGCAGGTTTTGGTATATGCTTCTCACAAACCGGAGTTTCTCACAACAAGCATGATCGATTTCTGAAGGGAACGTCCCACCTTTGGGGACTAAACAATATCCATTGCCTCTAATTTCTTTCTATTCTTTTTCTCGTGTCAACATAGAACAACATGAGTGTTGTGTGAATTTTTGTGATTTTTTGGGGGTAGGTTTGGACTTTTTTATGCATTAACTGAGTTTTCAATGCATTTATGTGCATAATTCAAATTTGAAATACATGCACATGCTCCAGTGCATATAAATTGGTTGAAAAATCAAATATGTGTCCTTGGGTGCATGCTTAGGTCCCATGCAAGAAATGGGAATGAATTTCAAACACCAGGACATCGTTGATTGCCGGCCAAACATTGAGATGCCTGGTATTTAAATTCTAGTAAATCAAAAACTCGTGCGAAATTCATGAAACTTGGCATGCTACCATGGAGCGGCATCAACATGTCGTGGAACAAATTTTGTCCCATTTGGGGCAGGTTGAGGTATATGCTTCTCACAAATCGGAGCTTCTCACAACAAGCATGATGGTTTTCGATAAGGAACGTCCCACCTTAGCGGACGAATTGATATCCATTGCCTCTTATTGCTTTCAATTTTTTTTTGTCGTGTCAACATAGAACAACTAGAGTGTTGTGTGAATTATTGTGATTTTTCAGGGTTCGTTTGGACATTTTTATGCATTAACTGAGTTTTCAATGCATGTATGTGCATAATTCAAATTTGAACTACATGCACATTCTCCAGTGCATATAAATTGGTTGAAAAATCAAATATGTGTCCTTGGGTGCATGCTTAGGTACCATGCAAGAAATGGGAATGAATTTCACACACCAGGACAACGTTGATTGCCGGCAAAACATTGAGATGCCTGGTATTTAAATTCTAGTAAATCAAAAACTCGTCCGAAATTCATGAAACTTGGCATGCTATCATGGAGCGGCATCAACATGGCGTGGTTCAAATTTTGTCCCATTTGGCGCATGTTTGGGTATATGCTTCTCACAAACTGGAGCTTCTCACAACAAGCATGATCGATTTCGGTAGGGAACGTCCCACATTTGGGGACGAAACAATATACATTGCCTCTAATTGCTTTCAATTTTTTTTCTCGTGTCAACATAGAACAAGAGGAGTGTTGTGTCATTTTTTGTGATTTTTTGGGGTTCGTTTGGACATTTTTATGCATTAACTGAGTTTTCAATGCATTTATGTGCATAATTATAATTTGAAATACATGCACATGCTCCAGTGCATATAAATTGGTTGAAAAATCAAATACGTGTCCTTGGGTGCATGCTTAGGTCCCATGCAAGAAATGGGAATGAATTTCAAACACCAGGGCACCGTTCATTGTTGGCAAAACATTGAGATGCCTGGTTTATAAATTCTAGTAAATCCAAAACTCGTCTAAAATTCATGAAACTTGGCATGCTATCATGGAGCGGCATCAACATGCCGTGGTACAAATTTTCTCCCATTTGGGGCAGGATTGGGTATATGCTTCTCACAAACCGGAGCTTCTCACAACAAGCATGATGGTTTTCGGTAGGGAACGTCCCACCTTTGGGGACGAAATGATATACATTGCCTCATATTGCTTTCAATTTTTTTTCTCGTGTTAACATAGAACAACATGAGTGTTGTGTGAATTTTTTTGATTTTTCAGGGTTCGTTTGGACATTTTTATGCATTAACTGAGTTTTCAATGCATTTTTGTGCATATTTCAAATTTGAACTACATGCACATTCTCCAGTGCATATAAATTGGTTGAAAAATCAAATCTGTGTCCTTGGGTGCCTGCTTAGGTCCCATGCAAGAATTGGGAATGAATTTCAAACACCAGGGCACCGTTGATTGCCGGCAAAACTGTAAGTGCATCTAGTGCCCCTTAGTGATTTTGGTGTATTGAAGGCTTATAGGTTAAGGGACTGATGCGTTTATGAGTGTACACAAGTCTATAAGGCTATGAAGAGTTTGACATTTACATAGAAAGTCGACCCTAAAAGTGAATGTCTTCAACTAAAGACTTTCTGAAGACTTGGATAATCATGCGAGGATTTTGAAGCATGAAGTCTTTTGTTTTCATAGGTTCATTTTCTCTGTTTTGAGTCATAGGAAACACTGTACTTTTAAAGGGGGTCGAGGAAAAACTAAGGAAACATATTTCCAAGTGATGCTCAACTCAAAGCCAAGACTACCCAATCCTTTCGAGCGAAGCCATTGGAAATCTCATACAGTTCAATCAAATTTCTTCAGTGATAGAAACGAAGTTCTTCTGGTCTTTGAGGAATCTGTTCTGACTGAGGAGTTAGGAAGTCGCTAGTCTGGATTTCCTACAATTTAGGAACATGATAGCCCTGAGGAATTTGATAGTCAACATTCCGACCGTTGATTGCCGGGAAAAGATTGAGATGTCTGTTTTTTAAATTCTACTAAATCCAAAACTCGTCTGAAATTCATGAAACTTGGCATGCTATCATGGAGCGGCATCAACATGCCGTGGTACAAATTTTATCCCATTTGGGGCAGGTTTTGGTATATGCTACTCACAAACCGGAGTTTCCCACAACAAGCATGATCGATTTCTGTAGGGAACGTCCCACCTTTGGGGACGAAACAATATCCATTGCCTCTAATTTCTTTCAATTCTTTTTCTCGTGTCAACATAGAACAACAGGAGTGTTGTGTGAATTTTTGTGATTTTTTGGGGTTCGTTTGGACATTTTTATGCATTAACTGAGTTTTCAATGCATTTATGTGCATAATTCAAATTTGAAATACATGCACATGCTCCAGTGCATATAAATTGGTTGAAAAAACAAATATGTGTCCTTGGGTGCATGCTTAGGTCCCATGCAAGAAATGGGAATGAATTTCAAACACCAGGACACCATTGATTGCCGGCAAAACATTGAGATGCCTGGTATTTAAATTCTAGTAATTAAAAAACTCGTGCGAAATTCATGAAACTTGGCATGCTATCATGGAGCGGCATCAACATGCCGTGGAACAAATTTTGTCCCATTTGGGGCAGGTTGGGGTATATGCTTCTCACAAATCGGAGCTTCTCACAACAAGCATGATGGTTTTCGGTAAGGAACGTCCCACCTTAGCGGACGAATTGATATCCATTGCCTCTTATTGCTTTCAATTTTTTTTGTCGTGTCAACATAGAACAACTGGAGTGTTGTGTGAATTTTTGTGATTTTTTGGGGTTCGTTTGGACATTTTTATGCATTAACTGAGTTTTCAATGCATGTATGTGCATAATTCAAATTTGAAATACATGCACATGCTCCAGTGCATATAAATTGGTTGAAAAAACAAATATGTGTCCTTGGGTGCATGCTTAGGTCCCATGCAAGAAATGGGAATGAATTACAAACACCAGGACACCATTGATTGCCGGCAAAACATTGAGATGCCTGGTATTTAAATTCTAGTAATTCAAAAACTCGTGCGAAATTCATGAAACTTGGCATGCTATCATGGAGCGGCATCAACATGCCGTGGAACAAATTTTGTCCCATTTGGGGCAGGTTGGGGTATATGCTTCTCACAAATCGGAGCTTCTCACAACAAGCATGATGGTTTTCGGTAAGGAACGTCCCACCTTAGCGGACGAATTGATATCCATTGCCTCTTATTGCTTTCAATTTTTTTTGTCGTGTCAACATAGAACAACTGGAGTGTTGTGTGAATTTTTGTGATTTTTTGGGGTTCGTTAGGACATTTTTATGCATTAACTGAGTTTTCAATGCATGTATGTGCATAATTCAAATTTGAAATACATGCACATGCTCCAGTGCATATAAATTGGTTGAAAAATCAAATATGTGTCCTTGGGTGCATGCTTATGTACCATGCAAGAAATGGGAATGAATTTCACACACCAGGACAACGTTGATTGCCGACAAAACATTGAGATGCCTGGTATTTAAATTCTAGTAAATCAAAAACTCGTCCGAAATTCATGAAACTTGGCATGCTATCATGGAGCGGCATCAACATGGCGTGGTTCAAATTTTGTCCCATTTGGCGCATGTTTGGGTATATGCTTCTCACAAACTGGAGCTTCTCACAACAAGCATGATGGTTTTCGGTAGGGAACGTCCCACATTTGGGGATGAAACGTTATCCATTGCCTCTTATAGCTTTCAAAAAAATTTCTCGTGTCAACATAGAACAACAGGAGTGTTGTGTAAATTTTTGGGATTTTTTAGGGTTCGTTTGGACATTTTATGCATTAACTGAGTTTTCAATGCATTTATGTGCATAATTCAAATTTAAACTACATGCACATCCTCCAGTGCATATAAATTGGTTAAAAAAAATCAAATCTATGTCCTTGGGTGCATGCTTAGGTCGCATGCAAGGAACGGGAATAAATTTCAAACACCGGGGCACCGTTGATTGCCGGCAAAACATTGAGATGCCTGGTTTTTAAATTCTAGTAAATCCACAACTCGTCTAAAATTCATGAAGCTTGGCATGCTATCATGGAGCGGCATCAACATGTCGTGGTACAAATTTTGTCCCATTAGGGGTAGGTTTGGGTATATGCTTCTCACAAACCGGAGCTTCTCACAACAAGCATGTTAGTTTCCGGTAGGGAACGTCCCAGCTTTGGGGACAAAACGATATCAATTTCCTCTTATTGCTTTCAATTTTTTTCTTGTGTCAACATAGAACAACAGGAGTCTTGTGTGATTTTTTGGGGTTTGTTTGGACATTTTCATGCATTAACTGAGTTTTCAATGCATTTATGTGCAGAATTCAAATTTGAACTACATGCAAATGCTCCAGTGCATATAAATTGGTTGAAAAATCATATATGTGTCCTCGGGTGCATGCTTAGGTCCCATGCAAGAAATGGGAATGAATTTCAAACACCAGGGCACCGTTGATTGCCGGGAAAAGATTGAGATGTCTGATTTTTAAATTCAAGTAAATCCAAAACTCGTCTGTAATTCATGAAACTTGGCATGCTATCATGGAGCGGCATCAACATGCCGTGGTACAAATTTTGTCCCATTTGGGGCAGGTTTTGGTATATGCTTCTCACAAACCGGAGCTTCTCACAACAAGCATGATCGATTTCGGTAGGGAACGTCCCACCTTTGGGGACGAAACAATATACATTGCCTCTAATTGCTTTCAATTTTTTTTCTCGTGTCAACATAGAACAAGAGGAGTGTTGTGTCATTTTTTGTGATTTTTTGGGGTTCGTTTGGACATTTTTATACATTAACTGAGTTTTCAATGCATTTATGTGCATAATTAAAATTTGAAATACATGCACATGCTCCAGTGCATATAAATTGGTTGAAAAATCAAATACGTGTCCTTGGGTGCATGCTTAGGTCCCATGCAAGAAATGGGAATGAATTTCAAACACCAGGGCATCGTTCATTGTTGGCAAAACATTGAGATGCCTGGTTTATAAATTCTAGTAAATCCAAAACTCGTCTAAAATTCATGAAACTTGGCATGCTATCATGGAGGGGCATCAACATGCCGTGGTACAAATTTTCTCCCATTTGGGGCAGGATTGGGTATATGCTTCTCACAAACCGGAGCTTCTCACAACAAGCATGATGGTTTTCGGTAGGGAACGTCCCACCTTTGGGGACGAAATGATATACATTGCCTCATATTGCTTTCAATTTTTTTTCTCGTGTTAACATAGAACAACATGAGTGTTGTGTGAATTTTTTTGATTTTTCAGGGTTCGTTTGGACATTTTTATGCATTAACTGAGTTTTCAATGCATTTTTGTGCATATTTCAAATTTGAACTACATGCACATTCTCCAGTGCATATAAATTGGTTGAAAAATCAAATATGTGTCCTTGGGTGCCTGCTTAGGTCCCATGCAAGAATTGGGAATGAATTTCAAACACCAGGGCACCGTTGATTGCCGGCAAAACTGTAAGTGCATCTAGTGCCCCTTAGTGATTTTGGTGTATTGAAGGCTTATAGGTTAAGGGACTGATGCGTTTATGAGTGTACACAAGTCTATAAGGCTATGAAGAGTTTGACATTTACATAGAAAGTCGACCCTAAAAGTGAATGTCTTCAACTAAAGACTTTCTGAAGACTTGGATAATCATGCGAGGATTTTGAAGCATGAAGTCTTTTGTTTTCATAGGTTCATTTTCTCTGTTTTGAGTCATAGGAAACATTGTACTTTTAAAGGGGGTCGAGGAAAAACTAAGGAAACATATTTCCAAGTGATGCTCAACTCAAAGCCAAGACTACCCAATCCTTTCGAGCGAAGCCATTGGAAATCTCATACAGTTCAATCAAATTTCTTCAGTGATAGAAACGAAGTTCTTCTGGTCTTTGAGGAATCTGTTCTGACTGAGGAGTTAGGAAGTCGCAAGTCTGGATTTCCTACAATTTAGGAACATGATAGCCCTGAGGAATTTGATAGTCAACATTCCGACCGTTGATTGCCGGGAAAAGATTGAGATGTCTGTTTTTTAAATTCTACTAAATCCAAAACTCGTCTGAAATTCATGAAACTTGGCATGCTATCATGGAGCGGCATCAACATGCCGTGGTACAAATTTTATCCCATTTGGGGCAGGTTTTGGTATATGCTACTCACAAACCGGAGTTTCCCACAACAAGCATGATCGATTTCTGTAGGGAACGTCCCACCTTTGGGGACGAAACAATATCCATTGCCTCTAATTTCTTTCAATTCTTTTTCTCGTGTCAACATAGAACAACAGGAGTGTTGTGTGAATTTTTGTGATTTTTTGGGGTTCGTTTGGACATTTTTATGCATTAACTGAGTTTTCAATGCATTTATGTGCATAATTCAAATTTGAAATACATGCACATGCTCCAGTGCATATAAATTGGTTGAAAAAACAAATATGTGTCATTGGGTGCATGCTTAGGTCCCATGCAAGAAATGGGAATGAATTTCAAACACCAGGACACCATTGATTGCCGGCAAAACATTGAGATGCCTGGTATTTAAATTCTAGTAATTCAAAAACTCGTGCGAAATTCATGAAACTTGGCATGCTATCATGGAGCGGCATCAACATGCCGTGGAACAAATTTTGTCCCATTTGGGGCAGGTTGGGGTATATGCTTCTCACAAATCGGAGCTTCTCACAACAAGCATGATGGTTTTCGGTAAGGAACGTCCCACCTTAGCGGACGAATTGATATCCATTGCCTCTTATTGCTTTCAATTTTTTTTGTCGTGTCAACATAGAACAACTGGAGTGTTGTGTGAATTTTTGTGATTTTTTGGGGTTCGTTTGGACATTTTTATGCATTAACTGAGTTTTCAATGCATGTATGTGCATAATTCAAATTTGAAATACATGCACATGCTCCAGTGCATATAAATTGGTTGAAAAAACAAATATGTGTCCTTGGGTGCATGCTTAGGTCCCATGCAAGAAATGGGAATGAATTTCAAACACCAGGACACCATTGATTGCCGGCAAAACATTGAGATGCCTGGTATTTAAATTCTAGTAATTCAAAAACTCGTGCGAAATTCATGAAACTTGGCATGCTATCATGGAGCGGCATCAACATGCCGTGGAACAAATTTTGTCCCATTTGGGGCAGGTTGGGGTATATGCTTCTCACAAATCGGAGCTTCTCACAACAAGCATGATGGTTTTCGGTAAGGAACGTCCCACCTTAGCGGACGAATTGATATCCATTGCCTCTTATTGCTTTCAATTTTTTTTGTTGTGTCAACATAGAACAACTGGAGTGTTGTGTGAATTTTTGTGATTTTTTGGGGTTCGTTTGGACATTTTTATGCATTAACTGAGTTTTCAATGCATGTATGTGCATAATTCAAATTTGAAATACATGCATATGCTCCAGTGCATATAAATTGGTTGAAAAATCAAATATGTGTCCTTGGGTGCATGCTTAGGTACCATGCAAGAAATGGGAATGAATTTCACACACCAGGACAACGTTGATTGCCGACAAAACATTGAGATGCCTGGTATTTAAATTCTAGTAAATCAAAAACTCGTCCGACATTCATGAAACTTGGCATGCTATCATGGAGCGGCATCAACATGGCGTGGTTCAAATTTTGTCCCATTTGGCGCATGTTTGGGTATATGCTTCTCACAAACTGGAGCTTCTCACAACAAGCATGATGGTTTTCGGTAGGGAACGTCCCACATTTGGGGATGAAACGTTATCCATTGCCTCTTATAGCTTTCAAAAAAATTTCTCGTGTCAACATAGAACAACAGGAGTGTTGTGTAAATTTTTGGGATTTTTTGGGGTTCGTTTGGACATTTTTATGCATTAACTGAGTTTTCAATGCATTTATGTGCATAATTCAAATTTGAAATACATGCACATGCTCCAGTGCATATAAATTGGTTGAAAAAACAAATATGTGTCCTTGGGTGCATGCTTAGGTCCCATGCAAGAAATGGGAATGAATTTCAAACACCAGGACACCATTGATTGCCGGCAAAACATTGAGATGCCTGGTATTTAAATTCTAGTAATTCAAAAACTCGTGCGAAATTCATGAAACTTGGCATGCTATCATGGAGCGGCATCAACATGGCGTGGTTCAAATTTTGTCCCATTTGGCGCATGTTTGGGTATATGCTTCTCACAAACTGGAGCTTCTCACAACAAGCATGATGGTTTTCGGTAGGGAACGTCCCACATTTGGGGATGAAACGTTATCCATTGCCTCTTATAGCTTTCAAAAAAATTTCTCGTGTCAACATAGAACAACAGGAGTGTTGTGTAAATTTTTGGGATTTTTCGGGGTTCGTTTGGACATTTTATGCATTAACTGAGTTTTCAATGCATTTATGTGCATAATTCAAATTTAAACTACATGCACATCCTCCAGTGCATATAAATTGGTTAAAAAAATCAAATCTATGTCCTTGGGTGCATGCTTAGGTCCCATGCAAGGAACGGGAATAAATTTCAAACACCGGGGCACCGTTGATTGCCGGCAAAACATTGAGATGCCTGGTTTTTAAATTCTAGTAAATCCACAACTCGTCTAAAATTCATGAAGCTTGGCATGCTATCATGGAGCGGCATCAACATGTCGTGGTACAAATTTTGTCCCATTAGGGGTAGGTTTGGGTATATCCTTCTCACAAACCGGAGCTTCTCACAACAAGCATGTTAGTTTCCGGTAGGGAACGTCCCAGCTTTGGGGACAAAACGATATCAATTTCCTCTTATTGCTTTCAATTTTTTTCTTGTGTCAACATAGAACAACAGGAGTCTTGTGTGATTTTTTGGGGTTTGTTTGGACATTTTCATGCATTAACTGAGTTTTCAATGCATTTATGTGCATAATTCAAATTTGAACTACATGCACATGCTCCAGTGCATATAAATTGGTTGAAAAATCATATATGTGTCCTCGGGTGCATGCTTAGGTCCCATGCAAGAAATGGGAATGAATTTCAAACACCAGGGCACCGTTGATTGCCGGGAAAAGATTGAGATGTCTGATTTTTAAATTCAAGTAAATCCAAAACTCGTCTGAAATTCATGAAACTTGGCATGCTATCATGGAGCGGCATCAACATGCCGTGGTACAAATTTTGTCCCATTTGGGGCAGGTTTTGGTATATGCTTCTCACAAACCGGAGCTTCTCACAACAAGCATGATCGATTTCGGTAGGGAACGTCCCACCTTTGGGGACGAAACAATATACATTTCCTCTAATTGCTTTCAATTTTTTTTCTCGTGTCAACATAGAACAAGAGGAGTGTTGTGTCATTTTTTGTGATTTTTTGGGGTTCATTTGGACATTTTTATGCATTAACTGAGTTTTCAATGCATTTATGTGCATAATTAAAATGTGAAATACATGCACATGCTCCAGTGCATATAAATTGGTTGAAAAATCAAATACGTGTCCTTGGGTGCATGCTTAGGTCCCATGCAAGAAATGGGAATGAATTTCAAACACCAGGGCACCGTTCATTGTTGGCAAAACATTGAGATGCCTGGTTTATAAATTCTAGTAAATCCCAAACTCGTCTAAAATTCATGAAACTTGGCATGCTATCATGGAGCGGCATCAACATGCCGTGGTACAAATTTTCTCCCATTTGAGGCAGGATTGGGTATATGCTTCTCACAAACCGGAGCTTCTCACAACAAGCATGATGGTTTTCGGTAGGGAACGTCCCACCTTTGGGGACGAAATGATATACATTGCCTCTTATTGCTTTCAATTTTTTTTTCTCGTGTTAACATAGAACAACAGGAGTGTTGTGTGAATTTTTGTGATTTTTCGGGGTTCATTTGGACATTTTTATGCATTAACTAAGTTTTCAATGCATTTATGTGCATAATTCAAATTTGAACTACATGCACATGCTCCAGTGCATATAAATTTGTTGAAAAATCAAATATGTGTCCCTGGGTGCATGCTTAGGTCCCATGCAATAATTGGGAATGAATTTCAAACACCGGGGCACCGTTGATTGCCGGCAAAACTGTAAGTGCATCTAGTGACCCTTAGTGATTTTGGTTTGAAGACTTATAGGTTAAGGGACTAATGCGTTTATGAGTGTACACAAGTCTATAAGGCTATGAGGAGTTTGACATTTACAGAGAAAGTCGACCCCTAAAAATGAATGTCTTCAACTAAAGACTTTGGATTTCTGAAGACTTTGAAAGTGAAGAAATTGGTGTGACCTTGAAGACTTGGATAATCATGCGAGGATTTTGAAGCATGAAGACTTTTGTTTTCGTAGTTTCATTTTCTCTTTTTTGAGTCATAGGAAACACTTTACTGTCAAAAACTAAGGAAACATATTTCCAAGTGATGCTCAACTCAAAGCCTACACTACCCAATCCTTTCGAGTGAAGCCATTGGAAATCTCATACAGTTCAGTCAAATTTCTTCAGTGACACAGAGAAAGTTCTTCTGGTCTCTAAGGAATTTGTTCTGACTGAGGAGTTAGGAATTCGCAAGTGCAGATTTCCTACAAGTGAGGAACATGATAGCCCTGAGGAATTTGATACTCAACATTCCGACCGTTGCTGTGCTATGCGCCAGCTGTCCCAAAATATCCACCTACCTAACGGTCATATCATTTAACGGCATTTATGTCTTATCATGTCGGGCTGCTCCCTAGGCTATAAATAGCCGCCCCTTCAACCACTAGATGGTTGGCTGCTCTGAGAGAAACTAACACTTGTCATTAGAGCAACCCATCCTCCGAGGACTTTGAGCGAAAATCATCAAGTGAGGAAAAACCCAAAACCCAAACACCTAAAACCCCAAAGTGATTGAGCATCACTGAAGAGATTGTTCCTGTGTGGAACCGACTCTTGATACCTTTGTAGACTGTGATCTTCTAGACGGTTAGGAGTCAATGGTCTAGAGCATCCAAGAGGAATTGTGGATCGCCGGGTGACCGAGTTTGTGAAGGTTTGGAAGTCACCTTTGAAGACTTACCACGAGTGATTCTGCGAGGACTGTGCGCCCTTAGCTCAAGGAGAATACGATGAGGACTTGGTGTCCTGGACTATGTGTCCAGGACTGGGTGTCCGGGACTGTGTGTCCTCAGGTTTAAATACCTAGCCGCTCCAACCAGACGTACAACTGTCACAGCAGTTAGAACTGGTTTACCAAATCATTGTCTTCATCAACCTTACTGGTTCTATTTCCTCAACTCTTTCATTTACTCATTCTTGTGTTGTTGAACTTGATATGTATTGTTTGAAGACAATCTCAATTTCCTCAATCCTATTTCTTCAGTCCTTAGTCCTCAGCATGCTTATCATGTTTACACGCTACTTATACTATGTGCTTGTTTTCATTTCATCATGATGACCATGCTACTGTCTTGTTATGCTTGCACCTGAGTATCTATTCCGCTGCTAAGTAGTTCGTCACTTAGGAAATTCCTCAGTTAGAATTTCCTTAGAGAATAATTTATAAAAATCAGCTATTCACCCCCCCTCTAGTCGATATAACGCACTTTCAATTGGTATCAGAGCAAGGTACTCCCTTGTTCTGTGTGATTTTGGTTTAACTGCCTGGAGTTTCAGTTATGTCGACTGCAGGTATGATCAAAGTCTCGGCTGGGTGTCCTACCTTTGATGGGACGGACTATCCCTACTGGAAGAACAAGATGCGCATGCATCTTGAGGCAATTGACAAAGATCAGTGGTACATTGTAGAAAATGGTGTTCCCTCTTTCACGCCTTCCTTGAACGCTGCTGAAGTGAAGTGATTCAAGAAACTCGGCTCACAAGCGAAGAATATCATATGTGGCCATCTGAGCAAAGGGCAGTATGGCAGAGTGAGTGCTTTGGAGACTGCAAAGCTCATCCGGGGCAGTTTGTCCAAGGTCAACGAAGGAGTCTCAACTCAACGAAGGAGTTCAAACTTGCTGAAAAGAGAGATCTCTCAGGCCCAAACTATGGTAGATCTCGTGCACCGAAGGCCAAAGCAATTTCCTCATCTAAAAGAGAAGAATTTGACAGCACCCTTGGTGATCCTGAGGAACTGAGCCAGGAGCTACCTATGCAGGTGAGGAAATTTCAGAAGTTCTCTAGACGTGGTCGCTTTGTGAAATCTTCAAGAGGTGATGACATAAGATCAGATTCTTCATCTCGCGATCCCAAGAAGAGGACCTTCCACAAATGCAAGAAACCTGGTCACTTTATCACTGATTGTCCTCAGTGGGAAAAGGAATCAAAGAAGAAGAAATACAAGGATTACAACTTAGATGACTCGAAGAAAAAGAAGAAATCTTCAAAGTCCTCATCATCAAAATCCTGAAAGTCTTCCTCGAACAAGAGAGCAGTTCAGGAAAGCTTGGGCATTCATTGGCAAGGAAATGGACTCAGCTGAATCTGAAGAAAATGAGGAAGAGGAGGAATCTGAGTAATCAGACTCTGGTGTGGCAAGCCTTGCTCTCGCTACCGCTTTCGTCAGCAAGTCCATCTTCAACACTGAGGAAAAAGACTTCCCCGGCACTGCTAACGACGACAATGATGACTACCCTCCCACCTATTGCTTCATGGCAAAAGGTGCCAAGGTACTCAACCGTTCCATGTCTGATTCTAGTGAAGATGAATCTGATGAAAACCTCAAACCTAGCTATTCCAAACTTGCTAAAATTCCCATAAAACAACAGAATGCTTTTGATAAGGTTCAAAATATGCTAGGAAGAAGTGATGATCTGTTGGGTGAAGAAATGGGTCGATCTAAAATCTTGACTGGAAATCTCCAGAGACTTCAGTCCAAGTATGATAACCTTCAGGATAATCATAACACTCTCTTATCTGATCATGAGAAGCTTTCGTATGAAGTTCTTCAAAGAAAGCAAGATCTTGAGAAGCTAAGGAAGAGTTATGAGGATCTTCAGAAGGAACGTGATTCATTGCTTGCTCAACAGATCAGCGTTGCTCAGAAGGAATTCATTCCCCCATGTCTTAAATGCATTGAACGTGAAACTGCAAATTCTTCACCTGAAAGTTCAAATGCTTCTACAGTTACAAATTCTTCAACTGTCTCTGTGGTGACAATTTCCTCAACTGAGGAAAACACCAATGCTACTGACGAAAATGCAGGGTTGAAGGAATTGTACATGACAGGCATGTACAAAAGCCTCAAAGGTCATCAGACTGTTTGTGATGTGCTTAAAAGCACATTCTGAACAGGAACCCTAGGAAAGAGGGTATTGCCTTTGAGAGAAAACTCAATGTTGATGGGACCTACTAGAAACCTGAGCAGTATCCCAAAACCTCATGGGTTGCTGCAAAAGGACCTCTAGTAGATCCATCTACCTTATCTGGCTTTACTTGTGAAACTTCACTTTCTTCTGATGAGTCATTTGACTCCAACTATAAACTATTCAAAAATCAGAATGGTGAAGTATTTGCTAGATATGTTGGAACTAACTGCAGGAATGGCCCCCCTATGAAGAAAATCTGGGTCCCTAAGAGGCACCTTGAAAGTCTTCAAGTGAATGTCCTCATGACACCTCATGTGAGGAGTAGGAACCCCGGATCAAATTCTTCATATGTATTAAAATCTGCATATGGATCAAATTCCTCAATATGATCATCATCGTGCTAAGACATCTGTTTCGCAGGGAAAGAAGGATTATGAATATGTGCATTACTCTTCAAATCATTATGTTCATAAGTCCTCGAAGAATTTCTCTGCTTACTCATATTCATACTCTAACCCCTCTCATGTGAAACGAAGTGCACTTACTTCAATGCCACCATTCTCAATTGGTGCTCGTCGAATGATGAACTCTTTACCACCCCTCCAGATGTGGGTGGTGAAGAAAAAGAACTAATCTCTTATGCAGGGTCAGGTATCCAAACGAACTTAAACTTCTGAATAATTTGCTGGAGACCTAAAAATTGCTTGAACGGATGCAAGCTAATCATGCATAAATGATTCATTCATTTCTCACGTCCTCATTCTTCATATATTGCTCTTACTGATGAAATTCATACTGATGAAATTGATGCCATATTCTTCACAATGAAGCATATGAGTTGTAAGATGTACTAATTCTTCTATATGATGACTCTCTCAAAGCTACTAAGTGGGTCCTCGATAGTGTATGCACAAATCACATGACCAGTGACAAGAACCTACTGATGGACTCTGCTTTATCTCCATCTCACCTGAAGCATATCAACTACACTGACAAAGGAAAAAGCAAGTCTTCGAAGGCTTTAGGAAAGGAGACTTGTATATTGTTGATTTCTCTACAGGACCACAGCCTGTCACATGCCTACTTGCAAAAGCTTCAGAAGGATGGCTATGGAATCAACGACTCAGTCATGCTGGCATGAGGAACTTGCACACGCTTGTGAAGAAGAAGCATATCCTTGGAATTGAGGGTGTCAAATTCCTCGAATATCATCTCTGTGGGGCTTGCAAAGCTGGGAAGATGACCAAATCCAAGCATCCCTCAAAGACTATCATGACTACCACTCGTCCATTTGAATTGCTTCACATGGATCTCTTCGGCCCTACACATTACTCTGCATTCACAAATGCAGCATCTCTTTATGGCTTTGTCATTGTTGATGACTATTCTTGTTATACATGGGTGCATATCATCACATTTAAGCATGAAGTGCAGGAAATCTTCAAGCGATTTTCCTCAAGGGCCTCGACGAATTTCATGTGAAGGTCAAGCATATCTAGAGTGACAATGCGACCGAGTTCAAGAACACTATTCTTGATGACTATCTTGATGAACTTGGTATTACTCATGAGCTGTCAGCCCCATACACTCCTCAGGAAAACGGCGTTGTGGAGCGCAAGAACAGGACTCTTGTTGAGATGGCTCGCACCATGCTTGATGAATACAAGATGCCTTTCAGGTTCTGGCCTGAGGCTATCAACACTGCGTGCCACATCATCAACAGGGTATATCTTCACAAATTCCTCAAGAAGACTTCATATGAACTACTCACCGACAAGAAACCCAATGTGAGTTATCTCAAAGTCTTCGGTGCTAAATGCTGGGTTAGAGATCCTCATCACAATTCAAAATTTGCACCGAAAGCACATGAAGGTTTTATGCTTGGTTACGGAAAGGACTCGCACACCTACAGAATCTTCATCAATCATCTTCACAAGATTGTTGAGACTATAGATGTGCGATTCGATGAAACTAATGGCTCGCAAAGAGAGCACGTGCCTTCTGTGTTAGGTGAAAAACCTCCCGAGGAATCCATAAAGCTCAAAGCTACTAAAGATATCATCCCCACTGAAGAATTAGCTGAAGAAATCATTCCTGACAATGAAGAAAATCATTGTGGTGCTCCTGAAGAAACTGCTGTTGAAGAAAATGCTCAGCCAGACCAAAGTCATCAGCCAGCTCATCCTCGTGTTGCAAAAGAAGTGCAGATCTAGAAAATCATCGATGACATTAATGCACCAGGTCCTCTTACACGCTCAAGAGCTTCACACTTATCTAACTTTTGTGGTCACTTTGCTTTTGTCTCTATCACAGAGCCCACCAAAGTTGATGAGGCATTTCTGGAACCTGAGTGGATTCAAGCTATGCAAGAGGAATTGTACCAAATCGAGATCAACCATGTGTGGGAACTCTTCAAGCGACCAGATCCTCGGAAGCACAATATCATTGGCACCAAGTGGATCTATCTAAACAAGCAAGATGAAAATGGCCTTGTAGTGAGGAATATGGCTCGTCTCGTAGCTCAGGGCTACACATAGGTTGAAGGAATTGACTTCGGTGAAACTTTTGCTCCTGTTGCTAGACTTGAAGATATTTGGATACTACTTGCTTATGCTAACCATCATAATATCATCTTATATCAAATGGATGTGAAATGTGCATTCCTCAATGGTAAGCTTGAGGAAGAAGTATATGTTGCTCAACCCCCAGGTTTTGAAGATCCTAAACATCTTGACAAAGTCTTCAAACTCAACGAGGCCCTCTATGGCCTCAAGCAGGCCCCTCAGGCGTGGTATGATACTTTGAAGGAATTCCTCACCAAGAAAGGCTTCAAACCCGGTTCACTTGACCCAACTCTTTTCACTAAGTCATATGATGATGAATTATTTGTGTATCAAATCTATGTGGACGATATTATCTTTGGATGTACTGATGAACGTTACAGTGACGAATTTGGGTACATGATGCGTGAAGAATATCAAATGTCCATGATGGGAGAGCTGAAATTCTTTCTAGGCCTTCAAATTCGTCAACAACGCAATGGCATCTTCATATCTCAAGAGAAATACCTCAAGGATGTTCTGACGAAATTTGGCATGCAATATTGCAAAGGAGTCAAAATTCCTATGCCCACAAAGGGCCATCTGTGCACCGATGAAAATGGTAATGACTTCGATCAAAAGGTATACCGCTCCATGATTGGCTCTTTATTGTATCTATGTGCATCTAGGCCAGATATTATGCTTAGTGTTTGCATGTGTGCCCGATTTCAAGCTACACGAAAGGAATCACACCATAAGACTGTGAAGCATATTCTTCGATATCTAGCTCACACTCCAACACTTGGATTATGGTATCCCAAGGGCTCTGATTTTGATCTCATTGGATATTCTGACTCTGACTATGCTGGTGATCGAGTGGATCGCAAGTCAACATCCGACACATGCCATTTCCTCGGACGATCCTTAGTTTATTGGTCCTCGAAGAAGCAGAATTGTGATTCACTCTCCACTGCTGAAGCTGAGTACATAGCTGTTGGGTCTTGTTGTGCTCAGTTACTATGGATGAAGCAAACCCTCAAGGACTATGGCGTCAACATGAAGAATGTGCCACTCTACTGTGACAATGAGAGTGCCATCAAGATTGCTCACAACCCAGTTCAGCACTCAAGTACAAAGCACATCCAGATCCGTCATCATTTTTTTCGTGATCATGTCTCCAAGGGCGACATCTCCATCTACCACGTGAAGACTGAAGACCAGCTGGCAGATATCTTCACTAAGCCCTTGGATGAGAAGAGATTTTGCCAGTTGTGGTGTGACCTAAATATCTTAGTGTCGGTGTACTAAGGTAGGGGTACCTCAGTACCCCAACTTGTGCACGGGCAGTAGCAGCTTCCCGCGGCAGGGTCGACCACGTGCTCGCCGGAGACCTTCCTGCTCCATATGAAGCCATTCAAAAACAAAGTATACAAGACAGAAGATCGAGACCACGGCAAGTGGAGCTTGCCGGGAAGGCCGTTCCAGTCTCAAGATTACCTCACTCACGCGAGGCCCTGGCAAGAGGAGTTTGCCAGGAGGACTAGAAGATTATATTACAGAAGACATACCTCGGCGCTATACGCGCCCCGGCAGGGCCCGGGGAGCGACAAACTTCAGAGCCCGACAAGCTCCCGGGCCCGGCAAGGTCAAGACCCCGGCAAGGTGCTTGCCGGGGAGAGTTGCGCTGTGTGCCCACGCTCCAGCTCATCGGCCCACGCGTCGCCCTGGGGCCTCTCCTGGGACGCGTGGCGGATGGCTGTGCAGCCTGGGGGACACGGTGGCACTACACGGTGGTAAAGCCATCGCCGTGGCAAACGGAGACACAAGGGCGGGCGCTTTTGGGGTCGACGGCGACGGGCATTAAATGCTCTTGTCCCCCACTGTCAAAGTAGGTAGCGACCACTGTTCACGCACTGTAGCTCCACTATTCCCGCACTGTTACAACTACCACCTCTTTTACATTTTTACCCTTTCTCCTACGTTGACACCTGTCGGTGACCCCTTGCACTATAAAAGGAGGCCCATGCACAACGTGGAGGGGGTTCGGAACCTAGATCGCTCATACGCTCGGTGTAGCTAGTTCTTCAAGCCCCCGAGCTCTCCAACTCAATACAAACTAAGCAGGAGTAGGGTTTTACGCGTCCACCGCGGCCCGAACCTGGGTAAACTGCCCGTGTGTTCACTACGATCTGCTCTTCGTGCTCCCTCCGCCCTCTTACCGCACAAGCAAGGGGCTCCGGTCCCATAGGTGTTCGTGGCGGACAGTTTCCCCCGACATCTTTGGCGCGCCAGGTAGGGGGCGTCGAGGTTGTGCGAACCTGATCCGGCGTTCACGCGGGCGCATTCTTCATCAACCTCTCCGAATTCGTCAGCTTCATCAACAACAGCACCATGGCCCCGAAGAAGAAGGCTTCGGAGGTCGGAGGCCCGTCTGCGTCTCATCCGCCGCCACCGGAACCAACGGTGGGCGGGGGAGACGCCGTCGGAAGGGTGGTCGCCGGCGAGGACACTCGCGGCGCCACCAAATCCAAGGACAAGACGGACGACCGAGCCTCGGTCTCCGTGGACGCGCCGCGTCCGTCTCAGCAAACAACAACCCAGCAGCGCCATGCCACAGGAGGTGGCATCCGTTTGCTGGGCCAAGGGCAAACTGGAGGTTCGCGGGACGCTCCGGGCCATCGTCCTAGCACGAGCAAGGCGCGGTCGCCGGGGCAGGACCCTGCTCTTTCTAACGCCGTTAGAAGTCCGAGCATATCCCGCTCCTCGCACCGCTCGCCCCCGCTCCCCTCCACTCCAGCAGAAGCGCTCGCAAGGGCGCAACTGCTCCTCGACTTCCCTCCAGCGGCAGACAAGGCCGAAGACTGGAGGGCCACCATCCAGAGCCTGATCGCCTTCGCCAACAACGATTCTCCACAGCAGCCGGCGACCTCGCGGCCGCGGCAAGCCGAGAAGACGAAGGCCGGCGGCGACAAGACCGCCGGGGGTGCAACCACCGTGCACTCCCCGCCGCGGAAGCAGAAGACGCCGCCCCGCCGGAACAACGCCGACGACGGCTCCACGGCGTCGTCGGATCCGCGGGCTCGTCGGGACCATGGCCAAGTCCTTGACGACCGGCGACAAGAAGACGCTCGAACAACAATCGAGCGCCGCCGAGAAGCTCGGCGACAATCAGACCAGAGAGCTGGGAACGCTGTCGACGCGCGCGCGCCCGGTGAACCAGGCGACTTGCTGTACGCGGCAGGCTGCCCTGCGTTCACCCGCGAGCTGCGGCGCGTCCAGTGGCCCAGCATGAAGAATTTCAAGCCCGACGTACCGGAGAAGTACGACGGCAAGACGCACCCCTCGGAATTCCTCAGCATTTACACCATCGCGGTGCAGGCTGCCGGGGGGCGCGACGAGAAGATTTTGGCGAACTACTTCCCGCTCGTGCTTAAGCTGAACGTTTGTTCCTGGCTTATGCACTTGCCGGAAGGTTCCATTTCTTCTTGGGCGGACCTTTGCCACCAGTTTGTTGGCGCCTTCACCGGCGGCCACAAACCCCACGGCCAGGAGAGCGATCTCCACATTCTGGCCCAGAAGGAAGGAGAATCCCTGCGCAAGTACATCCAACGCTTCAGCCGTGTACAGCACAACATCCCCGACGTCCACCCCGCCGCGGTTATCAGCGCGTTCCACCAGAACGTGCGTAAACGCCGCATGCGTGAAGAAATGGCCATGACCAAAATTCGGGATGTCAGCGAGCTCTATGCTCTGGCTGATAAGTGCGCACGCGCTGAAGAGGGGAGGAGACTCCCCGGGGAGGATGCTGGCGCAGGAGGAAGCGACAGCGACGACGCCGCCCCGGCAAAGAAGAGCCGGCGGCGGAACAACAGGAGGAAAAATAAGAAGGAAGTGCTTGCCGTCGAGAAGTCCGGCAAGGAGGCTCCCGCCAAGCAAACACAGGCTGGCGACTCCGGCAAGGAGCCTGCCCCTGTGGCGGCAGCCGACAAGCAGGACGGCTCCGACAAGCAATACTGCAAGATCCACCGCACCAAGGGCCACGACCTCTCCAACTGCAAACGCGTCGAGTACCTCGTCGAGCAGCAGAAAGCTGAGTATGAGAGGCGCGACAAGGAGAAGGCCCAAGGTGGCGGGGGAGAACCAAGCAAGAAGCGGCCATTCAATGGCCGGGGAGGACGCCGCGGCAAGGCCAAGCAGCGGCAAGGTGACCGACCTCCCCGGGGCCGCGACAAAGATGAAGAAGACGACGACGAAGACATGGAGGATGAAGATAACAGCGAGCAGGAGTTCCAGAAGGCCACGGAGGTCCTGTGCGTCGACGGTGGCGCCTCTCTGCACACCTCCCACCGCCAGCTCAAGCAGTGGGTGCGCGAGGTGAATGCAGCAGAGCCGCCCATGGAGTCGCGCAGGCTCCTCAAATGGTCCAGCACGCCCATCATTTTTGATCTTGAGGATCACCCTGACCGCACCACTGCGGTCGGGTGCTTGCCGATGCTGGTCTCTCCCACCATCCGCAACCTCAAGGTCACCAAAATGTTGGTTGACGGCGGGGCCGGGCTGAACTTGATCTCCTCTGCTGTGATCAAGAAACTCCAAATCCCAGATGGCGAGCTCGAAGAGACCGGTTCTTTCCAAGGAATCAACCCGGGGAGGAGCAAGCCCAAGGGGAAGATCACTCTGCCGGTGACCTTTGGCGGGGAGCTCAACTTCAGAACTGAGCGCATCACATTTGACGTCGCCGATATTCCATTACCATATAATGGAATACTCGGCCGTCCCGCCCTCGCCAAGTTCATGGCAGCTTCCCACTATGCCTACAACGTACTCAAGATGCCGGGGCCGATAAGCGTCATCACTGTCCATGGCGACAAGAAAGATGCGCTTGTCTGCGCCGACAAGATCTACCGGGATGCAGCAGCCGCGGCAGAAAAGGACACACTTGCCGCTGAAGCTCCCCGGGGGGAGGAAGACGAAGACCAAGTCCGGCAAGTGCTCTGGGGCCCACTCCGGCAACCGCACCTCTTCGGAGTAGGGATGGCAGTTTTGCCCATGGGTATGGGTACCCGCGGGTACCCTACCCGAAAATAGTGGGCATGGGTGAGACTTTCTACCACTTCATACCCATGGGTATGGGTATCCATACCCGCAAAATACATGGGTAGGGTATGGGTATGAAATTATACCCATGGGTAACCCAATGGATACCCAGAAAATAAATAAATAAATAAAACCCTATAATATGTGAATAAATAATTATATTGAGTTCTTAACTAGCCCATGGACCACAGGCCCATAGCTGTCCATCGCCCCATACCCCTCGTATACCTACAGTAGTTATCTTCTCTGCTTTTCCTTGACCTTTGAAGATGAAGCAATCAAGAGCCGGGTTACTGAATCCTCGTCGATTCATCCGCAACTAAGGCTATATATTGTACCCACCGGACGGGTACCTGAATTTAAACCTTCTTCTCATCTTACCTTTGTCATGTCAATGATATATATTGTACCCACCGGATACCCGTTGGGTATAGGATACCCGATGGGTATGGGCATGGGTACCAATTTGCGCCCATGGGTAGTGAAGTGGGTGGGTATGGAGAAAAGATTTGGGTATGGGTTTGGGTAGAAAGGTGTTGTACCCGCCCATACCCTACCCATTGCCATCCCTACTTCGGAGTGTTGCGCTGCCGTCGAGGACGTTCCATCGAGCTCCACCGGCAAGTGTAAGAAGGGGATGGCCGCTCCGCCGGCAACCAAGAAGGTGTCCGCCGAGGAGGACGGCACTGGTGGTACCTTCACCATCAGTGCCACACTTGACAGCAAATAGGAAAGCGCGCTCGTTTCCTTCCTGCGGGCGAATGTCGATGTGTTTGCATGGCAACCATCTGACATCCCCGGTGTTCCCAGGAAGGTAATTGAGCACAAGCTTGCTGTTTGTCCTCATGCGCGGCCCGTCAAGCAGAAGGTGAGGAAGCAAGCCGTGGAGCGCCAAGAATTCATCAACGAAGAGATCAAGAAGCTAGAGGCAGCAGGCCTAGTTAGAGGTGTGATCCATCCGACGTGGTTAGCAAACCCAGTCGTCGTGCGCAAGGCCAACGGGAAGTGGAGACTGTGTATAGACTTCACCGATGTGAATAAAGCATGTCCCAAGGATCCATTCCCTTTGCCGCGCATTGACCAGATCGTTGACTCCACTGCCGGATGTGAGCTACTCTCTTTTCTTGATGCATATTCAGGCTACCATCAGATTTTTATGGCCAAGGAAGACGAAGAGAAGACTGCATTTATCACTCCATGTGGCACTTATTGCTTTATACGCATGCCATTTGGACTGAAGAATGCAGGATCTACATTTGCAAGGGTAGTGCACACTGCTTTCGAGCCACAGATCCACAGAAATGTAGAGGCTTACATGGATGACATCGTGGTGAAGAGCAAGAGCAAGGAAACCCTGGTCCAAGATTTGGAAGAGACATTTCAGAACCTGCGCAAAATACAGCTCAAGTTGAACCCCGAGAAGTGCGTCTTTGGAGTCCCCTCAGGCAAGCTTCTCGGGTTCTTTGTGTCACAGAGGGGGATTGAAGCTAACCCCGACAAGATTAAAGCCATTGAGCAGATCGAGGCCCCGAAGCGTGTCAAGGATGTCAGAAGGCTTGCAGGTTGTGTGGCTGCTCTCAGTAGGTTCATTTCGAAGTCTGCAGAACGCGCCCTACCTTTCTTCAAAATCCTGAAGAAGGCAGGTCCCATGAAGTGGACTCCGGAAGCGGAGGCAGCGCTGCAAGATTTGAAAAGGTACCTATCCTCCACTCCAATACTTGTCGCACCTAGACCACAAGAAAAGTTGCTGCTATACCAAGCAGCAACCAACCAGGTGGTTAGTGCTGCGTTAGTAGCGGAGAGGGAGGCCGACGAGGAGTCTACACCACCGGCAAACGAATCCAGCGACAAGCAGGGGGCTGCCCCGGCAAGCTCTGGCCCCGACAAGGACAAGTCTGCGCAGGAACAGGAAGAAGTGCGGAAGAAGATGGTGCAGCGCCCAGTGTATTTTGTAAGTTCCCTTCTCCAGGGGGCTAGATCAAGATACTCTGGTGTGCAAAAGTTGCTTTTCGGCCTCCTCATGGCCTCGAGAAAGCTGCGCCATTACTTCCAGGCACATGAGATAACAGTGGTCACTCGCTTTCCGCTGAAGAGGATATTGCACAACCCAGAAGCAACATGCAGGATCGTTGAGTGGGCACTTGAGCTGTCGAGCTTTGGACTCAAGTTTGAAAGTACTTCAACCATACAGAGCCGAGCTTTGGCAGAATTCATAGCTGAGTGGACCCCAACGCCCGATGAGGAAGTCCAAGAAACAAGTGCACCCGTACAAGAAGCGACAAGTGAATGGGTAATGTATTTTGACGGTGCCTTCTCGCTGCAAGGCGCCGGTGCTGGCGTGGTACTCATCGCGCCCACCGGAGAGCACCTCAAGTATGTTATCCAGATGCACTTTCCCAGGGAGCAAGCGACAAACAACACTGCTGAATATGAAGGCTTGCTTGCCGGCCTCAGGATTGCGGCCGAACTTGGGATCAGAAAGCTGATTGTGCGAGGAGATTCTCAGTTGGTGGTCCGGCAAGTTAACAAGAGTTACCAGAGCCCTTTGATGGAAGCTTATGTAGATGAAGTGAGGAAGCTTGAGGAGCACTTTGAAGGACTGCAGATGGAGCATGTCCCGAGAGCTCAGAATGAAATAACAGATGGCCTTTCGAAGTGTGCTTCGATGAAGTTACCTGTGGAACCAGGGACCTTCTTGCTCAAGCTGACTCAACCATCCGTTACACCATCAATTGGGCAGTCCAAGAAGAGAAAGTTGGTCTCCGGAGACTACTTGCCGGCGGATCTTCCTGAAACCGCCGCCAAGGTCCCCAAGATCAACAACCAGAACGCTGAGGAACAGTCTGCTCCTGCAGATCCGAGGATCTGTGCAGTTGAAGCAAGTGTTCCCGACAAGCCTCGCCCCGGCGAGCTTGCCGGGGGACCATCAGCTCCGGCGGAACCAGGGGTTCTTGCCGTAGAAGCCGAGGTCCCCGCAGCGGCCCTCATGCCTTTAGTCCTTGCCGTTGAGCCTCGAGCTCCGGCATGGGCGCGGCAGATCGTCCGTTTTCTGCAAACTGGAGAACTTCCCGAAGACCCAGAAGAAATAGAGAAGATAAACAGGCAGTCAAGTATGTACCAGTTCGTGGATAACGAGCTGTACAGAAGAAGGCTCAATGGTGTCAGACTGAAGTGCATCTCCAGGGAAGATGGACAGAGGCTGTTGGCAGAAATACATGGAGGCATATGCGGCCACCACATTGGCGCAAGGGCGCTTGCCGGGAAAGCTTTCCGGCAAGGGTTCTTCTGGCAAGAAGCCCTCCAAGATGCAACTGCACTAGTAACCAAGTGTGAAGCGTGCCAGTTCCATGCAAAGCAGATTCATCAGCCAGCTCAAGCTCTCCAAACAATTCCTTTATCCTGGCCCTTCTCGGTCTGGGGGCTCGATATCCTCGGCCCCTTCCCCCGAGCCGTCGGGGGCTTTGAGTACTTGTACGTTGCGATCGACAAGTTCACAAAGTGGCCAGAAGTGGAACCAGTGAGAAAGGTGACAGCACAGTCAGCGGTCAGGTTCTTCAGGTCGATTGTTTGCCGTTTCGGAATCCCTAACAGGATCATCACCGACAACGGTACACAATTTACTAGTCGCACCTTCATGCAGTACGTCCAAGACCTTGGCGCCAAGGTCTGTTTCGCTTCTGTTGCTCACCCGAGGAGCAACGGTCAAGCGGAGAGGGCCAATGCTGAAGTGCTGCGCGGACTCAAGACAAGGACCTTTGACAGGCTGCGCAAGTGCGGAAGAAATTGGATAGAGGAGCTACCGGCGGCTCTTTGGTCAATCAGAACGACACCAAGTCGAGCCACCGGACAGACACCCTTTGCTCTAGTCTATGGAGCAGAGGCAGTTCTCCCCACGGAACTCGTATATGGGTCTCCTCGAGTGCTCGCTTATGATGAGCTCGAGCAAGAGCAACTGCGACAAGATGATGCATTGCTCCTTGAGGAGGAACGTCTCCGGGCTGCTGTACGAGCTGCTCGATACCAGCAAGCCTTGCGTCGCTACCATAGCCGCAAGGTCAAGGCCAGGAGTCTCGAGGAAGGCGACCTTGTTCTTCGGCGTGTTCAGTCCGCCAAGAATTCCAACAAGTTGACGCCGAAGTGGGAAGGCCCTTATCGGTGAGACAAGTCACAAGGCCCGGCGCTGTCCGCCTTGAGGCCGAAGAAGGCTCACCGGTGAGCAACTCCTGGAACATAGAGCATCTTCGCAAGTTTCACCCATAAGGCGCGGTTGCCGTGATCCGCTCCGGCAACCACCTTTTGTACAAGCTTTGCCGCTGTTGCATGTAACCCTTTGTACAAAGCCGGGCGCAGACCCCGTGCATCAGTAAAGTTTTTGTGTTTTGCGCTATTTGCCTTTTACATGCTTTTCCCCACTATTTGCATGTGTTATTTGGCATCTTGTGCAACATACACACCCGGTAAGCATTAGCACGCCGAAAGGCCATATACTTGTTTTCTCTCTTCTTTTTCCTTGCCTCTCAAGCAGATGGAATGTCCCTCGCGCACAAGTTTGCCGGGGGGGAAGGAGATGGAGGAGAAACCAAGTGCTGTTCAAGAAAGAGAAGCCTTACCGAGAAGCAAGCGATATATGAAAGCTAAGTTATTAGAATTTGAGCAGTTCAAATTTTTAATTTTTAAGTTGACTTCCTTGAACAATCACACTTTGTATGGAAAACCTGTGCGCGGAGGAACCTACCCGTAGCTAGCCGCATCCTTGTCTTGTTTCCGAGTACGCTCAACGATTTAGGTGAGCTGCGACAAGTGTCGCGCCCTTACTTCATTTTCGAGTTCGCTCAGCAAGCTAAGTGCGTTGCGACTAGCTGCGGCAAGGTTGCTTGCCGGTGAGACCTTGGTCAGCAGGCTGCTCAGAGTCCAGCACTCAGCGCTCGCGGCAAAGGCCCCTTGCCGGCAAGCTCCCCGGGAGCGTAGGGTGAAAAACATGCAAAGTAGATGACCAAGACAAGGAAGATAACATTGCACTAATTGATCAAAATAAGATAAATATCTTACAAAAGATAACTTGTCGCAATAGTTAATGAGTTCATAACACCCTATGCAGCAACAAAAAGAGATAAAGATAAAGGAGGTTTAATCTACGCGGCCGCCCTCGATCCTGGAGATCTTGTTCACCTTGGCAATGATGTGGGCGACCTGCTCCTTCAGCGCCTCCATTTTCGCGTCGGCCGGCAAGCTGCGGAGAACATTGGTGAGGTTTATGCCGGGATTGCGGTATACAATCTTCGTCAGCACACGCTCCAAGGTTCCCGTGCAGAGCCGGCGCGACTCCTCGGCCAGTTGCGCGGGGATCTTCTTCCGAAGATCTGCAAGGGCCGGCGCGATTCCCCTGAAGAAGAGGCTGAGCTTGGCGCTGTGAGGAAGGTTTGGGTCCGGAGAGTAGATGAGATGCTCCAGCTTCAGCGCCAGCAGCTCCTGGTCGATGTTGGACGCAGAAGATACCAAGTCCTCGGTCCACACCTCGACGGTACGGCGGAAGTTCTCGGCCGCAGTGTTGGCGCTCGCTACCAAGCCCCGCTCCTTGCGGAGCTCTTCCTTCAGCTTGGTTTCCCGGGCTTGGGCGGCGTCGAGCGAGTCCTTCAGCGTGGAAACCTTCAGCTCCAGATCCTCGATGGAGTCCTTGGCGGCCTTCAGCTCGTCTCCCTTCTCAGAAAGACGCACCTGGAGTTCGGAGTTGGTGTGGGCGTCCTTCTCGCGCTCCGCGTTGAGCGCGGTGACCCTCTCCACGCTCGCCTTCAACGACTCCTCCAGCTGCGCGACCTTGGCGGCAAGCTCCTCCTTGGCGGTCTCCGCGGCAGCCGCGGCGGCTTTCGCCTCCTTCAGCTCTCCGCCAAGGGCCTGCTCCCGAGCGGCAAGGTCTTCCTCGTGGGAGTCGAGGTTGACCTTCCGCTGGGCGAGCTCTCCTTCTCGCCGGGACAGCTCCACCCCGGCGAGCCGCTGCTGCTCTTCGGCCTCGGCCTTCTCCAGCAGCCATTCTTGATACTCCCCGGCGAGCCTCTCGGGCTCCTCCGCCACCTCGCGGAGGGCAGCCTGGTTGGCGGCGTGGAGCTCCGCCGCGCGCTTCTCCATCTCAGCGGCGGCCTTGGCGGCAAGGGCCTCCCGGGAAGCAAGCTTCGCCTGCCTGGCCCGGTAAAGGGCCAGGAGCTGGTGAAGCAGCTTCTCCTCCTCGGGCCCTTCGCTTCCGCCGGGCGCCTCGACGATCTTCAGGCCCGCAGAGGCGAGGACCTCTCCATCAAAGGCCTCGCCCTCCGTGGGGGCTCGCGAGGAAGAACCCCACGGCACTTGGATAAATACGCCGTTGGGAGCTTCAAGGTAGTAGCCCGCCTGCTCCTTTTCGGCGGAGGGGTCGGCGGCCGGTGCAGCACTTGATGCTCCTGCCGCCTCTAGGCCGGCAGTGCGGTCGCCGTCCCCCTCCCCGGCCGCTGCGTCTGCAGCCGGAGCAGTCTCCTCCGCAGCCGGCTCGGCGGCTCCCGCCGTGTCCTCAGCGACAGGGGCGTCATCGCCGCCGCCCTGCGCGCCCTCCTCCTCGATGACGATGACTTCCGTCTCCATCTGCTCGGGGGGAGGAGGATCTAGAAGAAGAAGAAAAAGCAAAAGAGTTCAAGCAAATATCCAAAAAGAGACGAATCCAAGAAGACAAGTGACGGAACTTACCTTGACGGACGTCATCAGCGGCGGGCTCCCTCACCGGGGAGCTCTGCCTTGGCGGAGTGGCCGCCCTCGCCGGGCTGCTCGCCCTTGGCGGGGTACTCGCCCTTGGCGGAGTACCCGCCCTTGGCGGAGCGCTCTCCCTCGCCGGGGAGTTCGGCCTTGGCGGGGACGGCGGGGCCTGCGGCTCCTCGGGGGCGACCTCCGGACGCTCCTGCGGCTGTGGCTCCACCTCTGCACAAGAAAAGACAAAAATATCAAGATGCCGGTACAAGACAGAATACTCAAGCATACCCGACAAATGGAAGTACAGAACCCAGACTTACGCTGGGGGCTGCGCTGGGGGCTGCTCCTCGGAGCAGCGCTCGGGTCCGGCAGGCTTGGCTCCGGCACGTCCCCAGTCGCCGCGACGGGCGAGTCGTCCGCGACTTCGACCACGGGCACCTTGGCCTTCTTCGCCGCTCGCTGGGCCAAGGTCCTGAAATTAAAGCAAAAGCAAGATCAGCATCAACAAAAATCAAGACGAAGTTAAAGAAGACGCAAAACCACAAGTCCTTACTCCTGTTCCTCCTCGTCGTCGTCGTCGCTCAGGGCGGAGAAGTCAAACTCCACCTGAGGCGCGTCCGCGCGGGGAGCAGGAGGCGAAGACTCCCTCGGGCGCTTGGCGGTCGCTGGGGCTGGGGGCTGCGAAGACCCAGCCCCTGTGGTAGCCGGGGCCCGGGGAGCGGGCGGAGCCGCCGCTCCGCTCTGTGAAGACTCCCTTCCGCTCGGCGCTGACTTGCAGGGCGCCTCTGCTGTGGCCTGCTTGCGGGGTGCCTCCACCGTGGCCTGCGTGTGGGCCGCCTCCGCCGTGGCTGGTGCGCCGGGCGCCCCCGTCGCAGCCTGACTCCCCCGGGAAGCTCGCGCTGTCCGGTGAGTTGGTTGTTGCCGGGGCGCCTGTGCCCTCGTCCCCGTCGTCGCCTTGCAGAGACGTTTCATCGGAGACCACTTGGGACTCGCCCGGGGCGGGGAGGTCTCCGATGACGAAGAAATGTCGTCGGCGTAGAGCCCAAGGGACCCATCGGAGTCCTCGTCGGCCCCGACGTCCTCCTCCTCCTCGGCAGGCTTGCTGGGCCCAGCGCCCTGCACTACGGCCGCTTTCTCTCCGGCGCCTCCGCTCCCTCCGGCGCCTCCGCTCCCTACGGCGCCCCTGTTTCCTCCGGCGGCGTTGCTTCTCGCCGCGGCCTCGGTCTGGATTCCGAGGATCCCGGAGTGCCTCAAGGATGGGACCCCGGCGAGCTCGTCGGGAGGCAGCTTCAGTAGCCTGCGGATCTCCGCCTCCTCTGCTTGGCAGGATGCTTCCGCAGCCTCTGCCTCCTCGGGCGTGAAGCCGAATTCTCCTGCCGCTGCGGCTGCAGCGGCCTCTTCAACCCGAGAAGCTATGTACGCTATCTCCTGGTCGGTGGTGTCCCGTGTCAGCTCCCGGACCTCGTTCTTGTTCTTCGCCACCTCCACCAAGTTGTCGAAGAAGTTCAAGACGACGTCTGGCTTGGGCGGAATCCATGTGCGGTCGACGCCGTGCGAGTCGCACGCGGGCATCATGGCGCGAAGGGAGTCCCGGGCCGTGCTGTTGCAGAGAGGCACCACCCCCCGGGGACCCCTGAACCATTCCGGGTGGGCCGGGTCGTGCTTAAATAGTTCCCGGACCATCCCCTTCAGCTCCAGCGACGTGAAGTTGAAGTTGAGCCCGGGGCGCAGCCTCATCATATCCGCCGAGTTGCCGTACTCCCAGGCCGGCCTCTTCCTATCTTGAAGAGGGGCGATGCGGCGGCGGAGGAAATCTGTGCCTACTTCTCCGACAGACAACCTTGCTACCCGGAGACGAAGAATCCTTATGAGAGCGACGTCGAGCTTGCTGTCGTCCGAATCCAGCTCGCTCCAGTCCCTGCCGCGCACGATAGGTGTTGTGCGCGGGGCGGTGAAGGGCTGCGGCTGGTCCTCAACAATCCAACACCAGTCTGCGCGCCACTCCTCCCACTTGCCGCGGAGCTCCCCCGGCAAGTAGGACTCCTTCTTGTTCAGACGAAAGACCCAAGATATTCCCCCGGAGAGGGGAGCTCCGGCTTCTACTCTAGGGGTGAAGAAGTGCCTAAACAGCGCTACGTTTGGGTATATTCCAATATAGTTTTCGCACATATGTGCGAAAACCGCCATCGTGAGGATGGCGTTGGGGGTGAAGTCAAGAAGGTGGAGGCCGTAGGTGTGCATTATGTCGCAGAAGAAATCAGAAAAAGGGGGACAGAGACCGCAGTGGAAGAAGGCTGCGAAGAAATAGTACCCGCCGGGGTAGTTGTCCTTGGCGGCGGCCGGATAGGCTCGGGTGCGGGGATGCGCCTTGGTCTTCTTGGCCCAGAACAAGTAATACTTGTTCCAGAGCTCCCACGCGCTGAGCCTCGGCGAGAAGACGAGGTTCCGCTTCCGCAGCATGGTAAGCCTCGTCGCTTGCTCCGATTTCTCCTTCTTGGTCTTCTCCGCCTTCGCCTTCTCGGTCTTCGGGGCCATGGCGGAGGCGGCGGAGGAAGGGGAACGAAGAGTCCGGCGGCACCGCAGATGCGGACGGCGGCGGAGGAGGCGTGGAGGCGGAGCGCAAGAGGGGATCTCTGGAGATGGAAGAAGATGCAATGAAGGCGTAGGAGAGGAACCGCTCCTGCTTCCTCTGCTTTTATGGGGAAGTGGGGGGGCGTTTCGCTCTTTCCATTAAAATAACGTAGCCATGTCCCATCCCACGACGCCGCAATCGACGCGTGCCGTTACGGGGGGACGCGGCGGATGCGGAAACGGATTCGGCGTGCCGTGGGCCGCGCGTGCCCGTGCACTGTTTTGGGCCTGGCCCAACAGCGCTCGGCACCGTGTGTGGCCCAGGCCCGGGGGCTCCTGTCGGTGTACTAAGGTAAGGGTACCTCAGTACCCCAACTTGTGCACGGGCAGTAGCAGCTTCCCGCGGCAGGGTCGACCACGTGCTCGCCGGAGACCTTCCTGCTCCATATGAAGCCATTCAAAAACAAAGTATACAAGACAGAAGATCGAGACCCCGGCAAGTGGAGCTTGCCGGGAAGGCCGTTCCAGGCTCAAGATTACCTCACTCACGCGAGGCCCTGGCTAGAGGAGTTTGCCAGGAGGACTAGAAGATTATATTACAGAAGACATACCTCGGCGCTATACGCGCCCCGGCAGGGCCCGGGGAGCGACAAACTTCAGAGCCCGACAAGCTCCCGGGCCCGGCAAGGTCAAGACCCCGGCAAGGTGCTTGCCGGGGAGAGTTGTGCTGTGTGCCCACGCTCCAGCTCATCGGCCCACGCGTCGCCCTGGGGCCTCTCCTGGGACGCGTGGCGGATGGCTGTGCAGCCTGGGGGACACGGTGGCACTCCACGGTGGTAAAGCCATCGCCGTGGCAAACGGAGACGCAAGGGCGGGCGCTTTTGGGGTCGACGGCGACGGGCATTAAATGCTCTTGTCCCCCACTATCAAAGTAGGTAGCGACCACTGTTCACGCACTGTAGCTCCACTATTCCCGCATTGTTACAACTACCACCTCTTTTACATTTTTACCCTTTCTCCTACGTTGACACATGTCGGTGACCCCTTGCACTATAAAAGGAGGCCCATGCACAACGTGGAGGGGGTTCGGAACCTAGATCGCTCATACGCTTGGTGTAGCTAGTTCTTCAAGCTCCCGAGCTCTCCAACTCAATACAAACTAAGCAGGAGTAGGGTTTTACGCGTCCACCGCGGCCCGAACCTGGGTAAACTGCCCGTGTGTTCACTACGATCTGCTCTTCGTGCTCCCTCCACCCTCTTACCGCACAAGCAAGGGGCTCCGGTCCCATAGGTGTTCGTGGCGGACAGTTTCCCCCGACACTTAGAATCTTCGAATGTCCTTTGAAAAGGACACACATCCTAACACTTATGCAAAATTGATGACTTTGATGCGCAACACATGAAGTAATGTTTTTCTTCAATCAATGAAGACTAACCCTCTAAGTGCGAAGTAATTAATGAAGAAACTGACTCTCAGAGCCCTACGACAATTGTACGCTGAGTCTGAAATCATCATTCTTATACGGTGGGTTACACCACCAACAAATGTTGAAAATCTTAAATTTGAGTTTTTCTTCAGTTTAGAAATTCCTCATTTTTTCAAATTCTTCAACTTTGCAATGTCTTCACTCTTTCCGATGTTGATCTTCATTGACTATATATATAGGTAAAATTGTGTCTACAACAGCTTGCCACGGAACTAGTTAAGGCTAGGGATGGCAGTTTTGCCCATGGGTATGGGTACCCGCGGGTACCCTACCCGAAAATAGTGGGCATGGGTGAGACTTTCTACCACTTCATACCCATGGGTATGGGTATCCATACCCGCAAAATACATGGGTAGGGTATGGGTATGAAATTATACCCATGGGTAACCCAATGGATACCCAGAAAATAAATAAATAAATAAAACCCTATAATATGTGAATAAATAATTATATTGAGTTCTTAACTAGCCCATGGACCACAGGCCCATAGCTGTCCATCGCCCCATACCCCTCGTATACCTACAGTAGTTATCTTCTCTGCTTTTCCTTGACCTTTGAAGATGAAGCAATCAAGAGCCGGGTTACTGAATCCTCGTCGATTCATCCGCAACTAAGGCTATATATTGTACCCACCGGACGGGTACCTGAATTTAAACCTTCTTCTCATCTTACCTTTGTCATGTCAATGATATATATTGTACCCACCGGATACCCGTTGGGTATAGGATACCCGATGGGTATGGGCATGGGTACCAATTTGCGCCCATGGGTAGTGAAGTGGGTGGGTATGGAGAAAAGATTTGGGTATGGGTTTGGGTAGAAAGGTGTTGTACCCGCCCATACCCTACCCATTGCCATCCCTAGTTAAGGCTCATCGGACATTTTCAAGGGCATGTTCGTCCATTTTCCTCGGACAAACGATTTTTCACCATGGCTATAAATACCCCCTCTCCCTCCTCTCTTCAGTCTTACTCCGCTCGATCTCCAAACCCTCGCTCGAGCATTCAAGACCTAGCGCTGCCGCTACTTCCATCATCGCCGGTGAGGAAGAACTTCACTGCCTCGACCTCATCGCTGTCGTACTCACGCCGGACACGGATTTCTTCACTCCACTGCCATAGTAGCTGTCTTCCTCTGCCAAGTTAGGGCGTGGAAGATCTGAACTGACGAGCTTCAAATCGTCTATTCACAGTTCGTCGTGTTCTTCGTCAAGGGTAATTAAAAGCTACTTTTACTGCCCTTGTCAATTCTAGTGATTCTTACGAATCCTCAAAAAGGTGTTTATTCCTCATTCTTCACACTCTAAACACCTCACACAACATCTGTTCTTGATTTGTTTCTCTAAGAAACATTTTTCCTCAAAGATTCCTCAATTGTGTGGATTTTCAATTTGCACAACGCTGGAACCTAAGTCAAAGAACGCTTAGTGAAATTCTTCAAGAAACCACTGGTCAAATTCCTCAAACTTGTTCCTTTTGCAAAAACAGCTCAGAACGCATATGACCTTCAAATTCTACGCACCTATACTCTACTCACAGGTACAAATATCTGTTGCTGAATCTCTAGGTTCTCATCAACTTAACTCATTTGCAGCATTCCTCGAACACAAATTGCATACCTCCTCAGAGAACTCAGTAGTTCAAAATCCTCAGTTGAAGAAAATGGCTGATGGCAAGAAACCTCGGAAGGGAGGGAAGAAATTGGAAGTCAACACTGCTTTTGAGATTCCCGATGATATCTATGAAGAATACTGCACTCCTGATGAGGCCAAGCATGGCAAAGAGACTAAGAATCAGCGCAAGGTGCGCATTCAGAGGGTAGAAAGAAGATGTGCTAGAGATTGGAGGGAATATCGCTATGTCACACCCAAGTACATGAAGAAATTCGCTGTACACCATCCATGCCCAAGACCTCCATTGGCACCAGGACAAGTTGCTGATCCCTCTAGAATAAGAAGAGGTGAAGAATTTCCCAAGGAATGGGCCAAGCGTCAAGCCAAGTTGACTGGGATGGCCAAGGTGGCTGTGAGGAAATTAAATGAAGACTCTACTGCTGCTGCTAAAGCCTCTGCTAGCAAGCCCAAAAAGGCTATGCCCAAGAAACCTGCTCACAAGCCAAGCACTTCAGCAATGCCCTCATGGCCAGATCCTCAAGCTGCTCCAGCTCCATCAAAGTCCTCAACACTTGTGCATCTCGCCACGTGCCAAAGGACAACTGGCATCTCTATTGCCTCGCGAGCCTTTGCTAGTTTTTCAGCTCCTCCAAATTCCTCAACTGGCCCCACTCTGTTGAAGTCCAAGGCCACTGTTGGACATGGCGCTAGACCAAGTCCTCACAAGAAGCAAGTCGCCTTCCATGTACCGTCAAGTGATGACGAAGCTGATGATGAGGAACTCGCCCAAAATCATCAGAGACAAACAAGAAAGGGCTGCTAGAGCCAAAGGCAGCACTGTGCCATTGATGCTGGATCCCAAAGTGATCCTTGACTTTATCGACCTATGGCACAAGGACCCCAACACTCCTTTGCCTGAGATGAATCTCACACCTGGTCAAAATCATATGCTAGCCGCCTTTATTGGTGAAGAAAAATGGAAATTTAAACATGCCAGAAAAGCAAAGAAGGACCAGTACAAGAAGGAAAGACTGCTGAAGAATAACATCGTGAATATGTCCTCTGAGGAACTTGTGAAGCTGCAAGCTGAAATCAAAACCATCAATGATGAATTTGAAAGCTATCGTGCTGATTGGCTGGGAGCCAAAGTCAGATTCGTGAATCTAACCAAGGGATTTACCTCAAAAGTTTCAGCACCAACGCAACATGAAATTCCTCAGGGTAAAGCATCTGCTCGGCCCACTGAAGAACATGCCAGTACCGCTGATGAAAATCAAGCTACTAAGGAAACTGAAGTGACCAGGGCTGATGCCTCCATTCCAGCTTCGGAAGAAATTGCCAGGGCAACCACTAGTGTTGCGCCTGAGGAACAAGACAGGCCAGCTGAAGCTTCAACCGCCGTGCCTGGAGAAACTGAACAAGCCAGGCCGGCAGAAGCTTCAACCGTTGTGCCTAAAGGAACTGACCAAGCCAAGTAAACTGCAACAGTTGTGCCTGAGGAAACTGCACCAATTTCCTCTGCTCCTCCTGCACCAACTCCTAGTCCAGTTCTTCCTTCTGCATTAGAAGTGAGGAAAACAAAGGCTACAGAACGAGCAGCAGTGAAGAAAAGGAAAGCATCTGCTTCTTCAGAGTCAGTTGCCACGAAGAAGCTGAAGAAATTGACTAGTTCTGTGAACAATCCCATTGATGGCGTTCCTCTCTCAAGCATGCCATCAAAGGAAATCATACCTTTTGGCAAATAATATGTGATCCCAAGCGGATCAGATGAAGATGTTCCTTCTGCTGCTTCTTCAGGGCAGTTGGATGAAGAAATTGAAGTGGATGGAATCCCTTCAACCCAGATAGTCTCATCGCCAATGCCTCAGTTCACAGCTGAAAAGGCTGGCGTTGAAGAAATGAGTGACAACGATGAAGACGTCGACATCGGGAGCACAACTTCTGTGCTGAATGATGACTTTTGGGACAATATGCACCCCAACTCTCCATTATTCACACCGTTGCAGCAAATTCCTCAGTCCCCAGAGCGTACTGAAGTTCATACATGCTCTGAAGAACCTCGCACCACTCCCTCCGTCCATGAAGAAATTCCAGCCACTAGTGCTGATGAAAAAGCTGATGAAGAAATTCCAGCCACTAGTGCTGATGAAAAAGCTACTGAAGAAATGAAGTCTCCAATTGCAAACTGAAGCAGATTCAGAAATTCCTTAGCCTGCGATTACTGAGGCTGTGCTGAAATTGACTGAAAATCCTCAACCCAAGCCTAAGGATCCAATCTCTAAGAAACAAAAATTCAAGGCTGATGACTTCTTCCACGAGCATGTGTTCTTCACTCACTTCAATCCATATGACTCTGCTCGTCTTAGAAGGAAGCATTTCTGGACTGCTAACCAAGAAAACTTCTATTCCTCACTGCTTTTTGGTAAGGACAAAGTCTTCAACCATGAGCATATTCCTCATGTAGATATGGAATCCATGCCTTGCTTCACCCCAGTCCTCAACACTCTCTATGATGCTGGATTGCTGATACGTCCAAAACGTATCTATAATTTCTGCTTGCTCCATGCCACTTTTGGGTGATATTGCTATGATATTTATACACTTCCATACACTTTTGATCATATTTGGACTAACCTACTAATCCAGTGCACCCCAGTGCCATTTTTTGTTTTCGGCTGTTTTTGTATTTCAGGTTTTCACATTACGAGAACTGTCAGGAAAAATCCAGAAAAATTATATAAAAAATCAGCATTCCAGAACCTACCTTGCGCCCGAAGTACAGCCTGGGGGGGGCCACCAGGGCCCCAGGCGCCCTGGCGGCGCGCCCCCCACTGGGCCGCGCCGGGGGGGCGCCTGGGCCCCCCCAAGCCCCGTCTGGTGCCCCCCTTTGGCATATATTTAGAGCGTCCTTCGAAACCCTCGGGACGGGAACTCTTTTTCGCGATCTCATCTCTGTTCCACCGCCGCCGCCGCTTCCAAGATCGGGAGCACCAGGAGAACTCTTCCCGGCACCTTGCCGGAGGGGAGGATCACCATCGGGAGCCTCTCCACCTCCATGGACACCTCCCGGATGAGTTGTGAGTAGTCTCCCTTGGACCATGAGTCCATGACCAGTAGCTATGTGATGCTCTCCTCCAGTTCTTGTGCTTCACTAATTAGTCCTCGTGAGCTGCCCTACATGATCGAGGCACATATGTAATCCTTATGTTGTTGCTATGAGGAGTTTGCTGGGATCCGATGGATTATGATATTATGTTCAGATTGTGATTGAGTAATATATTTGATCTACCTCTTTTATATTTATGTTCATAAGTAATTCTTGCATGTTCTCCGTTGTTATTTATTGCTTTGGCCAAGTAATAGGTAGTGACTCCAAGAGGGAACGTTATGCTCGATTGTGGGTTCATGCCCCTCGATGACTAGTTTGAGTGACAGAAACATGAGTCTAGGGGATGTGTTGTTGCCACAAGGGGGAAAACAACGGTGCTTGTGCCCGTGGGTGCAAGGATTGTTTACTTTACGCAAAGTTCTTTTAATGCAGTTGTCTGTTGCTTTGAGTTTACACTATGGGTGGGGCTCGCAACTTAATACCAGCGAGATGTCTTGGATAGATATCTCAAGGTGGATGATTAGTAGTAGATATTGATGGATTTCGGTCTACTTACTTTGGCGTACCGCCCATGCTTTGAACCTCAACCTTTCTTGCAATGTAGTCAGCATTGGTTTGCGTTCGTGGTCCTGTCAATTGCCCAGCTGTAATTCGTTTACCTCACATAGCTGTTTTATCGTCTTTTGGGAGAGAGACATCACTAGTGAACATCATGAGACTCCGGTCCATATTACCATCATTGATCACATCCGATATTTACTTTTCGCTATTACTTACTATTGCAAACATTATCTATCACTACTATCATTTGCGATTAATCCTTTGTGAACTACAAGGCCGGAGGGATTGACAACCTCTCTGTACTCGTTGGGAGCAAAGTTATTTTTATCTGTGTGCAGGTCCACGTTGATTGCTAATATCTGGCGCCGTTAGCAGTTGACACCTACTTGTTGAACCTAGGAGTCTCTGGGGATTCGATCCTTGGCATCTTTGCTAAGGGAAAAACTTCCACAACACTGCATCTCACACCTTCCACTTGGGGTAACCAACGAGGGGTTAGAGGCCCATCAAGGAGTTTTTCTGGCGCCGTTGCCGGGGACTCCACTCTTCAGGATAGGGGAGTTGCATGCTATCTTTTACCTTTGCTTTTTAGTCTTGTTAGTTTACCTTTCAGTTTTGGCTTTAGTACCCTTTTATCGAAAATCACAAAAATAGTTATCTTGCTTGCTTGCTACTATGGGTTCCACCGAGAACACCAAGTTGTGTGACTTCACAAGTCACAACAACGATGAATTTATCAGCACACCTATCACTACACCTGCCACTTCAGCACCTTCATATGAAATTAAACCTGCTTTACTGAACTTAGTCATGAAAGATCAATTCTCCGGTGCTGGAGATGATGCTGCTTTACACTTGAACAACTTTGTTGAACTTTGTGATATGCAAAAGTACCAAGAAATAGATGGTAATATTGTTAAGCTTAAGCTTTTTCCTTTCTCCTTGAGAGGAGGAGCTAAAATTTGGTTTCAGTCTTTGCCTAGAAATAGCATAGATTCATGGGACAAGTGCAAAGATGCTTTTATCAGAAAATACTATCCACCTGCTAAAATTATCCAACTGAGAAGTAACATAATGAATTTTAAACAATTGGATAATGAACATGTTGCCCAAGCTTGGGAACGTATGAAATCTCTTATCAAGAACTGCCCTCCTCATGGTTTGACTACTTGGATGGTTATCCAAACTTTTTATGCAGGCTTGAACTTTACCTCGCGGAACTTGTTAGATTCGGCCGCGGGAGGAACTTTTATGTCAACTACACTTGGTGCTGCCACAAAGCTTCTCGATGAGATGATGACCAACTATTCCCAATGGCACACCGAACGCGCTCCAACAGGTAGGAAGGTAAACTCTGTCGAGGAGATTTCCTCCTTAAATGAAAAAGTTGACTTGATCATGTCTCTACTTTCGAAGCAATCCTCTGTTGATCCTCGTGATGTTCCTTTAAATTCTTTGATTGCTCAAGAACAAGTAGATGTGAACTTTATCTCTAGAAACAATTTTAACAACAATGCTTATAGGAGTAATTTTGGTAGCAATCCTAGACCGTTCCCCTATAATTCTTATGGGAACAACAATGCTTATCCTAGCACCAGGACCTCCACTACTGAACTAGAGATTATGCTTAAAGATTTCATGACTGCCCAAAAAGCTTTTAATAATAGTGTAGAAGAAAAACTAAACAAACAAGGTGATCTCTCTTCAAAGGTAGACCATTTAGCCAATGAGATAGAATTGCTTAAAATTAAAACTTCTCCTCTTGAGGAGAGGGAAGTCACTCCTATAAATGCTATTCAAGTGCAAATTAATGAAAATATTAGGATGATGGCTAAACTTAAAGAAAGATGGGCTAGAGAAAGGGAGGAAGAAGATAGAATTAAGAGCCTTCCTACCCACCACACTGTTGCTACTATCCAAGTTGTTGAGGATATCCAAACTCTTAGCACCCAATGTACTCCTGGTCCCAATGGACCTATTAATGGTGATGATATGACTATAGAAACTACCAAACAAGTGAACCTAAAAGACACCAACCACTTTACTTGATGCTCGTGACCTTGATTTTGATAATTGCACTCTTACCGAAGTTATTGATTTCCTTCACAAGATGTCTAGAGACCCCCGCACTAGCACGCTTAACCTTGCCTTCACGGAGCATATCACTAATGCTCTCATCAAAGCTAGGGAGGAGAAACTTAGAGTAGAAGCCTCCATACCTAGAAAGCTAGAAGATGGTTGGGATCCTATGATAAAAATTAAATTAAATGACTTCTCTTGCTATGCATTATGTGATGTTGGAGCTAGTACCTCTGTTATGCCCAAAAGAATATATGATATGCTTAAATTGAAACCTTATGATTCTTGTTCTTTTGGTGTTCCTCTCGTTGATTCTTCCATAAAGACACCTTTGGGGAGGATCGACGATGTTCTTATCGTTGTCAATAACAACTACGTTCCCGTTGATTTTACTATTATGGATATTGAATGTGATCCTTCATGTCCAATTATTTTGGGACGTCCCTTTTTACGCACCGTTGGTGCTATCATTGACATGAAAGAGAGTAATATAAAATTTCAGTTTCCTCTCAAGAAAGGGATGGAACACTTCCCTCGAAAGAAGATCAAGTTACCTTTTGAGTCCGTTGTACGGACTAGCTATTCTTTTACTCTTGATAAAACTTGATCTATATGCATTATGCCTAGCTTAAAGGCATAAAAGAAAGCGCTTTTGGGAGGCAGCCCACATGAATAAATTTTTATATTTTGCTTTTGTTGTGTCTTGATGTTGTTTACTACAGTAGCATCATCATTGTATCTTTGCTTTTCATATTTGTGCCAAGTATAGCCTCTGATTGCTAGAAAGTTCAAAAGTTGTGAGGTGCTGTCCAGGAAACAGATTCTGTCCTTGGATAGAAAAACTCGTATAAAATCACCAGATCATCTTTTTGGTCTGAATTTTTTCGACAGCGTTCTCTATATAATTGTCTTTCGTGCGTCTGTTCTGAGTTTTTTTTATTTGAGTTGCAGAAGTACCCCGAACACATCATTTACTACCTGCTGTTCTGTTTTTCATAGATTCTGTCCTGTTTTGCCTTTCCTTCATTTTGCAAACCAAGAGCTTGCTTTTTCTTTGCAAAAACCTTTTGGCAATCTTGAGAAACAGTAGTACTTCAAGAATATCATTATTTCTTGCAAGGAACAATTATTTTAATAAGGGTACTAACCTCGCTAATCAGATTATGATGAGTTATGTATGAAGGGAGTTTTCAAGTGTGCGAGGGAAGATGATAAAAAGATTCAGTAGTGTCAAGCGCTCAAGCTTGGGGATGCCCCCGTGCACCCCCAAGAAATATTCAAGGAGACTCAAGCGTCTAAGCTTGGGGATGCCCCCGTGCATCCCTGTCGGGGGAAACTGTCCACCACGAGCACCTATGGGACCGGAGCCCCTTGTTCGGTGCGGTAAGGGAGCGGAGGGAGCACAAAGAGCGGATCGAAGAGCACACGCGGGCAGTTTACCCAGGTTCGGGCCGCACGGACGCGTAAAACCCTACTCCTGCTTGGTTTGTATTGAGTTTGTGAGCTCAGGAGCTTGAAGAACTAGCTACACCCAGCAAGAAAGCTATCTAGGTTCCGAACCCTTTCTACGTTGTGCATGGGCCTCCTTTTATAGCTCAAGGGGTCACCGACAGGTGTCAACGTAGAAGAAGGGAAAAAATGTAACTTTGGTGGTAGTTGTAACAGTGCGGGAACAATGCATGAACAGTGCGTGAACAGTGGTCTTCACCTAACTTGACAGTGGGGGACAAGGGCATTAAATGCCCGTCACCGTCGACCCCAAAAGCACGCGTCCATGCGTCTTCGTTAGCCATGGCGGTAGCCTCGTCACCGTGGCTCGCCACCGTGTCCCCCAGGCTGCACAGCCATCCGCCACGCATCCCTGGAAGGGCCCCAGGGCGGCGCGTGGGCCGATGAGCTGGAGCGCGGGCACACAGTGCAGGCTTCCCCCGGCAAGCACCTTGCCGGGGTCTTGATCTTGCCGGGCCCTGAAGCTTGTCGCTCCCCGGGCCCTGCCGAGGTGCATGCTGCGCCAAGGCATGTCTTCTGAGATGCAGTCTTCTGGTTTTCCTGGCAAGCTCCTCTTGCCAGGGTCTTGTGCTAATGTGATAGTCTTGAGCCTGGGACAGCCTTCCCGGCAAGCTCCAGTTGCCGGGGCCTTGATCTTCTGTCTTGTATACTTTGTTTTTGAATGGTTTTATAGGGACCAGAAAAGGTTTCCGGCAAGCACATGGTAAACCCTGCCGCGGGAAGCTGTTATTGCCTGTGCACAAGTTGGAGTACTAAGGTACCCCTATCTTAGTACACCGACAGGAGCCCCCGGGCCTGGGCCACACACGGTGCCGAGCGCTGTTGGGCCAGGCCCAAAACAGTGCACGGGCACGCGCGGCCCACGGCGAGCCGTAGATTCCCTTCCGCATCCGCCGCGCCCCTCCCTAACGGCACACGTCGATTGCGGCGTCGTGGGAGAGATCGTGGCCACGTTCTTTAATGGGAAATGCGGAGCGTCCCCCACTTCCCGCTTAAAAGCAGAGGAAGCAGGGGCAGTTTCCCCCCTTCGTCTTCATTGCGTCTTCAACCTCCAGAAAGCCTCCGCTGCTCTCTGTCTCCACCTCTTCTCCGCCGTCTTCCGCATCCGCGGCGTCGTCGAGTTCCTCGCCTCTTCCCTCGCCGCCTTCGCCATGGCCCCGAAGACCGAGAAGGCGAAAGCGGACAAGGCCAAGAGGGAGAAATCCGAGCAGGCGGCGAAGCTTGCCGCCCTACGGAAGAAGAACGTGGTGTTCGCGCCGAGGCTCAGCGCGAGGGAGCTGTGGAACAAGTTCTACCTCTTCTGGTCCAAGGAGACCAAGGCTCATCCCCGGACCAGAGTCTACCCCGCCACCGCCAAAGATCTAGTCCCCGGCGGGTATTTCTTCTTTGCTGTCTTCTTTCACTGCGGCTTGTGCCCTCCGTTATCGGAGTTTTTCTACGACATCATGAACACATACGGCCTCCACCTCCTAGACTTCACCCCCAACGCCATCCTTACGATGGCGGTTTTCGCACATCTGTGCGAAAACTATGTAGGGATCCATCCCAATGTAGCGCTCTTTCGCCACTTCTTTATGCCTAGAGTAGAGGCCGGCGCTCCCCTCTCCGGAGGCATCTCCTGGATCTTCCGATTGAATAAGAAGGACTCGTATCTGAAAGGAGAGCTCCGCGGCAAGTGGGAAGAGTGGCGCGCAGATTGGTGTTGGATAGTGGAGGACCAGCCGGAGCCTTTTACTGCGCCGCGCACAACTGCCATAGTGCGTGGCAGAGACTGGAGCGAGTTGGCCCCGGAGGACGGCAAGCTCAACATCGCCCTCATCAGGATACTTCGTCTCCGGGTAGCTAAACTGACCATCGGAGAGGTAGGGGCAGACTTCCTCCGCCGCGGCATTGCCCCTTTACAAGAGAGGAAAAGGCCAGCATGGGAATTTGGCAACGCGGCGGACATTATGAGGCTGCGCCCGGGACTGAACTTCAACTTCACGGCTTTGGAGCTGAAGGGGATGGTCCGGGAGCTTTTTAAGCATGACCCGGCCCATCCAGAGTGGTTTAGATCTCCCCGGGGAGTGGTGCCGCTGTGCAACAGCACTGCCCGGGACTCCTTGCGCGCAATAATGCCCGCGTGTGACTCTCACGGCGTCGACCCCACCTGGATAGAGCCTCCGCCGGACGCAATTCTGAGTTTCTTCGACAACTTGGTCGAGGAGCCGAAGAACACCGAGGAGAACAAGGGTCTCACCCGGGCCACCACAGAGCGGGATATAGCCTACATCGCTTCCCGGATGGAAGAGGCTGCCGCAGCTGCAGCAGCAGGAGACTTCGGATTCACCGTCGACGAGGCGCATGCCGGGGACGAGGTGTGCCAAGCAGAGGAGGCAGAAATCCGCAGACTGCTCAAACTTCCACCCGACGAGCTTGCCGGGGTTCCTTCCCTGAGGCATGCCGGGATCCCCGGGGTTGTGAGCGAGGCCGCCGCGGGGGGCGAGGTTGCCGGAGGGAACAGAGGTGCCGGAGGGAGCGGAGCCACCGGAGGGAGCGGAGCCACCAGAGGGAGCGGGGCCGCAGGACAAGATGCTGGACCCAGCGAGCCCGCCGGGGAGGAGGAGGAGGACACCGAGGCCGATGAGGACACCGGTTGGTCTCTGGGGCTTGACGACGACGCCTCATCGTCCTCGGAGAACTCCCTGCCTCGGGCAAGTCCCAAGCGAACACCGCTGAAGCGTCTCCGCAAGGCGGCTACAGCGACAAAGACGCAGGCGCCCCGGCAACAGCCTATTCGCCGGGCGACGCGCGCCACCAGAGCGAGCCAAGCCGCGACGGAGGCGCCCCACGCACCAGCGCCAAGCGGAGGGGGATCCTCTCAGAGCGAAAAGGCCGCTCCGCCTGCTCCTCGGGCCCCGGCGCCAACGGAGGCTGGGTCTTCGCAGCCCCCAGCCCCGGAGACCGCCAAGCGCCCGAGGGAGCCTTCTCCTCCTGCTCATCGCGCGGGAGCAACCCAGGTGGAGTTTGACTTCTCCGCCCTCAGCTCCGACGACGACGAGGAAGAGGAGTAAGTATTTGTAATTTGTAACTTCTTCGATTCTGTCTTGATTCTTTCCTTGATGATTCTGATCTTGTTCTTGCTTTGCTTGTAGGACCCTGACCCAGTGGATGGCGAAAAGGGCCAAGATCCCTGTGGTTGAGGTTGAGGACGACTCGCCCGCCGCGGTGATCGGAGACGCGCCAGCGACAGGCTCGTCGGACCAACCTGCTGCTCCGAGGAGCAGCCCCCAGCGTAAGTCTGGGTTTTAGATTTTTTTGTTCGTCGGGCGCGCTTGAGGTTTTAACTTGTACTGACATCTTGCTGCTTCATTTGTCTTGTGCAGAAGTGGAGCCGCAGCTGCAGGAGCGACCGGAGGTCACCCCCGAGGAGCCGCAGGTCCCGCCATCCCCACCAAGGGCGAACTCCCCGGCGAGGGAGAGCGCTCCGCCAAGGACGGGTACTCCGCCAAGGGCGAGTACCCCGCCAAGGGCGAGCAGCCCGGCGAGGGTGGCCACCCCGCCAAGGGAGGACTCCCCGGCAAGGGAGCCTGTCGTCGACGAAGTCCGCGAAGGTAAGTCTTGCAGCTTCATCTTCTTGGACTTGTCTTTTTGGATATTTGCTTGAACCTTTTCTTTTCTTTTTCTTCTGCTAGATCCTCCTCCCCCGGAGCGGATGGAGACGGAGGTCATCGTTGAGGAGGAGGGCGCGCAAGGCGACGCCGGCAATGCCACTGTTGTTGAGGACATGGCAGGAGCCGACGAGCCTGCCGCTGAGGAGACTGCCCCGTCCGCAGACGCCGCGGCCGGGGAGGGGGACGGCGACCACACTGCCGGCCCGGAGGCGGCAGGAGCGTCAAGCGCTGCGCCGGCCGCCGACCCCTCCGCCGGCAAGGAGCAGTCAGGCATCTACCTTGAGGCCCCCAATGGCGTCTTCATACAAGTGCCGTGGGGGTCCTCGTCGCGAGCCCCCGTGGAGGGAGAGACCTTTGATGGAGAGGTCCTCGCCTCCGCGGGGTTGAAGATCGTTGAAGCGCTTGGCGGGAGCGATGAGCCCGAAGAGGAGAAACTTCTCCGCCAGCTCCTGGCCCTTTACCGGGCCAGGCAGGCGGAACTGGAGTCGCGAGAAGCCCTCACCGCCAAGGCCGGAGCAGACTTGGAGAAACGTGCCGCAGAGCTCCGCGCCGCCAACCAGGCAGCTCTCCGCGACTTGGCGGAGGAGCGCGAGAGGCTTGCCGGAGAGCAGCAAGAGTTCCTCCTGGAGAAGGCAGAGGCCGAGGAGCAGCAGCGACTGGTCGGTGAAGCGCTGTCCTAGCGAGAAGGAGCGCTCAACCAGCGGAAGGTCGACCTCGACGCTCACGAGGACGACCTTACCGCCCGGGAGCAGGCCCTTGGCGGAGAGTTGAAGGAAGCGAAAGCCGCCGCAGCCACCGCGGAGACCGCCAAGAAGGACCTTGAAGCTAAGGTGGCGCAGCTGGAGGAGTACCTGAAGGCGAGCACGGAGAGGATCACCGCACTTAATGTGGAGCGGGAAAAGGACGCCCACACCAACTCTGATCTTCAGGTACGCCTCTCCAAGCAGGGCGACGAGCTCAAAGCCGCCAAGAACTCAATTGCTGATCTGGAGTTGAAGGTCTCCACGCTGAGAGATTCACTCGACGCCGCCCGGGACCGCGAGACCAAGCTGAAGGAGGAGCTCCGCAAGGAGCGGGAGCTGGTGGAGAGCGCTGCCACCTCAGCGAACATCTTCAACCGGGCGGTGGAGCAATGGACGGAGGAGCTGGTCACTTCCGCCGCCAACATCGACAAGGAGCTAATGGCGCTGAGGGTGGAGCACCTCGTGTACTCTCCGGACCCGAACCTCCCCCACAGCGCCAAGCTCAGTATTTTCTTCAGGGGAATCGCGCCGGCGCTTGCACGGCTACAGGAGAAGCTCCCCGCGCAGCTGGTCGAGGAGTCGCGCCAGCTCTGCGCGGGTACCTTGGAGCGTGTCTTGAACAAGATCGTCTACCGCAATCCTGGTATTAATTTTGTCAACGTCCTCCGCAGCTTGCCGGCCGACGCAGATCAGGAGGCGCTGAAGGCGCAGGTCGCCCACATCATCGCCAAGGTGAACAAGATCTCCAGGCGTGAAGGCGATCGCGTAGATTAGGCCTCTTTCTTCTTATTTTCTTTGCTGCTGCAAAGTGTGCCATGAACATGAATCTATTAGTCATTGCGACAAGTTATCTCTGTAATATATTATCTTATTTCCGAGCAATTGACGCATTGTTATCTCCCTTGCTTTGGTCCTTTACTTTGCATGCTTTTACCCTACGCTTTTTAGGGAACTTGCCGGCAAGGGACCCTTGCCGTGAGTGCTGAGTGCTGGACTCTGAGCAGCCTGCTGGCAAAGGCCTTACCGGCAAGCAACCTTGCCGCAGCTAGTCGCAACGCACTTAGCTTGCTGAGCGAACTCGAAAACGAAGTAAGGGCGCGACACTTGTCGCAGCTCACTTAAGCCGTTGAGCGTACTCGAAAACAAGATAAGGGTGCGGCTAGCCACGGGTAGGTTCCTCCGCGCACAGGTTTTCCATAAAAGTGTGGTTGTTCAAGGAAGATAACTAAATTTTTAAAAAATTTGAACTGCTCAAATTCTGGTAACTTAGCTTTCATAATCTGTTCGTTCTCCGGTAAGCTTCTCTTTCTTGAACAGCACTTGGTTCGTCCTCCACATCCTTCCCCCCCGGCAAACTTGTGCGCGAGGAATGTTTCTTCTGCTTAAGAGGGAAAGAAAAGGAGAAGAGGAAACAAGTATAGGGTTTCTCGGCGTGGTAATGCTTACCGGATATGTGTGTTGCACAAAATGCCAAACAATGCATGCAAATAACAAAGAAAAGCATGAAAATGGCAAATAGTGCAAAACACAAAAGCTTTACTGATGCACGGGATCTGCGCCCGGCTTTGTACAAAGGTTTACATGCGACAGCGGCAAAACTCGTACAAAAGGTGGTTGCCGGAGCGGATCACGGCAACCGCGCCTTATGGGTGAAACTTGCGAAGATGCTCTATGTTCCAGGAATTGCTCACTGGTAAGCCTTCTTCGGTCTCAAGGCGGACAGCGCCGGGCCTTGTGACTTGTCTCACCCGATAAGGGCCTTCCCACTTCGGCGTCAACTTGTTGGAATTCTTGGCGGACTGAACACGCCGAAGAACAAGGTCGCCTTCCTCGAGACTCCTGGCCTTAACCTTGCGGCTATGATAGCGGCGCAAGGCTTGCTGGTATCGAGCAGCTCGTACAGCAGCCTGGAGACGTTCCTCCTCGAGGAGCAATGCATCATCTTGTCGCAGTTGCTCTTGCTCGAGCTCATCATAAGCGAGCACTCGAGGAGATCCGTATACGAGTTCCGTGGGGAGAACTGCCTCTGCTCCATAGACAATAGCAAAGGGGGTCTGCCCGGTGGCTCGACTTGGTGTCGTTCTGATTGACCAAAGAGCCGCCGGCAACTCCTCTATCCAGTTTCTTCCGCACTTGCGCAGCCTGTCGAAGGTTCTTGTCTTGAGCCCGCGCAGCACTTCAGCATTGGCCCTCTCCGCTTGACCATTGCTCCTCGGGTGAGCAACAGAAGCGAAGCAGACCTTGGCGCCAAGGTCTTGGACGTACTGCATGAAGGTGCGACTAGTGAACTGTGTGCCGTTGTCGGTGATGATCTTGTTAGGGATTCCGAAACGGCAAACAATCGCTCTGAAGAACCTGACCGCTGACTGTGCTGTCACCTTTCTCACCGGTTCCACTTCTGGCCACTTTGTGAACTTGTCGATTGCTACGTACAAGTACTCAAAGCCCCCGGCAGCTCGGGGGAAGGGGCCGAGGATATCGAGCCCCCAGACCGAGAAGGGCCAGGACAAAGGGATCGTCTGGAGAGCTTGAGCTGGCTGGTGAATTTGTTTGGCATGGAACTGGCACGCTTCACACTTGGTTACTTGTGCAGTCGCATCTTGGAGGGCGTCTTGCCAAAAGAACCCTTGCCAGAATGCCTTTCCGGCAAGTGCCCTTGCGCCAATGTGGTGGCCACATATGCCTCCATGTATTTCTGCCAACAGCTTCTGTCCATCTTCTCTGGAAATGCACTTCAACCTGACACCATTGAGCCTTCTTCTGTACAGTTCATTGTCAACGAATTGGTACATACTTTACTGCCTGGTTATTTTCTCTATCTCTGCTGGGTCGTCGGGAAGTTCTCCAGTTTGCAGAAAACGGATGATCTGCTGTGCCCATGCCGGAGCCTGAGGCTCAACGGCAAGGACTAAAGGCATGAGGGCCGCTGCGGGGACCCCAGCTTCTACGGCAAGAACCTCTGGTTCTGCCGGAGCTGAAGGTCCCCCGGCAAGCCTGCCGGGGCAAGGCTTGTTGGGAACGTTTGCTTCAACTGTACAGACCGTTAGATCTGCAGGAGCAAACTGTTCCTCAGCATTCTGATCGTTGATCTTGGGGACCTTGGCGGCGGCCTCGGGGAGATCCGCCGGCAAGTAGTCGCCGGAGACCAACTTTCTCTTCTTGGGCTGCCCAATTGATGGTGTAACGGATGGCCGAGTTAGCTTGAGCAGGAAGGTCCCTGGTTCCACAGGTAACTTCATTGCAGCACACTTTGAAAGGCCATCTGCTATACCATTCTGAGCTCTCGGGACGTGCTCCATTTGCAGACCTTCAAAGTGCTCTTCAAGCTTCCTCACTTCATCTACATAAGCTTCCATCAAAGGGCTCTGATAACTTTTGTTCACTTGTCGGACCACCAACTGAGAATCTCCCCGCACAATCAACTTCTTGATCCCAAGTTCAGCTGCAATCTTGAGGCCGGCAAGCAGACCTTCATACTCTGCAGTATTGTTTGTCGCTTGTTCTCTGGGAAAGTGCATCTGGATAACATACTTGAGGTGCTCTCCGGTGGGCGCTATGAGTACCACGCCGGCACCGGCGCCTTGCAGCGAGAAAGCACCATCAAAGTACATTACCCATTCGCTTGTCGCTTCTTGTACGGGGACGCTTGTCTCTGGAACTTCATCATCCGGTGTTGGGGTCCATTCAGCTATGAATTCTGCCAAGGCTCTGCTCTGTATGGTTGAAGTACTCTCAAACTTGAGGCCAAAGCTCGATAATTCCAGTGCCCACTCGACGATCCTGCCTGTTGCTTCTGGATTTTGCAGTATCCTCTTCAACGGAAAGCGAGTGACCACTGTTATCTCATGTGCTTGGAAGTAATGGCGCAGCTTTCTCGAGGCCATGAGGAGACCGAAAAGCAACTTCTGCACCCCGGAGTACCTTGATCTAGCCCCCTGCAAGAGGGAACTCACAAAATACACCGGGCGCTGCACCATCTTCCTTCGCACTACTCCTTGCTCCTGCGCAGAGTGGTCCTTGTCGGGGCCAGAGCTTGCCGGTGGAGCCCCCTGCTTGTCGCTGGACTCGCTCGCCGGAGGTGTGGGCTCTTCCTCTGCCTCCCTTTCCGCTACCAATGCAGCACTAACCACTTGATTGGTTGCCGCTAAGTACAGCAGCAACTTCTCTTGTGGCCTAGGTGCGACAAGTATTGGAGTGGAGGATAGGTATCCTTTCAAATCCTGCAGCGCTGCCTCCGCTTCCGGAGTCCATTTCATAGGACCTGCCTTCTTCAAGATTTTGAAGAAAGGCAGGGCGCGTTCTGCAGATTTTGAAATGAACCTGCTGAGGGCAGCCACACAACCAGCAAGTCTCCTTACGTCCTTGACGCGCTTCGGGGCTTCGATCTGCTCGATGGCTTTTATCTTGTCGGGATTGGCTTCAATCCCCCTCTGGGACACGAAGAACCCGAGAAGCTTGCCGGAGGGGACTCCGAAGACGCACTTCTCGGGGTTCAACTTGAGCTGGATCTTGCGCAGGTTTGCAAATGTCTCTTCTAAGTCTTGGATCAGGGTATCTTTGCTCTTGCTCTTGACCACTATGTCATCCATGTAAGCTTCTACATTTCTGTGGATCTGTGGCTCAAAAGCAGTGTGCACCACCCTTGCAAATGTTGAGCCTGCATTCTTCAATCCAAAAGGCATGCGAATGAAGCAATATGTGCCACATGGAGTAATGAATGCAGTCTTCTCTTCATCTTCCTTGGCCATAAAAATCTGATGGTAGCCTGAGTATGCATCAAGGAAGGAGAGCAGCTCACATCCAGCAGTGGAGTCAACAATCTGGTCAATGCGCGGCAAGGGAAATGGATCCTTGGGACATGCTTTATTCACATCAGTGAAGTCTATACACAACCTCCACTTCCCGTTAGCCTTACGCATGACAACTGGATTTGCTAACCACGTCGGGTGGATCACGCCTCTAACCAGGCCCGCTGCTTCTAGCTTCTTAATTTCTTCGGTAATGAATTCTTGGCGCTCCACGGCTTGCTTCCTGACCTTCTGCTTGACGGGCCGCGCATGAGGACAAATAGCAAGCTTGTGCTCAATCACCTTCCTGGGAACGCCGGGGATGTCAGATGGTTGCCACGCAAACACATCGACATTCGCCCGCAGGAAGGCAACGAGCGCGCTTTCCTATTTGCTATCAAGTGTAGCACTGATGGTGAAGGTACCACCAATGCCGTCCTCCTTGGCGGACACCTTCTTGGTTGCCGGTGGAGCGGCCATCCCTTTCTTGTACTTGCCGGTGGAGCTCGATGGAACATCCTCGACGGCAGCGCAGCACTCCAAAGAGGTGCGTTTGCCGGAGTCGGCCCCAGAGCACTTGCCGGACTTGGTCTTGGTCTTCTTCCCCCCGGGAGCTTCAGCGGCAAGTGTGTTGCTCTCCGCCGCGGCTGCTGCATCCCGGTATATCTTGTCGGCGCAGATAAGCGCGTCCTTCTTGTCGCCATGGACATAGTTGACGCTTATCGGCCCCGGCAGCTTGAGTATGTTGTAGGCGTAGTGGGAAGCTGCCATGAACTTGGCGAGGGCAGGACGTCCAAGTATCACATTGTATGGCAATGGGATATCGGCCACGTCAAAGGTTATCCTCTCCGTCCTGAAGTTGAGTTCCCCGCCAAAGGTCACTGGCAGAGTAATCTTGCCCTTCGGCTTGCTCCTCCCCGGGTTTATTCCTTGGAACGAACCGGTTTCTTCGAGCTCGCCGTCTGGGATATAGAGTTTCTTGATCACAGCCGAGGAGATCAAGTTCAGGCCGGCCCCGCCGTCAACCAACATTTTGGTGACCTTGAGGTTGCGGATGGTTGGTGAAACCAACATCGGCAAGCACCCGACCGCCGTGGTGCGGTCAGGGTGATCCTCAAGATCAAAAATGATGGGCGTGCTGGACCACTTCAGCAGCCTGCGCGACTCGACGGGCGGCTCTGCTGCGTTTACTTCCCGCACCCACTGCTTGAGTTGGCGGTGGAAAGTGTGCAGAGAGGCGCCTCCGTCGACACACAGCACTTCTGTGGCCTTCTGGAACTCCTGCTCGCTGTTATCACCTTCATCCATGTCGTCGTCGTCGTCTTCTTCCTCATCCTTGTCGCGGCCCCGGGGAGGTCGATCACCTTGCCGCTGCTTGGCCTTGCCGCGGCGTCCCCCCCGGCCATTGAATGGCCGCTTCTTGCTTGGCTCTCCTCCGCCACCTTGAGCCTTCTCCTTGTCGCGACGCTCGTATTCAACTTTCTGCTGCTCTACGAGGTACTCGACTCGCTTGCAGTTGGAAAGGTCGTCCAGCCCTTGGTGCGGTGGATCTTGCAATATTGCTTGTCGGAGCCGTCCGGCTTGTCGGCTGCCGCTACAGGGGCAGGTTCCTTGCCGGAACCGCCAGCCTGTGCTGTCTTAGCGGGAGCCTCCTTGCCGGACTTCTCGACGACCAGCACTTCCTTGCTCTTCTTCTTTCTGTTGTTCCGCCGCCGGCTCTTCTTTGCCGGGGCGGCATCCTCGCTGTCGCTTCCCCCTGCGCCAGCATCCTCTTCGGGGAGTCTCCTCCCCTCTTCGGCGTGCGCGCACTTGTCAGCCAGAGCGTAGAGCTCGCTGACATCCCGTATCTTGGTCATGGCCATCTCTTCCCGCATGCGACTGTTACGCACGTTCTGGTGGAACGCGCTGATAACCGTGGCTGAACCGTTGAATGTACTTGCGCAGGGATTCTCCTTCCTTCTGGGCCAAGATGTGGAGATCACTCTCCTGGCCGTGGGGTTTGTGGCCGCCCGTGAAGGTGCCAACAAATTGGTGGCACAGATCTGCCCACGAAGAAATGGAGCCTTCCGGCAAGTGCATAAGCCAAGAACGGACGTTCGGCTTAAGCACCAGTGGGAAGTAGTTGGCCAATATCTTCTCGTCGCGTCCCCCGGCAGCCTGCACCGCGATGGTGTAGATGCTGAGGAACTCCGAGGGGTGCGTCTTGCCGTCGTACTTCTCGGGTACGTCGGGCTTGAAGTTTTTCATGCTGGGCCACTGGACGCGCCGCAGCTCACGGGTAAACGCAGGGCAACCTGCTGCGTACGGCAAGTCGCCTGGTTCACCGGGCGTGTTCGTGTCGACGGCGGTCCCAGCACGTTGGTCCGATTGCCGCCGGGCTTCTCGCCGGCGCTCGATCGTTGTCCGAGCATCTTCTTGCCGCCGATCGTCAAGGACTTGGCGCTGGTCCCGACGAGCCCGCGGATCCGACGACGCCGTGGAGTCGTCGTCGACGTTAATCCGGTGGGGAGGCGTCTTTTGCTTCCGCGGCGGGGAGTGCACGGTGGTTGCACCCCCGGCGGTCTAGTTGCCGTCGGCCTTTGCTTGGTCGACTTGCCGTGGCCGCGATGTCGCCGGCTGCTGCGGCGTGTCGTTGTTGGCGAAGGCGATCAGGCTTTGGATTGTTGCCCTCCAGTCTTCGGCCTTGTCTGCCGCTGGAGGGAAATCGAGGAGCAGTTGCGCTCTTGCGAGAGCTTCTGCTGGAGAGGAGGGGAGCGGTGGCGAGCGGTGCGAGGAGCGAGATATGCTCGGACTTCTAACAGGGTTAGAAGGAGCAGTCTCTCGCCCCGGCGACCGCGCCTTGCTCGTGCCAGGACGATGGCCTGGAGCATCCCGCGAGCCTCCGGTTTGTCCTTGGCCCAGCAAGCGGATGGTACCTCCTGTACCACGGCGCTGCTGGCCTGTCGTCTGCTGAGATGGACGTGGCGCGTCTACGGACACCGAGGCCTTAGAGTTGGTCCGGTCGTCCGCCTTGTCCTTGGATTTGGCGGTGCCGTGAGTTTCCTCGCCGGCGACCACCCTTCTGCCGGCGTCTCCTCCACCCACCGTTGGTTCTGGTGGCGGGGAAATCGACGCAGACGGGCCTGCGACCTCCGAAGCCTTCTTCTTCGGGGCCATGTTGCTGCTGCTGATGAAGCTGACGAAATTGGAGAGGTTGATGAAGAATGCGCCCGCGTGAGCGCCGGATCAGGTTCGCACAACCTCGACGCCCCCTACCTGGCGCGCCAAAGATGTCGGGGGAAACTGTCCACCACGAGCACCTATGGGACCGGAGCCCCTTGTTCGTTGCGGTAAGGGAGCGGAGGGAGCACAAAGAGCGGATCGAAAAGCACACGCGGGCAGTTTACCCAGGTTCGGGCCGCACGGACGCGTAAAACCCTACTCCTGCTTGGTTTGTATTGAGTTTGTGAGCTCGGGAGCTTGAAGAACTAGCTACACCCAGCAAGAAAGCTATCTAGGTTCCGAACCCTTTCTACGTTGTGCATGGGCCTCCTTTTATAGCTCAAGGGGTCACCGACAGGTGTCAACATAGAAGAAGGGCAAAAATGTAACTTTGGTGGTAGTTGTAACAGTGCGGGAACAGTGCATGAACAGTGCGTGAACAGTGGTCTTCACCTAACTTGACAGTGGGGGACAAGGGCATTAAATGCCCGTCACCGTCGACCCCAAAAGCACGCGTCCATGCCTCTCCGTTCGCCATGGCGGTAGCCTCGTCACCGTGGCTCGCCACCGTGTCCCCCAGGCTGCACAGTCATCCGCCACGCGTCCCTGGAAGGGCCCCAGGGCGGCGCGTGGGCCGATGAGCTGGAGCGCGGGCACACAGTGCAGGCTTCCCCCGGCAAGCACCTTGCCGGGGTCTTGATCTTGCCGGGCCCTGAAGCTTGTCGCTCCCCGGGCCCTGCCGAGGCGCATGCTGCGCCAAGGCATGTCTTCTGAGATGCAGTCTTCTGGTTTTCCTGGCAAGCTCCTCTTGCCACGGTCTTGTGCTAATGTGATAGTCTTGAGCCTGGGACGGCCTTCCCGGCAAGCTCCACTTGCCGGGGCCTTTATCTTCTGTCTAGTATACTTTGTTTTTGAATGGTTTTATAGGGACCAGAAAAGGTTTCCGGCAAGCACGTGGTAAACCCTGCCGCGGGAAGCTGCTACTGCCCGTGCACAAGTTGGAGTACTAAGGTACCCCTATCTTAATACACCGACAATCCCCTTCTCCATCAACATTATCAGTTCGTCTTTCGTTCCACTATATTTTTATCACTTCATGTGTTATGTGCTATGCTTGGAGCGTCTTGCTTTTAGTTTTCTTTTTAGTTTTTCATAACGAGTCGGAACTCAGCGTTCTTTATGTGGGAGAGAAACACGCTCCACTTCTACCCAGAACATAACATAGAATTTTCATGTCTATCTTTGCTGTGTGTGTCCTTTGTCTTTTAAATAGCTACTATCATGCTCTGCTCTTAGTATTCATGCTTATCTTTTCAAAGAGCTTTTGTTTAGTTGGTTGCTTGAACTCTCTTTAATTACCATGCTCACCTAATTAAGAGAGTTTGCTTCCGTTGCATTGGTTGATATGTCTATGATAAAGATGCTACATGCATAATGGCGCTTAGTAATTCATGTTTTCTTGTGGTTAGTCTCAAATAGCTGGGGGATTCCCAATGTGTTATTGGAGTACCAACTTGATTTGTTTGCCTATGATGTGGTATGGTTTAGTAATATCTTCCTTCAAGAATTTATTTTGATTGACTTGGCGTATGCTCACGCATATTTAAGACTGTAAAGAAAGTCTGTCAAGCCTTGATGATCTTTTATTTCTAAGTAGAGATATAACTACCATGCCTGATTCAATGTTGCTTTGTCGCTCTGCATGATTATGACCGTCATTGCTCTCTTAGTTGGTCGCTCCCAGTCTTTTGCTAACCTCCACCTGTACTAAGCAGACTAACTTTGCAATACATAGCTCATGGGAAAGTAGCTTAAAAACTATTGTGGTAAAGAATATGTTGCCTATGTATCTTATTTCTTATAAGTTGCTTGCTGAGCGGTAACCATGTTTCTGGGGACGCCATCAACTGTCACACTTTTGTTGAATATCATGTGAGTTGCTATGCATGTTCGTCTTGTCTGAAGTAAGGGTGATTTGCCATGGGTTGAATGGTTGAGTATGCATATTGTTAGAGAAGAACATTGGGCCGCCAACCAAAGCCATGCATCATGGTGGAAGTTTTAGCTTGGACATTAATCCTCAATCTCTTATGAGAATATGCTTATGCATTGAAGAGGAGTCCATCATCTATTTTCTATGTTCTCCCAGTATGGAAGTCCTCAAGTTGAGATATATCAAAAACGAGAAATCAAATGCGATTTATCTCCTTGGACCTTTGTACAGGTGGCATAGAGGTACCCCTTTGTGACACTTGGTTGAAACATATGTAATGCAATGATAACCCATGGAAATTCGAGCTAATTAGGACAAGGTGCGAGCACTATTGGTATTCGATGCATGAGGCTTGCAGCTTATAGGATGTCTTATGCATGACACATATGAAGTACTACTACCGTTGAAAAAATTGCTTCTATGTTTTCAAAATAAAAAGCTCTAGCACATAACCATTCTTTTACTTTTCGAGTCTCCACCTTCTTTCTTCAAGCACCAACTACTGAGAGCATGATTGTCATTCTAAGTGTAATGTGCATTGTTCCAAAGTAGCATTGTGTTTTGCATGATTGTGATATCGTTTATTTTGAAACCATTGTATCTAGTCATCACTTAAACCTTGAAGGTGCCCCTGCATTTATGTTTTGCTTCACTAAAAGGGGCAAGCTACATATCACTTGATCATATTTGCACACCATGTTCATTACAAATCTTTTTGATGTTTCAGTTTCATATTGTAAAACTTTCAGTCCTTTGTGATTTTCTCATGAGGCAACTTAATTACTATAGAATCATTGTCTCAGTAAGCTTTTGTCATATGACTATAAAAAGTCCTATATGGTTAATAGCATGTCACCACATAAATTATTCTTGTTATCATTTACCTACTCGAGGACGAGCAGGAATTAAGCTTGGGGATGTTGATACGTCCAAAACGTATCTATAATTTCTGCTTGCTCCATGCGACTTTTGGGTGATATTGCTACGATATTTATACACTTCCATACACTTTTGATCATATTTGGACTAACCTACTAATCCAGTGCACCCCAGTGCCAGTTTCTGTTTTCGGCTATTTTTGTATTTCAGGTTTTCACATTACGAGAACTGTCAGGAAAAATCCAGAAAAATTATATAAAAAATCAGCGTTCCAGAACCTACCTTGCGCCCGAAGTACAGCCGGGGGGGGGGCACCAGGGCCCCAGGCGCCCTGGCGGCGCCACCCCTGGGCCGCGCCGGGGGGGGGGGGGGGGGGGG
>LR738712.1:398166774-398244794 GCA_902687465.1 Secale cereale | reverse complement strand
GGGGGCGCCTGGGCCCCCCGAGCCCCGTCTGGTGCCCCCCTTTGGCATATATTTAGAGCGTCCTTCGAAACCCTCGGGACGGGAACTCTATTTCACGATCTCATCTCTGTTCCGCCGCCGCCGCCGCTTCCAAGATCGGGAGCACCAGGAGAACTCTTGCCGGCACCCTGCCGGAGGGTAGGATCACCATCGGGAGCCTCTCCACCACCATGGACGCCTTCCGGATGAGTTGTGAGTAGTCTCCCTTGGACCATGAGTCCATGACCAGTAGCTATGTGATGCTCTCCTCCCGTTCTTGTGCTTCACTAATTAGTCCTCGTGAGCTGCCCTACATGATCGAGGCACATATGTAATCCTTATGCTGTTGCTATGATGAGTTTGCTGGGATCCGATGGATTATGAGATTAAGTTCAGATTGTGATTGAGTAATATATTTGATCTACCTCTTTTATATTTATGTTCATAAGTAATTCTTGCATGTTCTCCGTTGTTATTTATTTCTTTGGCCAAGTAATAGGTAGTGACTCCAAGAGGGAACGTTATGCTCGATTGTGGGTTCATGCCCCTCGATGACTAGTTTGAGTGACAGAAACATGAGTCTAGGGGATGTGTTGTTGCCACAAGGGGGAAAACAACGGTGCTTGTGCCCGCGGGTGCAAGGATTGTTTACTTTACGCAAAGTTCTTTTAATGCAGTTGTCTGTTGCGTTGAGTTTACACTATGGGTGGGGCTCGCTACTTAATACCAGCGAGATTTTCTGGATAGATATCTCAAGGTGGATGATTAGTAGTAGATATTGATGGATTTCGGTCTACTTACTTTGGCGTACCGCCCATGCTTTGAACCTCAACCTTTCTTGCAATGTAGTCAGCATTGGTTTGCGTTCGTGGTCCTGTCAATTGCCCAGCTGTAATTCGTTTACCTCACATAGCTATTTTATTGTCTTTTGGGAGAGAGACATCACTAGTGAACATCATGAGACTCCGGTCCATATTACCATCATTGATCACTTCCTCTATTTACTTTTCGCTATTACTTACTATTGCAAACATTATCTATCACTACTATCATTTGCGTTTAATCCTTTGTGAACTACAAGGCCGGAGGGATTGACAACATCTCTGTACTCGTTGGGAGCAAAGTTATTTGTATCTGTGTGCAGGTCCACGTTGATTGCTAATATCTGGCGTCGTTAGCAGTTGACACCTACTTGTTGAACCTAGGAGTCTCTGGGGATTCGATCCTTGGCATCTTTGCTAAGGGAAAAACTTCCACAACACTGCATCTCACACCTTCCACTTGGGGTAACCAACGATGGGTTAGAGGCCCATCAATTGCTCACCCTCTGCACTGACATATGTGACTGGAATGAATAACTCATTCTTCAGTTCTATGCAACACCGCACATCACCGGAAAAGCTGAAGATGTGAACTCTTGGGTGCTGGACTGGATGACAGAAAATACTCACTTCAAGGCACCGACCTTTGAATTGCTTCAAGCCCTGCCTCTCAGTCCTCCCCTTGAAGGTGCATAGTGTGTATACCATGAACCTGAACTTACTGGTCATTATATGCAAGTATTGATGAAACCGCCGAAGCCTGGTCAAGCACCAAGAACCAAATTCCTCATGAAGGAATTGCTATATGTGACTCAGACTATCTATCGAATTCTGACAAAGACATTGAGTCCAATCAAAGGCCACGACTCAAATGATGAAGAAATCGTTGGCATCATGAAGGATCTGTTGTTCTATATCATGCATGGGATCCCCATCAACTATCATGATTTCTCCATGAGGACTCTGGCAAATGTGGCACTGTCTCCTTTCAACCTGAAGCCTTATGCTCCCTGGATCATGAGATTCATCAGGACAAGGTCTTCTATTACAAGGCTGACTTTCAGAATCATCTCAGCTATTTGCCTCCTCTTGAAGTCCTCAAACGGACATATTCTTCAGTTGATGGAAAAGGCAAAGCTTGAATCATTGATGAAGGCATTCGTCCATTGGATGGTCAAATCCGCAAAGCCGCATCCTACTCTACAAATGATGACTCTGCCGCCAATGCTTCAAAGCAAAATCCTCAAGAGATAGCTCCAAGGGTGATGACTGATCGTGAGCTTCTCCCCAGACTTCATCAGAAGGTCGATCGCAACCATAAATGGGTCAAGAAGTAGTTTGGTTCAGTTCTTCACAACATGACTGCGACTTATAATGCAGTGAAGAAAAACCATTACTACCTTCATGAAGTTTTCTATCGCACCTGGGCTGTTATGTCTAATCTCTACAGTGAATAAGATATGAAGCAAATGGGCTTCAAGGAAGACTTTGAATGGTCTCAGCATCGGGCGAAGAAATTCAAGAAAGTCAAAGTTCCTTCCTTGCTGGCCAGCTCATATTCTTCATCACGCGAGACTGACGAGTATGAAGATTTGGACGACACTGCGGCAGGCCGTGCTCCAACAACCGACCACAACAACACTAGCGCTCCTCCATCGTCTTCGTGATATTCTTCAGGGGCGTTAGTCCTCATTTTTCATCCCTTTTGGTCATTCAATGACAAAGGGGGAGAAATTTGAGTTAGTATTCAAGCGGGTCTTTATATATGGGCAATTTTTTTTCTAAGTTACAACTCTCGTTCTTTTGAAGACTTTGTTGGATCGAGTTGTAAACTTAACCCCGATGGTGGTCTGATACTTTCGCTATGTTTTTTCTGCATGCTATTTCCTCATATATGTTAATGCACGCATGTTGAATTACATCAGTCACCATATTTCATCATGCATTTCAAATTCTTCATATCATATGTAAAATGCGTGTATGAATTACAAGATATAGGGGGAGATCTCCATGATACTACTCTTCAAATGTGCATTGATTCGAAAGCAAATTCCTCACTATGCACATCTTCAGGGGGATTTCTTCTTTATCTTGCAATCAAATTCCTCAATATCAGTATTTACACTTCATATGTTTATCCCCGTTGAAAACTTAACCCATATTGTCATCAATCACCAAAAAGGGGGAGATGGTAAGTGCATCTAGTTCCCCTTAGTGATTTTGGTGTATTGAAGACTTATAGGTTAAGGGACTGATGCGTTTATGAGTGTACACAGGTTTATAAGGCTATGAGGAGTTTGACATTTACAGAGAAAGTCGACCCTTAAAAATGAATGTCTTCAACTGAAGACTTTGGATTTCTGAAGACTTTCTGAAGACTTTGAAAGTGAAGAAATTGGTGTGACCTTGAAGACTTGGATAATCATGTGAGGATTATGAAGCATGAAGACTTTTGTTTTCGTAGTTTCATTTTGTCTGTATTGAGTCATAGGAAACAATGTACTATTAAAGGGGGTCAAGGAAAAACTAAGGAAACATATTTCCAAGTGATGCTTAACTCAAAGCCTACACTACCCAATCCTTTTGAGTGAAGCCATTGGAAATCTCATACAGTTCAGTCAAATTTCTTCAGTGATAGAGACGAAGTTCTTCTGGTCTCTGAGGAATTTGTTCTGACTGAGGAGTTAGGAATTCGCCAGTGCGGATTTCCTACAAGTCAGGAACATGATAGCCCTGAGGAATTTGATACTCAACATTCCGACCGTTGTTGTGCTATGCGCCAGCTGTCCCAAAATATCCACCTACCTAACGGTCATATCATTTAAGAGCATTTATGTCTTATCATGTCGGGCAGCTCCCTAGGCTATAAATAGCCGCTCCCTTCAACTACTAGTTGGTTGGCTGCTCCGAGAGAAACTGACACTTTTCATTAGAGCAACCCATCCTCCGAGCACTTTGAGCGAAAATCATCAATTGAGGAAAAACCCAAAACTCAAACACCTAAAACCCCAAAGTGATTGAGCATCATTGAAGAGATTGTTCCTATGTGGAACCGATGCTTGTTACCTTCGAAGACTGTGATCTTCCAGACGGTTAGGCGTCAATGGTCTAGAGCATCCAAGAGGAATTGTGGATCACCGGGTGACCGAGTTTGTGAAGGTTTGGAACTCACCTATGAAGACTTACCACGAGTGATTGGGCAAGGACTGTGTGGCCTTAGCTCAAGGAGAATACGTTGAGGACTTACTGGGTATCCGGGACTGTGTATCCTCAGGTTTAAATACCTAGCCTCTCCAACCAGACATACAACTGTCATAGTAGTTGGAACTGGTTTACCAAATCATTGTCTTCATCAACCTTACTGGTTCTATTTCCTCAACTCTTCCATTTACTCGTTCTTGTGTTGTTGAACTTGATATGTACTGTTTGAAAACTTTGACTGAAGACTTTCTCAATTTCCTGAATCCTATTTCTTCAGTCCTAAGTCCTTAGTCTGCTTATCCTGTTTACACGCTACTTATACTTTATGCTTGTTTTCATTTCATCATGTTGACCATGCTACTGTCTTGTTATGCTTGCACCTGAGTATCTATTCCGCTGCTAAGTAGTTCGTCACTTCGGAAATTCCTTAGTTAGAATTTCCTAAGAGACGAATTTATAAAAAACGCCTATTCACCCCCCCCCCTCTAGTCGATATAACACACTTCCAAAAACATTGAGATGCCTAGTTTTTAAATTCTAGTAAATCCAAAACTTGTTTGAAATTCATGAAACTTGGCATGCTATCATGGAGCGGCATCAACATGCCGTGGTACAACTTTTGTCCCATTTGGGGCAGGTTTGGGTATATGCTTCTCACAAACCGGAGCTTCTCACGACAAGCATGACGGTTTTAGTTAGGGAACGTCCCACCTTTGTGGATGAAATGATATCCATTGCCTCTTATTGCTTTCAATTTTGTTTCTCGTGTCAACATAGAACAACAGGAGTCTTGTGTGAAGTTTTGTGATTTTTCGGGGTTCGTTTGGACATTTTATGCATTAACTGAGTTTTCAATGCATTTATATGTATAATTGAAATTTGAACTACATGCACATGCTCCAATGCATATAAATTGGTTGAAAAATCAAATCTGTGTGCCTGTGTGCATGCTTACGTCCAATGCCAGAAATCGGAATGAATTTCAAACACCAGGGCACTTTTGATTGCCAGCAAAACATTGAGATGCCTGGTTTTTTAATTCTAGTAAATCCAAAACTCGTCTAAAACTAATGAAACTTGGCATGCTATCATGGAGCGGCATCAACATACCGTGGTACAAATTTGGTACCATTTGGGGCTTGTTTGGGTATATGCTTCTCACAAACCGGAGCTTCTCACAAAAAGCATGATGGTTTTCGTTAGGGAACATCCAGCCATTGGGGACGAAACGATACCCATTTCCTCTTACTGCTTTCAAATTTTTTCCTCATGTCAACATAGAACAACACGAGTGGTGTGTGAATTTTTGTGATTTTTCGAGGTTCGTTTGGACATTTTTATGCATTAACTGAGTTTTTAATGTATTTTGTGTGCATAATTCAAATTTGAACTACATGCACATGCTCCAGTGCATATAAATTGGTTGAAAGATCAAATATGTGTCCTTGGGTGCATGCTTAGGTCCCATGCAAGGAACGGGAATAAATTTCAAACACCGGGGCACCGTTGATTGCCGGCAAAACATTGAGATGCCTGGTTTTTAAATTCTAGTAAATCCAAAACTCTTCTAAAATTCATGAAACTTGGCATGGTATCATGGAGCGGCATCAACATGTCATGGTACAAATGTTGTCCCATTTGGGGTAGGTTTTGGTATATGCTTCTCACAAACCGGAGCTTCTCACAACAAGCATGATCGATTTCGGTAGGGAACGTCCCAGCTTTGGGGACGAAATGATATCAATTTCCTCTTATTGCTTTCAAGTTTTTTCTTATGTCGACATAGAACAACATGAGTCTTGTGTGATTTTTTGTGTTTTTTTGGGGTTTGTTTGGACAGTTTTATGCATTAACTGAGTTTTCAATGCATTTATGTGCATAATTAAAATTTGAACTACATGCACATGCTCTAGTGCATATAAATTGGTTGAAAAATCATATATGTGTCCTTGGGTGCATGATTAGGTCCCCTACAAGAAATAGGAATGAATTTCAAACACCAGGGCACCGTTGATTGCCGGGAAAAGATTGAGATGTCTGGTTTTTAAATACTACTAAATCAGAAAGTCGTCTGAAAATAATGAAACTTGGCATGCTATCTTGGAGCGGCATCAACATGCCGTGGTACAAAGTTTGTCCCATTTGGGGAACGTTTTGGTATATGCTTCTCACAAACCGGAGGTTCTCACAACAAGCATGATCGATTTGGGTAGGGAACGTCCCACCTTTGTGGATGAAAAAAATATCCATTGCCTCTAATTGCTATCAATTTTTTTCTCGTGTCAACATAGAACAACAGGAGTGTCGTGTAATTTTTTGTGATTTTTTGGGGTTCGTTTGGACATTTTTATGCATTAACTGAGTTTTCAATGCATGTATGTGCATAATTCAAATTTGAAATACATGCACATGCTCCAGTGCATATAAATTGGTTGAAAAATCAAATATGTGTCCTTGGGTGCATGCTTAGGTCCCATGCAAGAAACGGGAATGAATTTCACACACCAGGACACCGTTGATTGCCGGCAAAACATTGAGATGCCTGGTATTTAAATTCTAGTAAATCAAAAACTCGTCCGAAATTCATGAAACTTTGCATGCTATCATGGAGCGGCATCAACATGGTGTGGTTCAAATTTTGTCCCATTTGGCGCATGTTTGGGTATATGCTTCTCAAAAACTGGAGCTTCTCACAACAAGCATGATGGTTTTCGGTAGGGAACGTCCCACATTTGGGGATGAAACGTTATCCATTCCCTCTTATAGCTTTCAAATTATTTTCTCGTGTCAACATAGAGCAACAGGAGTGTTGTGTGAATATTTGGGATTTTTTGGGGTTTGTTTGGACATTTTTATGCATTAACTGAGTTTTCAATGCATTTATGTGCATAATTCAAATTTTAACTACATGCACATGCTCTAGTGCATATAAATTGGTTGAAAAATCAAATATGTGTCCTTGGGTGCATGCTTAGGTCCCATGTAAGAAATGGGAATGAATTTCGAACACCAGGGCACCGTTCATTGTCGACAGAACATTGAGATGCCTGGTTTATAAATTCTAGTAAATCCAAAACTCGTCTAAAATTCATGAAACTTGGCATGCTATCATGGAGCGGCATCAACTTGTCGTGGTACAAATTTTCTCCCATTTGGGGCAGGTTTGGGTATATGCTTCTCACAAACTGGAGCTTCTCATGACAAGCATGACGGTTTTCGTTAGGGAACGTCCCACCTTTGTGGACGAAATGATATCCATTGCCTCTTATTGCTTTCAATTTTGTTTCTCGTGTCAACATAGAACAACAAGAGTCTTGTGTGAATTTTTGTGACTTTTCGGGGTTCGTTTGGACATTTTATGCATTAACTGAGTTTTCAATGCATTTATATGTATAATTCAAATTTCAACTACATGCACATGCTCCAATGCATATAAATTGGTTGAAAAATCAAATTAGTGTCGCTGTGTGCATGCTCACGTCCAATGACAGAAATCGGAATGAATTTCAAACACCAGGGCACTTTTGATTGCCAGCAAAACATTGAGATGCCTGGTTTTTTAATTCTAGTAAATCCAAAACTCGTCTAAAACTAATGAAACTTGGCATGCTATCATGGAGCGGCATCAACATGCCGTGGTACAAATTTGGTACCATTTGGGCCTTGTTTGGGTATATGCTTCTCACAAACCGGAGCTTCTCACAACAAGCATTGATGGTTTTTGGTAGGGAACGTCCAGCCTTTGGGGACGAAACGATATCCATTGCCTCTTATAGCTTTCAATTTTTTTCTCGTGTCAACATAGAACAACAGGAGTGTTGTGTGATATTTTGTGATTTTTCTGGGTTCGTTTGGACATTTTTATGCATTAACTGAGTTTTCAATGCATTTATGTGCATAATTCAAATTTGAACTACATGCACATGCTCCAGTGCATATAAATTGGTTAAAAATGAAATCTGTGTCCTTTGGTGCATGCTTAGGTCCCATGCAAGAAATGGGAAAACATTGCCGGAAAAACATTGAGATGCCTGATTTTTCAATTCTAGTAAATCCAAAATTCTGTTAACCATTCACGTGACGCTACGTGTCTTCGTTTTAATGGTTGTAGGAGGTGCCGTGCGGACAACTGCTTGACCTTGACTGAACGGGAGCCATGCGAGCGTCGTCTGGTGCACAAACTGACCGAGAGGCGTGCAAGCTATCCTCGAGTGCGCAGGCTTACCGGGAAGCGTGCGAGGTGTACACTACGCAGGCTCACTGGGAAGCGAGCCCTTTGATTTCCATGGCCGCCCGCCTTGCTCGCGTCCTCTCCATTAATGGCGCCCAAGCCATAGTTTAATTCGCTTTTTAAATATAAAACACTCATCGCAAACATTTTAGTTATAACACCCGTATGCAAACCGACGGCTTCCCCAGGAAGCCAAGAGGAAATGTGCCGAGGAGGTTTTTTGCAGCTCTTGATCGCAAACGATTTAGATAGAACAGCCGTATGCAAAGTGATAGCAGCGCAGGATTTGTGCATCCCTTCAACGCAAACGGTTGTTCTGGATGACCCGTTTGCAACCACGTACAAACAATTTGGTAAGATTTGCATCTGTCATATTGGGTATGTTGCCATTTGTCAAACTGGAAAGATTTACATTTGTTAATCTAGTAACGTTGCCATTTGTCAATCCTTGTAACACCGCGATTTGTCAAAATATGCAGCTAGAAATCATTAGCACTATGTAATTTTTGCAACTAAAATTCAGTAATTAAGCATAGATTTCATTCATAGATTAAGCAGTCGTTCTTAATTTATACAAACAGTTCAAATCGACAGCTGAGCCGACCACAATTCTCCCCAATTATTGTCAACCACGTACTGAAATAGCTAGTTCAACTATATATACTAGCTAATTTTAAGTACGTTGTACAGTTCCTCCACACATCTATAGTCAGATGAACTGAACAAAATAGCCCCTAAATACTACTACTACCACGGAGGGTTTTTGTGCTACTTCCGGCAGCATCTCCTCTACCGAGCGCGCTCAATAAGAGGCAGAGGAGGAGGAGGAGCCTACCGGCGAGCTGGACAAATGCAATACGGTGCCTGCCGCTGCTGCACGTTCAGCGACGCTCGCCAGCTCAAACGCCCACTGCCGCTCCAGACGATCCCTCTCGAAGCGACCGGACTGCTCGTAGATCACCTGATTCCTCGCCTCTGCGTCGGCATGTGTTGCGGCCACGACTGCGGTAAGGCTCTTTGCATGCTCGACGAGGCGCTCCTCCTCCTCCCGCAGGAACTCGATGTAGCGCGCAAGGTCGCTGACGCACGTGCGGGCCTCCACCTCCGCCTCCCTCCTTCGGGCGGCGGCGGTGGAGCTGGTGAGGATCCCGACGGCCGGCGGTGGGCTGGCAGCCATGGCGGCCGACGATGGGGTGACGGCCACGACCACCACCTCCCTCCTTCGGGCCACGGTGGTGGAGCGGGTGATGGCCATAGTGGCCGGCAGTGGGGTGGCGACGACGACGGCCACCTCCCGCCTTCGGGCCGCGGCGGGGAGCGGGAGATGGCCCTGGCTTTCAACAGTGGTGTGGCGGCAACGGCGGCCGGCAATAGCTGCCGACGAGCAGCGGCGACGGAGCGTGTGGTGGGTGTTCCGCGCACACCCAACAGGGACGCCACGCGCACTACACTATGTCGGGGACTGCGCCGCCGCCGCCACGGTGTAGCCTCCCAGCTGGAGCTGTCCTCTAATGACAGCGGAGTCGCTGAGCGACAACGACGGACTGGTGCCGTTGGCGATTGTGGGAGAAGCAGATGAGATAAGCTACATGGAGGGAAGGGAAAATGTGACGCAGGACTCGCCGGTCGTGAGGGTTTTAATAGCAGGCCGAAAAGCATTGGGAATTTGGGGAATTTCATCGAGTCGGGTGGGAAGCTTGCGCGAGAACCTGCGAGGTTGCATGGGGATGGGCTCACCGACGATTTATTGGTGCCACCGTTTGGCCAAAAGAACACCCCCGCGCGCTGCGCAAGCTTGCGATGTAAGCCGTCTGCGGCAGCGGGGTGACAAGACATGCGAGAGGAGGAAGAGAGGACACATACACATACAGTTAACAAAAAAATGTTTGTGATTTAATTACCTACTATAACCCGTCCTAGTTTATAAGTAGGATTTAACTAATAAAATACGAATGCATGTGGCCATAGATTATATCGTTGGAGTTGTATTTGAACATAGTTTCTAGCTATACAATTTTTGTAACATGCATTAACATTTTTTGGTTAAATTTAAGGTTATACACCAGCAAGCGTTTACCCGCAACATACACGGCTTATTCCATCACAAATAGCTCTGATGGACCAACTGTCTGCCATGTATTGCACACGCAACTCTAATATGATTCGTGCTTGATGTCTCCGACATCGCTCGCACAGTTCATCTTATTTGCCACATATCACCGTGTCATCCTTTGCTCACGTCCCTCGGCGCGCTCTGCTCGCGTTAGGCGCCGCGGCGCGCTCTGTCGCGTCCGTTGGCGCGCTCTGCTCGCGTCCGTCGGCGTGCTTGGCTTGTGGACAGCTTTTCCTTTAGGCGGCCGCGGAGCGCTCTGCTCGGGTCCCTCCGCGCGTGCTCTACCAGCGGTTGGGCTTGCGCACGATCACGTCGGGGCCCCATATGCATGCGGTTGCCCCGCGTGCATTGCCATGCAATGTAGTTATTGCGGCACGATGGAGTTACGTGCTGCAAATTAGAACTGCCATCAGGGCCTGCCGATATTGCTAGTCGTCCGGCTTCCCCTTTAATTCCCGCGGCCATATTAACCTTAGTCTCTTCAACCTTTCGATTGCGCCCCACAACTCAACAAGCACACCCACGACGACACATAGAGAGGGGATGTCCAGTGGCGCTCCAATGGAGACCCACGAGAGGGAGACGGATCTCTCGGTGGTGTACACCATCGACCCGGCCGTGGTGGACGACTACATCAACATTGTTGAGAAGTTGCTTGCTGGAGACAAGTACAAGGTGGTCGGCACCGACCTCCAGTACACCGCCGGTCGTCCTGACATAGATCGGAAGGTTGCCATCGCCCAATTGTGCGTGCGCCATCATGTCCTCATATACCACTACTGCATGGCCAAAGAGCCTTGCGACCATTTCAACATGTTTGTCAACAGCACCGACTACAAGTTCGCCACAGTGGAAACCACCGACGATGTAAAAGCGCTCAGGGTTACGGGCTTGTCCTGCCAGAACCTTGTCGAAATCCCTGAGAACTACAGGGTCTGGGGCAGCATGAATAAGGACTCGCTGGTTGAACTCGCCTCGGCCATCATCGACCCCTACTACGAAAAGATGAAGCGGGATGCCAAGAGAACAAGTCCCGTATCCTGGCACAGGTCCTAGATGCGGCAACTGGATGAACCTCACCTCAGGTTTGCGGCCAAGAGCGTTTACACATGCTACGAGATGCACAGGCAAATCGTTGACCTGAGGAAGTGCCTCGTTACCCAAATCGACGAGCCCGGATCGAGCCACAAGCAGAGCAAGCGTCACAAGAAGTAGATGATGATCAGAGCGATCATTTATGCTAGTTAATCATGCATGTAATATATAGTTTACTTTATTGGTGTGTGGAAATGTCATGTGTGTTGTAGCCACCTATGTAATTATGCATGTAATAGTTTACTATGGTGTGTGCAAATGCCATGGTTGTAGTAGCCACCTATGTAAGTGGATGTTTAATTTGGTTATGCAAGCATGTCCTTATAAGTGTGTGTGTGTGTGTGTGTGTGTGTGTGTGTTTGTGTGTGTTGTTGTTGTTGTTCTGTATGCAATCCCATCGCACAACACACACGTCTTATTACCATCAACCGTCTGTGTTATTATCGGTCTTCACACAGATTTCTGATTACACACCTGTTTGCCGCGTAACACACACATCTTGTTAAGTTGAACTGTTCCTGTTCTCATGTCTCAACGCAAATAGTTCATCCGAGTGAACCGCATGATGTATATCGCACACACCTTGATCTGGCTGACCGTTTCTTTTGTGTTGCCTAATCACAAACAGTTCATCCGAGTGAACCGTATGCCGTGAATCGCACACGCCTTCATCTGGCTACCCGTTTCTTTTGTTCCTCCTCATCGCAAATAGTTAGTTGAACTGAACCGTATGCCCTTCATCGCACACGCAACTAAAACCTGAACTGTGTTTGATGCATCCGTCATCGCAAATGTTTTATACATTTCTGACGGTTTTCATGCAGCACCGTTTGTGATTATTGCATCGCACATAGTTTCTCGAAAGGTCTCTGATCGTAGTGTCGCGTTAGCAGCATCCTGTAGTAGTGAAATCTTGCTTCCTGACCTTCTGCTTCACGGGCCAGGCATGGGGACAGACAGCAAGGTGGTCCTCAATCACCTCCCTGGGAACGCCGGGGATGTCGGGTGCTTGCCATTCTCCCGCAGGAAGGTGACGAGTGCGCCTTCCTATTTGTTATCAAGGGTGGAGCTTATGGTAAAATCCCCACCCGTGCCATCTTCCCTGATGGGGAGCTTCTTGGTGTCTGGTGGGGCCGCCTTGGACCTCTTGCTCCCATTGGCGGAGCTCTCTGGCACGTCTCCAACGGGAACGCGACGCTCCGAAGAGGCTCGTTTAACGGAGGGGGTGCAGGAGCTCTTGCCGGGGTCAGAATCCTTGCCGGAAGGGGCCTTGTCGGCAATGGAAAAGGTCTTGCCAGTTTTCTTCTCCCTCAGAGTCTTAGTGATAGGAGCAAGTGCCTTGGCGGCGTCAGCTGCAACTACCTCTCGGTAGAGCTGGTCGGCGCAGATAAGGGCGTCTTTCTTGTCAGAGAGGATGGTGATGATGCTCATTTGGCAGGGCATCTTCAATGTGTTGTAGGCGTAATGTGATGCCGCCAAACTTGGCCAGCGCTGGGCGGCCGAGGATCCCATTATAGGGCAAGGTGATCTGGGCAACATCAAAAACAATCTTCTCTGTCCTGTGATTTAGCTCGCCCCCAAATGTAACGGGCCAAGCGATATTTCCTTTCGGCTGACTCCTCCCTGGGTTGACCCCTTGAAGCGTGCCCATCTCCTCGAGATCTCAGTCGGGGATTTGTAGCCTCTCGATCACAGCGGGCGAGTTTAGGTTCAGACCGGTCCCACCGTCAACTAGCACTTTCATCACCTTGAGGTTGCGTATTGTTGGTAAAACCGATAGTGGCAAACACCTGACTGCAGTTGTACGATCAGGGTGATCCTCGGTGCCAAAAATGATAGGCGTGCTGAACTACTTCAGTGGCCTCTAGGCGTCGAATGATGGCTCTGCCGCAGTGACATCACACGCCCACTGTTTTAGCGGTCGGTGAGAGTATGCAACAAGGTGCCACCGTCAACGTACATGGCCTCCATAGCTTTCTGGAACCCGTGCTCGCTGGACTCATCGTCCTCATCATGATCATCGTCTCCCTCTTTCTTGTCACGGTCCCGAGCGGGCCTCTCTGGTTGATTATCTTGGCCGTGGCGACCACCTCGGCTGCCACGCTTCTTATCGGGCGCCTCGGCACCATCCGGGCCCGTCTCCTTATCATGCCTCTCACACTCAGCTTTCTGCTTCCCTGCGAGCAGCTCGACCTGCCGGCAATTATGGAGGTCATGGCCCTTGGTGCGATGAGTCTTGCAGTACTGCTTGTCGGAGCCTCCTGGCTTGTCGGCAGCCGCCAAAGTCCTGGTAGGCAGTGCACCCGGCAACTTCTTTGTCGGGGTCGTCAGCCTTGGCCTTTTTTCAGCGCCGGGGTCATCGGATCCCTCTACGGCAAGCACGGCCTTGACCTTTCGCTTCCCGTTGCAGCGTCGGCCCTTTTTCGCCGGGGCGACGGCATCTCCGCCTATGGAGAAGGTTTCGACACTGGTGTGTTTGTCGGGGTACTTCCTTCCTTCCTCAACCCGAGCACATCTCTCAGCCAAAACATAAAGCTCGGCTACATCTTTAACCTTGTTCATCGCTAGCTCCGCATGCATCTTGCGATTGCGCACGTTCTGATGGAATGCAGTAGTGACTGGGGCGGGGTGAACGTATGCGATGTTGTACTGCACACGGTTGAACCTTTCTATGTACTTGTGCAGGGTTTCGCCGTCCTTCCGAGGGATGACATGCAAATCGCTTTCCTGGCCAGGAGCTTGGTGGTCCCCGGTAAAGGTGCCAACAAACTCGTGGCACAGATCCGACCAAGAAGAAATGGAACCCACGGGCAGGTGCATCAAACACGACATAACATTGGGCTTAAGCACCAACAGAAAGTAGTTGGCGAGCACCTTGTCGTCGCGAGCCCCAACGGCCTGCATCGCTATGGTGTAGATGCTGAGGAACTCCAACGGGTGAGTCTTTCCATTGTACTTTTCTCCGACCTCAGGCTTGGACATGCGGTGTGAGGGCCACTGAAACTGCCGCAGCCACGGGTAACGGTCGGATAACTTACCTCGTAAGGTAAGTCACCAGAACCCCCCGGCGTTGGGTGGTCCATAGTAGGCCCCGCACCCCTGTCTGATTGATGGCTCGCTTCCCGCCATCGCTCGATAGTGGTTCGAGCGTCTTCCTGGGCTCGCGCCCGAAGGACTTGACGTTGGTCGTGGCAGGCTCGCTGGTCGGACGACGCCGTGGAAAAGTTGTCACGAGCGTCGGCCCGACGATCCGATGGCTGCGGTCGCTGGCGTGGGGGAGGAGAGTGCACCGTGGTCGCAGCAGCTCCAGCCCTCCCACCACCAGCGTGCATTGGCTCACCAGAGCGCCGGCGCGAGGGTCCCGCTGGTCGCGGTTCATCTCTATTGGTGAAGCTAATGAGGCTCCAGATGGTGGCTCTCCACTCGTCGAGCTTCTCTGCGACGGGACTAAAATCGAGGTGCAGTTGTACGCGCGCCAATGCTTCTGCTGGCATGGGTGGCAGCAAAAGTTGCGTCGACCATGACGCGTTCTGACTTCTAACCACGTTAGAAAGAGCTCTATCACAGTCCCGTTGTCGCACGCCGCTTCCGCCTGTGTCCGGACGTGCATGCTGGCTCGGTGCATCTTGAGAGTGATGCAAAGGGCTCTTCCCGCGGCGGTGCTTGGGGGCACCGACGTTGCAGCATTCCTCGTCATGTACGAGCTGGGAAGCCCGCGGAGCGGGCGCCGGCGGAGGTGTCATGGAGGTTGCCGCGCCGCCCGTGAGCAGCACGTTGATGCCCTTGGACCTAGCAGCACGTGGCTCGTCGTCTAGGGCACGAATGACGCCGCTCGCCTGGCTTCGATGGCCAGAGTGTAGTGGAAGCTCGTGGCCTCGCCTCCGCCACCATCCGCAGCCGCCCCATCTCCCGCCCATGCTAGCACGGGCGGTTTGGCCCCGGACGGACCGATCGCCGCGATCCCCTTCTTTTTGGAAGCCATGGAGATGAGGAAGTCGATGCGCTAACTCCTAGACCATATTTTCACAACCTAGCGCCCCCTTCCTGGCGTGCCAAATATGTCGGGGAAACGACACCTATGGGATCCCGGGGACCCCTACTACGGTTGCCGGGGCGTAGTGCTGTGCAAAGAGCAGGTCTAGTCGATCAACGCGTGGGAATTTTTACCCAGGTTCGGGCTGCAAGTGATGCGTAAAACCCTAGTCCTGCTTGTATGTGTATATTTGGTGTTCTTGGTCTCTCGAACTGGCTACTATGCGTTCCTGTCCAAAAAGTCTGAATCCTCTAACAGTACGCCTCGGGCCTCCTTTTATATGACAAAGGGGTCGCCACAGTGGCACACAGGAGGTGGAAAGTATCTACAGTGTACAAGTTTATCTCCTGACATCATAGGATAAATGCATTTAATGCACCACCTATGTGTCCTCTCGCTTTATCGGGGACGGCAACAAAGCGTGTCCCGCCCGTCGCCGCCTCGCCTCGCTCTGACATGCGTCCAAGCTGACGAGGCGTGCAACACTACGCTGGCTGCTGGTTCCTGTGCTGGTGCGGTGGCAGGGTCTTCACGAAGATCTACATGCCACCACGCAGGTGCTTGGCTAGTTGGCTTAGAGGCTGCATGCTACCATGCAGGCACTTGTCCAGTTGGCGGGTTGGTTGCTGCATAGGAGTGGTCGCGGGGCAGCGAAACCTTGGTGGGTGTGGGCCTGGCTGGGCCCCGCAGACGCCCCCGGCAAGGGTCTTGCCGGGGTCTCGTGGCTGTCCCCGGCAAGGATGTTGCCAGGGGTGTTCGGTCGTCCCCGGCAAGGCTCTTGCCAGGGGTCTTTGTCTTTTGGTCCTTGTCTAGGTCCACAGGCCCTTGGTCTCTCAAAGATCTACATGCCACCATGCAGGCGCCCCTGAATCTTGGTCTTGACGTTGTTGATGGTGTCACAGCTCCTAGGCCCAAGGGTGGCGGCCTTGCTGGTGTTGGGCAAGTTTCCCCAGCAAGACTCTTGACGAGGGTATGTAGGCCACCCCGGCAAGGGTCTTGCCGGGGGGAGTCCACCTTGCCCCTCTATTCTTCATGCCTCTGGCTTGAGTGTTACGTCGGCAGTCTTGTGCTTTTCCTTCCTCTGACCCACCAAGCGTGCCCGTAGGCGTGGCTACAACTGACGTGCCTCACAAGTAAAGGGGTACAAAGAGGCCCCTACTTTTGTACACCGACAATCACGTAGAGAGAACAGAAATGGCTTCAATTTAATAATATCATTATCCGCATCTCTTTTATTTTGCATATCACATAACTCAAAGAAAGTATTTAGATGGGATGTAGCATCTTCATTAAGACTACCACAAAATTGTTCTTTCTTAACAAGATTCAACAAAGCGACATTGATTTCATAAGATTCAGCACTAGTGACAGGAGCAATCAGAGTACTAATAAAATCATTATTAATAGTATTGGAAAAGTCACACAACTTAGTATTCTTTGGATTCATTGTGACAAAGTAAGCGATCTAGCACATAAGCAAACAAAGGCCCAGTTCTTTTGCCAGAATCTGGGGATTCTCCAAAATCTGAACCTACCTAGCTTCTCCCAGAATCTTTGAGCCCATTTGTTTTACAATCCTATATTATTAGACTCTAACTAGGTAGGATTGTAAAACAAATAGGTCTCAAAGATTCTGGGATAAGTTGGGTAGGGGTCGAATTCTGGGAGAATCCCCAGATTTTGGCAAAAGAACTGGGCCAAAAGCGAACGAGAAAGACAAACGGAAAAGGGCAAATAAAAGCAATTTTTTATGATTTCCTGAAAACATTTTAGAAGTGGGGGAGATGAAAACGAGAGGCAAATGGCAAATAATATAAGTGTAGGAGATGAGAGTTTATGACAAGTACTTGGTAGGCTTGACGTAGACCTCCCCAGCAACGGTGCCAGAAATTCTTCCTGCTACTTCTTGAGCTTGCGTTCATTTTTCCATTGAAGAGGCAAGGGTGCAGCAAAGTAGAGATAAGTATTTCCCTCGTTTGAGAACCAAGGTATCAATCTAGTAGGAGGTACAAGCAAGTCCCCAATATATGCACCTTCACAAACTAACTAACACTTGCACACAACACAGAAAAGGGGTTGTCAATCCCTTCAATGCCAGGAACAAGAGTGAGATCTGATAGAGATATAATTAAAACTAAAGTAAAAGGCAAAATAAAGTAGACAGAAAATAATTGCAGCAAGGTATTTTTTTGGGGTTTTGGTTTTATAGATCTGAAAATAATAGATGTAAAATAGACATGGGGGCATAGGTTTCAGTAGAGGATTCTCTCTTGAATAAAGCATACGGCGGGTAAACAAATTACTATTGAGAAATTGATAGAAAAGTGCAAAGTTATGATGATATCTAAGGCAATGGTCATTAATATAGGCATCACGTCCATGACAAGTAGACCGAAACAATTATGCATCTATTACTATTTCTCCACACATCGACCGCTATGCAGCTTGCATCTAGAGTATTAAGTTCGTAAGAACAGAGTAACGCTCATCTAGAGTATTAAGTTCATAAGAACAGAGTAACACCTTAAGCAAGATGACATGATATAGAGGGATAAACTCAAGCAATATGATATAAACCCCATCTTTTTATCCTTGATGGCAACAATACAATACGTGCCTCGCTACCCCTTTTGTCACTGAGTGAGGACACCGCAAGATTGAACCCAAAACTAAGCACCTCTCCCATTGCAATAACTACCAATCTAGTTGGCAAAACCAAACCAATAATTTGAAGAGAAATACGAAGATATGAAATCATGCATATAAGAATTCAAAGAAGATTCAAATAATATTCGTAGATTATCTGATCCTCAATCCACAATTCATTGGATCTTGATAAACACACCGCAAAAGAAGATTACATCAAATAGATCTCCAAGAACATCGAGGAGAATATTGTATTGACAATCAAAAAGAGAGAAGAAGCCAACTAGCTACTAGCTATGGACCCGTAGGTCTGTGGTAAACTACTCATGCGTCATTGGAAGGGCAGCAAGGTTGATGTAGAAGCCCCCCAGTGATCAAGTCCCCCTCCTGCAGAGTACTGGAAAAGGCCTCCAAATGGGATCTCACGGGAACAGAGACATGCGGTGGTGCAAATGTATTTTTGTGGATGCCTCTCGGGTTTCTAGAATACTTCTGAATTTATAGGCCAAAGAAGGGGGTCAGGGGGTCTGCGAGGGGGGCACAAGCCCTACCCCCCCCCCCCAGGGTGCGCCTCCTCGGCTTGTGGTCACCTCAAGGACTCTCTGACTTGTAATCCAAGTCCTACGTGTGTCTTCTGGTCAAGAAAAATCATCGTGAAAGTTTTATTCCGTTTGGACTCCGTTTGATATTCCTTTTCTACGAAACTCAAAAACAAGGGGAAAAACAGAAAGTGGCACTAGGCTCTAGGTTAATAAGTTAGTCCCAAAAATAATATAAAATAGCATATTAATGCATATAAAACATTCAAAGTTGATAATATAATAGCATGGAACAATCAAAAATTATAGATACGTTGGAGACGTATCATCATTGACGGTGAAGATGATGATGAAGCTGACGCATAGACTGCTAATTTAGGTTTGCACACGCAACCCCCCTACCAGGCGTGCCACAGATATCTTGTGTACGACAATCTATGGGACCGGCAATGGTCCCTTCGCATTTTTATTGTGGGAATCCACACGCACAAAGAGAAAAATAAGCATTTACCCAGGTTCAGGGCCATTGATAGGTGTAAAACCCTACTCCTGCTTTTGTTATATTGGATGTGTTGAGCTCAAGTTACAAGGAGCGCATCTTGTCGGCAAGGTGCATGAGAAGTGCGGCGATGCGTGTAAATGAGCAAAGTGTTGACCTTTGTAAACGTAGCCATGTGCCTCTTTTTATAGACGAAGGGGTAACCACATTGACAAAATGGTAATTTCATACTATAAACAGTGGATACAGTGCTATAATACCTAACTCTGACGGGTTTGGACAAAGGCATTAAATGCGCCATGAGGTGGTGCGCTGGTGATGCTTGTCGATTAGGATGTCCTCTCCTTCTAGGCAGTTCGCCCAACTACATCATATTATCTTGACACACTTCAGGTACGGGTGTCATTAAAGTTGATCACTTCGGCTGTGAGCTGACATGTTACCAGACAAGCCTCACCTAACTACCTACCCGCTAGACACCTATTTGACAAGCGATGGGTTGGTCATTGAGCTTGCCGGGTCTTGCTTGTCGGCAACCAAGGCCTTGATCCTTGGTACTAACTTAGTACTTCTCTATCACCATCCTTGAGGTCTTGTTCATAGTTCTAGAAACCAAGCCTTGAGTCTTGTTTGGGAGTTGTCCTCCGGCATAGACAAAGAACTAGAGAAAGCTTTGCTCATATCTATCCTTCTCCCTTGGAGATCAAGGCCTCCTTTGAAGAAGAGCCCCTAGTGGGATTATCAAGGCCTCCCTTGCGGAGAAGTCTACCCCTTAAAGACCTCAATTCCTCCATGGATTTGGGAAGGAACTACGTATTTGCTCATTTCCTTTTGTTGATTGTGGATCTGTGTGCTTGTATTGCTTTGTGGAGATAGTGGGTGTGTGACTTGCGTTATTGCCTTTTGAGTGTTTCCCTTGGTTGTTTCTCTTGTGTTCATCCTTCTACACCTCCAGGTGTGAAAGATTGGGCCACTAAAGGTTCTACCTAGATTAACATCGCACATCAGGGTGGTCACGACGAAGACGGACTAATGACAGTGGCCCCAGTCACGCCATGCGACTCACCCATCATGGACCTCCAAGCCTAGTCGCCCAAACGCGATCCATCCATGTAGATTAGGCGGCTCGAAGCCGCCCCGAGAGACCCCTGCAACATGCCACCCGACAACGAATGGCCAGGAGGCACTCCCCGCCCGACGTCATCCAATGGCAATGGCCCTCGATACAACAGGCGCCCAACTAGGTCTCCCGGGTGTCTGTCGTCCGGGTAGATCACACGACGACACACAGGGCCCTCGAGAAGCTCTTATGGCACGCCACCGTGGAACAAACGGCTAGGAGGGCCCGCGTCAGTGAGTCAGGTTGTGTGGATGCGCCGCCCAATGACGGTGGCCCAGACGAGCAGATTGATTCACATGTCATGCACCCTCCAGTGGGGTCGTTAGGGCACACGTCGTCTGGGCAGATCGAACGACGTGGAGCCATCCCGAGAGGTTCCCGCCACAAGCCTCCCAGCAACAGATGGCTATACAACTCTATTCATCGTTGAAGAGCCCATGGAAATGGGTGCTTTAGCATCCCTTATAGTAGTATAACAACATGGTTCATAGGGTTCCAATGGCTACACTCACTCGTCTCGCAGAGTTTCACTCATAGCCCAACATAGACCCACTCTGACTCAATTACTTAGCCTACACCTGCTACGCCTTTCCAAAGTACGTACGATCTCCCATCCATGCCTGAAACCTTGAGGCCTTGTTTGACGGGAAGGAATTGTGGAGGTTTTGGGAAGAGGGGATTTCAGGGATTTGGTGAATCCCTCTCTTCCACCAATCCCCTAGAAACCACAAACCCCCTCCGGCCACATATCCCCTTCATACAGAATGATGTTTGATAGGGAGTGATTTCCATATTGACTTAAAATGGTGTAACACAATTAAAAATCTAATCTTGCAACAATTCTTCACATCAACAACATAATTTGATTTACTTGGAATATAATCAATATATCATGACATAATTGGGCAGTCACATCACTTCAACATAATCTCGCATTGCACCATGACTTAAACCAATAATATCTCATAAGTATTCGACATTTGCAAGTCCCAGGAAAGACATGCCTACATTTAAGCATGTTGAGGATACATAAGCATGGTGAACTATATGTGCAACATGGAGAAAAGCATCACTTGATGTTCTGTAGCAATTGCTGGAAGAGAGTATATGAATTATTCGAAGAGAGTACATGATAGGAGCTCAAATGCCAACCACAAGACAACAGTAGCACTGACACAAAAGCAACCGAGGAGACTCTCAAACGGATGATTTAGAGGGGCCCTACAAATGTCCCATTCTCCCTGTGCTCGTTCCACTTAACCTGGAAAAAAGATGATGATACTAAAGAAAACAAGGTCATATTTCTATTGTCAACTTTTCACCTGGTCCATTTATTTCTAATGTAACATGTTTGCGCTTGTCGACTCCTAATTATTCTACATTAGCAGACTTTTTGTTTCAGTTTACTATGAGCACATATATAGTCTGCAAATTGTTGCACAAAGTGCTAGAATATCCAAATAACTTTAAAAGGTCAATACTGAAGCCGAATACACAGAAACTCATGTGTGGCGTACTACTCCTATAGAGTCATACACATATACTGGCAGAAATAACTAACTTGCCTTGGCTTAGAAGTAGTAATTCAATTAGTAATATTTCTTATCTTCTGGCAAGTTCACACATTATGCATTTAATCCAACTTCTAAATTCTACAGAAAACTTAGGATGGGAAATCAAGAAACCTATGGCTACTGTAATATATATAAGTTGGGTAAGAGAGAAATTTTCTTGGGATGGGAAGATAAGAATTCCAAAGAAATATTACTAGTAGATAGCAAACTTAGGATGCACTAAAGATATACCAGTAGTTATTGTTTAGTTCCTCTCTCATCAAACATAGAATTTTTTTCTCGATTGGATATAATTAGCAGCAGTACAAGAGGCTCATCATTAAATGGTACTAGAGGCAGAGTACAGTGTCACTCAATTAGCTTTAGGCAATTTGGTTCAAGCATATGTAGTAAAAACAATTTCCAGAAATAATAACTATGTTTTCATAAAAAAAACTCTAGTACTGGGAACCAAGAATTGAGTAGCCTAAGCAAGTGCAGAATGAAAATGGATTACAGGAGCAAGAACAAAACTCTTAGTTTTCTTGAAGTGGAGCAAAATGTCAAAAGAGATTGGCTTGTACATACTTCGAGGCAACTCTGCAATTTTGCTCCGAAGAAACACGACATCACTCTCTTCATCTTCAGTGGCAGATTTGAGAAAGATCTCACGGTTCTCAACATTTTTGAACACTTTGTAGGCAGCTACTCTTTCACCATGTTGGATGCTTTCCATTTTGTGCAGAACAGCAATGCACTTGCTGATGGAGAACTCTTGGGCACTTGTTTACCCCTACCATCAAAGCAGGCTCCTCCTTCGCTTGCTTTTGTTTGATCTCCACATATTGTGCTATCACTTCCACCATTGGATCATCACGCTTGTTCTTTTTGGGCTCCTTCACTTGCTTCTTATTTGAACCACCAGGAGCACCTATTTGAGTAGCATCACTTTGAGAAGCATCTCTTAGACCATCACTTGGGGAAGCATCTCTTAGCCATCACTTGGGACAATGTCTCTTGGATCATCATACATGTGTAAATCATTACCATATTGATTCAGGTCAAAAGAGAAGGTAGTCCCTTCCCTTCCAACTTCAAGATTGCCATCACTGACTTGTGTAACCTCAATTGATGTGTAATTGAAGTTACCTTATACTATGTGTCCTGCACAAACACCCAAGTTATCATTAAAATCAACGTGGCAATGGAAATTCATTATAAAGTTCAACAAAAAGAGAGGAAATGAATATCCATTAAACTCACCATCATTAAGATCGCCTAGCTTATCATAGAGAGGAAAGGGCTTAGTCTGAAACTTACTTATTTCTGGCCACAACTGTATATCAAAGAAATAATTTATCAAAGTTTGATTACTCAAAAACAAGATTGATTACTAAAGAATCATGGAATATGAGAACGTGCGAAGATGAAATGCACTAAAATAGAACTTACGGCCATCAAGTTCCGCCAAAGATGCGGGTCGGCATATATCATGTGTGTATGATAATTCGAGCTAACACCACTTTGCTTTGGGGCATCCTTGAGAAGTCTGTATTGACCGTTCAACTCTGTCTACTTCTCTTGAATATGTTATTTAGTATGGTCATATCTTTCATGAAATATTGTTGCCATCCTATTCCAAGCTTCAGTTGACCAGCCATTTTGCCCCCCTATGGTATGAAGTATTGTGTTGATTAAGTAACTCTACCAAACCCTTATCAAGAGCCAGGTTCCACTGAGCTCTTGGCTTCTTAACTACACGAGCACAAATTGACATTGTTCAAACTAATGCTCAACATGACAAGAGGAGTCTTTTTGATGGAATACTTGATCACAATGATAAACTGTCATAAGCTAGCTAATATTCAAGATGAGCAATATTAATACAACAAGTGGAGATGAATCATTAAAATACCTCTTAGAGTAGTCCTTTTATTTTCGGGTGACGGCTTCTTCGCATCGAGTGAATCTGCTTGTGCATGTGCTTTCATCAAATTGTACTTTCCAGACCCTTTGGGATACATATTGCATTATTTTGTTTAGGATAAACTAACAAAAAGGCCCGTGCATTGCGACGGGGAAAAAGAAACTTAGCACCATAAGTAAGCATAATTCGAGGGACCTTAGCAGGCTTGCACGTACTAAATATGCAATACTCGACAGGGAGTAACGCTAATAGTTCCCTACTAACACTAACAATAAACTACAATATATGAATCTTAGAGGTCAAGGAAACGAGAAGCTATTTTTTCCCTATTTATGTGCTCTGATTGTGGTACTGTCGTTGTTGAAGGCATACATGTGGGCCCCACTATCGACAACCGCTACGGGATAAACTCTGGCCATGATGCTGACCCTGCCACCACCAACGAAGCTCTTCACCGATGGCGGATCAATCTGCATGACACATCATTCATGTTCAGTCCTCACACGAAGTGCGTGAAGTGAACACCAGGAGAAATGAAATAGCTCCCCAAACTCACCAGAGTTCCTAGATATCTTCTTTTCCTTTTGAAGATCAAATTCAATGAAGAACTGTGCAAAGAAAAGAAAATAATTCTTTTACTCTTCAGACATTTTAAGAGATGAATAAAGGCAAACACCATAAGTATTAACCTTCTTAGATCAGAGTACATGAGTATCATGTACTTCTGCTCTGACTTGTACACCCGGAAGTGAATAGCTGTGTGCTCCTCCATGTTGTCAGAGCTTAGGACAAATGTTCCAAATGGCCCTATGCCGACATGAACCGATGCACCCGCTTCCCGGAAGTGCTTCTCCATGTCCGAAAGTCAGGAAGGATCGGAAGGATTGGCACTGACGATTGATGTCATTTCAAAATATATCTATGTGTTTCAAGATAATGACGTGTCGGATTTGCCACAGTTGCTCTGAAAAATATACAGAACACCTAAGCATGCCAGTCCTTTTGTTAACAAATATGTATGTTTTTAGATAATTGCTAACTTCAGAAGACCCTACATCTTTTACTGTCATGAAACTATTTGAGGTAAAAAAAATTGTTTGAATGACCAAGGAGGGCCTGTTTGTGTAAACGAAAGTACCTGAAAACTGTCAGTTCGCTTAATCTCAAATAGACCTGCCTTCTTCAGCTCTAGTCCATGATGGTTGATTTCATTTCCTCGAAGGGACTCGACCTCTTCAACTGGCCATTGAAGCAACTACTTGCCATGGCTGTCTAACCAAATTGTCCTGGGAATTGCCTAAAATTCTTACACCAAGCTATCTTCACTATTCTTAGAAAGCTATGTGGCCTGCATTTTTTTAGAAGGAACTCAGAGGAGCTCATATACCCTTTGTGGCTGTCATCTTCAACATCCAAAAAATATCATATATGTAATGGAGCACGTAACTTTACAGGAGGCCCAAAAAGAACATGATAATATATTTCCTATATCTATATACTCCCTTCGTTCCAAAATATAAGTCTTTGTAGAGATTCCAAGGCGAACTACATACGAAACAAAATGAGGGGATCTACGCCCTAAAATATATTTCTATACATCCGTATGTGGTCCTTATTGAAATCTGTAAAAAGACTTATATTTAGGAATGGAGGGAGTATAATGCATATGTGATAGATGCAAAAGTGTCCCGTCTTTCGATGAGATGGTGGCTATCGTTTTAGAGGAAGTCGACTTTGATGATCCTACTATGAACGTGCAAGGACGTCGCGCCTTAGCAATCGCTAAACTAACTCCGAGAGGTTATTTACCACGCCGGAGCATGATCAACCTAACCACGAAGGTATGTTTCCTGTAGCAAACGAAGAACAAGCTAGAAACCAAGATTGTAATCGGAATATTGCGAATATAAGAGGAAAGCTTTATTGATCAAGGTGGAGTTTAATGACGTCTTTACCGGGTCGTTGAACACAAACAAAGTACGCGAGGTTGCAGCTATGGCGAACTTTAATCTAAACAAAACCCAAAGTCTAAACGATTCCCTAAGGGTTGTATATATGGAGAAAGAGAGGGGAAATTTCATGGTCCCTTGGAGAAGGGGTCTGAAACCAATCCTAACTCTGTTTTCCCCACACATACGGACTCTAAAAACAGCCTATCCTTTACTATCTCGAAATTACATGGGCCTGGCCCAATAGTAAGGTGACGCAACACCTATAATAGCCTATGAACGAAATTTATGAAGTGGCATCTTGTATATTTTGTCCAAGGGTTCATGCACTCATTATGGTGGCTTCAAAGTCCCGAAATCATCACTTGTAACTATGTTCTTGTTTCCCTTGTGCATGCCATCATCTCCATGCTTGATCTTGCTCCAATGTTCATCGTTCTTGTCCAAGCTAGGCCCTTCATTTGTAAGCAAAACAAATGTATCCAAATTATGCAGCATCATATTCTCATGAACATTAGAATCATTACCAAGAAACGAAAGTACTTGGTAATTTAATTGGCGTGCGCGAGCTCTAGTAATTGGTCCAGTATGTATAGCAGAAGGGGCTGTGGGTGTAACAAATGTATTGATTTCCTCATCATCCTCCCCTTCTTGAAGTGAAGTTGTCCTCGACGGGAGCTCATCTTCCTCACCCAAATAAGGCTTCAAATCTACAACGTTAAAATTGGGACTAACCCCAAAATCTGCAGGCGGCTCAAGTTTATATGCATTATCATTTATTTTCTCTAACACCTTAAAAGGACCATCAGCACATGGCATTAGCTTTGATTTGCGCAAATCAGGAAACCTATCCTTACGCAAATGGAACCAAACAAGATCTCCAGGTGCAAAGACGACATGTTTTCTACCTTTATCTCTAGCAAGTTTATATTTAGCATTCATACGCTCAAAGTTTTCCTTAGTCAACTCATGCATTTTTAAGATCAATTTAGCATGTTGTTTAGCATCAAAATTAACCTTCTCCGAAGATGGAAGAGGCAATAAATCAATGTGTGCACGAGGTAGGAAACCATATACAATTTCAAAAGGGCACATCTTAGTAGTAGAATGCAGCGAACGATTATAAGCAAATTCGATATGAGGCAAGCATTCTTCCCACATTTTCTTGTTATTCTTCAAAACATCCCTAAGCATAGTAGACAAATTTCTATTGACTACTTCAGTTTGTCCATCATTTTGGGGGTGACATGTAGTACTAAAAAGCAGTTTAGTCCCCAACCTATCCCATAAACATCTCCAAAAGTGGCTAAGAAATTTGGTATCACGATCTGAAACATCTGAAATAATAGTATTTGGCACACCATGCAAGCAAATAATTTCACGAAAGAACAAATCAGCAATAAAGTGTGCCATTTTTGAGAACCTATCCACGACAACAAATATGTAATCCCTTCCCTTATTTTTTCGAGGTAAACCCAAAACAAAGTCCATAGATATATCTTCCCAAGGAACAGTAGGTACAGGCAATGGCATATATAAACCATGAGGATTGGGTCGTGACTTATCTTTTTGACATGTAGTGCAGCGAGCAACAAAACGCTCAACAACACGTCTCATCTTTGGCCAAAAGAAATGTGTAGCAAGTACGTCCTCCGTCTTCTTCATGCCAAAGTGTCCCATTAATCCTCCTCCATGCGCCTCCTGCAACAACAAAAGACGAAGGGAGCTAACTGGAATGCATAGCATGTTAGCACCGAACACAAATCCATCATTAACGACGAACTTGTTCCATGTTCTCCCTTATTTACAATTTTGCAATACATCTTTAAATTCAACATCATGCACATACTGATCTTCGATGGTCTGCAAACCAAATATTTTAAAGTCAAGTTGTGAAAGCATAGTATAACACCGAGACAATGCATCAGCAATAACAGTTTCTTTACCCTTCATGTGTTTTATGACATAAGGGAAAGTCTCAATGAATTCGACCCATTTAGCATGTCTATGATTCAGTTTTGCTTGACTTTTAATATGTTTCAAAGATTCACGATCAGAATGTATAACAAATTCTTTGGGCCATAAATAATGATAAAGCCCAGGATCATCACGTGTGTGACCGTTTTGGGCTGCGGCCAACTCTCAATAGCTTAAATCTTAGCTTTATCAACCTCAATTCCCTGTCGAGTAACAACATAGCCCAGAAAAGATACTCGGTCGGTGCAAAAGGTGCACTTCCCAAGGTTACCAAAAAAATGTGCATCATGTAGAGCAATAAAAACAACACGTAAATGTTCCTCCAAAGATCTGCTATAAACCAGTATATCATCAAAGCAAACTACTCCCTCCATTTTTGTATACAAGGCCACTATCAAAATTACAGTTTGCAACTATACAAGGCCACTAACACCAATCGAGATAAAATTGATCAGGTTTTCCTCGTACTAGCAACCGAGGACATTAATACCCTATGCATGCATGTGGGAGTTAAAGGTTGGATTACATGCACCGCATTAATCAACCAATCAGGAATGAGAGAGTTGTCTTGTTGTGTGTTGGAAAGAAAAATACACATTAATTGACACGTCAAGCAAGGCGAAAAGACTAGTTTTCAGAAGTCATTAATTCTACCTTGGTACCTGTAATATGGATTTGTGGCCTTGTATACAAAAATGGAGGGAGTACCACAAATTGTCCAATGAAAGCACGTAAAACTTCATTCATTAATCTCATGAAAGTACTAGGTGCATTAGTTAACCCAAAAGGCATGACTAACCACTCATATAATCCAAACTTAGTTTTAAATGTTGTTTTCCATTCATTCTCCCAATTTCATACGAATTTGATGGTATCCAGTACGCAAATCAACTTTGGAGAAAATAGAAAAGCCACTTAATTCATCAAGAATATCATCTAGCCTAGGAATAGGATGATGATAACGAATAGTAATATTATTAATGCTTCTACAATCAACACACATACGCGATGTACCATCCTTTTCGGCACTAGAATAATAGGAACAACACAAGGACTAAGGGATTCACGTATATAACCTTTATCTAGTAGCTCATGTACTTGACGCATAATCTCCTTCTGTAGTGACCTAACCCGAATGGATCGAAGTCTCTGTGCTTAAGTGTCATCCCTAGATCGGTACGCTGACACACACAGTGCTCGAGGATTTATAACAATGGTAAATCACATGTATCAAGTAACGTAAACACTATTACCTCAATCAATATAGCGGAACTAACAACAAGGTTGTGGAGTTCCAACAACACCAACGGCAAAGTTGAGTGTGGACATCGCAACCCTAAGGTATCACTTTATCGTCGGATAATTTTTGCAACATGAGATGTTGCAGCCGTGTAGGTCAGTTGGTTGAATGTACTGGAAAATTCACACCATGGAATAATAATGAAAATATCTATCTCTATTTGCATATTTGGCTGGTGGAGCCTCTTTGTTTAATTTTGCATAAAGCATAGTTTTTTCATACAACAAAGGAATAAATTTTATTTTACTACCAAGTTTATGCCATTATTGAGAAGGTTCCTCCAATTCAATCCCAGAATCTCCAAGTTATTAATAACCCAGTAATTTCATTAAAATAGAGTGATGAGATCAACAAATAATCCACTTCTAGATACTCAAAGTTGTCCATAACTGCGGACATGACTAATCGTGATTAGTTTCTACACTTTGCAGAGGTTTACACACTTTTTCCCACAAGACTCGATCTCGTCCATTGAATTCCTCGCACTGCGTGATGTTTGAGAATGGATTGATCGAGACATAGCCTTTAATAAGCATTAACTCTTTACTCTGGGTAGACTGGTACACCTACTTTCCCCCACATCAGCTAGTCTACCACTGAAAGAGGTCACACAACTTACTCAACTATGCCAGAGCCCATAATGGCTTGTGGTTGCACATGGAAGTTTCTAGGCATGAAATATCATATGATCCCTTTGAGCCTGGGTGGCATTCCATAGGGTGATCACACGGGTCCTCCGGGATCCCCTATGGCAAACACTGGTTTCTCCAGCTGTCCAGGCAAGCCACTGGTTTCTCCAGGGTGCCCCAACCATTCCACTCAGATGTGTGTTAATGTTGCCACCTTAAACTTTCCCTTAATCATTATTTCTCTCATAAATTGCATGAATCTCACATACCGATCCCCGTCTATGAGCATGGCTAAGCAATATATGACACAACGAATATTCCCGGGGTGTTTCAAAGATCATAGGTTCTTACCTCATGAACTACATAGCAAAGCCCCAATTCACAATCCTACTCACGCAAACTTGTAAGGGTGTGAACTAATGCATAGTAAAAACTGGGTATAGGAAGAATATGATCAAAGTCTGAACTTGCCTTGTACTGTTGATGAAGATTCTTTGCACTCATAAATCCAGATAGTTCTACTCATCACACTCCGATCACTCTATCGTAAGCAAGCAATTTTATCCACACATAAGCAATCACTCAAAGACCCAAAAGAAAATGCAAAGGAAGATTGCGAAAACTCCAAAAGAACCAAATGAAATTATTTTGCAAGATCATATCCTAATTTTGGTGAAAAAGTGCGGTGATGGCTCAAGATGTTAGATTACGCCTAGGGATTCAATTTGAAGAAGAAATCAATTGAAAAGGCGCTAAAGTTTAGAAGATACGATCAAGTGAAACTTCGAGTTCAAATTTGAAAATATCAAAAGTTGGACTAATGATGCTATTGGATGTAGGAAGTCAATATGAATATGCAGGAAAAAGAATTACTAGATTGAAAATAATGGTTCAAGTAATTCAACATAGCATTGAATCTGCTTAGAATGTTGTATAACTACTCTTTGGTGGACTAATAGAGTACTTTAACTATGATCAAAATTATATTTTTAAGAAGATAACACTAATTGTATAAACGGAAAGATTTCTTCGATACGAATCCGACGCAATTGGATTTATCGGAAACGGAGTTATGGTTAAAAAGATATGATCAAAAGAAGTTTGAATATGAATTTGAACAAATTTCAAAATTTGGAAGTTGTAAAAAAGGTTATTTGATAGATTCACTTGATAGGTGGTATCAAGACAAAAATTTAGGCGCTGGTTTCATCTAATTTGGATGAACGAATAAAAAAATTATGGCTATTTGAAAAATCAGGGCCAAGTTGTTTTACAGAAGAAAAGGAGCTATGGCTAAAAGAATTGTAGGCCTAAAGTGTAAATACAGAGACTAATTTATAAATCTAATTATTCTACCGTAATAGTCTAGAAATAACAAGCTACGGGAGTATAAAAAAATGAAGAAAGATACCTTTATAGGGAGAGAAAAGACGACTTCGGAGAGAGGAGACGACCTCCAAAATTCCCGCCGGAGAGAAGAAATATATTTTTCATTAGTGAATCTAGTCAAACAAAAATATTGATTTAACCCGAATCGGATGATTTTTGAAGGCTCTATGGGTCTATATTTATAGGTGGAAAAGAGGCTTAAAGGTCACAGGCTAGGCAATGTGGGACTAAACGTAGATGAAAATAAACGAAACAGAAGAGAACCGCATGAGCTAAAAAGCCTTTGCCAGCCGGTCGCACGCCCCGTACACGCACATTTTTTTATTCGGCCGAAGATAATAAAAAAACCAGGGAATAAAAAGGAAAATAAATGACTGGCTAGGCCTGGTTCATTTACAAAAAAAAGATGGGGCACCCGCTGCTACTATGCTACGCATGTGGGCGACGGTTAGTTACAGGCGCACATGCAGCTTTTTTTAAATAGAAACAAAAAATAAAAATAAAGTAAAATAAAATGTAATATAGACATATTATATATCAAACAAATTAGAAAAAGATTTCCAAAATGATGAACATTTTCTCCGAGCCAAATAAATTCCACAAAATTTTAAATAAAGCAAATAGTACTACGGGTTCATTTAAAAATCAAATAAACCTATTTTAAAATACCAAAATGATTTCAAACTCATTTTTTATACTTTTCTACTATAGAGAATCATTTAACCCTATTTTCATATATTTTATTTTTGGAGAAAAGTAATTTGAATAAAAACCAAACAACTTCGAGTTAAAAGTGGGTTTCAAAATAACTTCAAAGGGACTTTCAATTTGATTATTTGAAACTTCCAACTCTCTGTCTTAGCATTTGATGAAGTCTTTTTTTCTTCTCTGATGAAACTCATTGAGTTGCATAAATTTTCATTTATTTAAATGGAAGAAGTCATATCATCTTCACTCTAGGGTTTTATGATGAAATGAATTTGAATTCATGGAGATCATGAATGCAAGGTGAAATTTTGGGAAAGTCATTTCATTCCCTCTCATTCAACTTTCAAAAAGTTTCAAATTTTACTCAATTTCTCACAAGCAACCACACCACAAACAAAAATATTTATTTAATATAACATTCCAAAATATAGAATTTTGGGATGTTACAAACCTACCACACTTAAAATGAATCTCGTCCTCGAGATTCGAAGAGGCTGGCAAGAAATAGGTCAGGTTCGGAGTCTGCTCAAAATCCATCGATTGTCACGAAGGTCTGGGGTGCTACCACCCTTAGAATTATGCTTAAGGTTCCATCTAAACTCAGGTACTACATCCTTATTGTTGGCAGTGTCGATCTTCTTATATCTTCATGATAATTCCTTCTCTAGGCTCTTCCGGTAGTGGCATGACCTTTTTCGTCAATCCTTGTGTCCTTTCATCTTGGTAAGGTTCTTCCGAGACTGGTTCTTCCTAGCTGACAGGTCTGGCGCCAATACAAAACAACTATCGATATCTCATGGTGGTTATCAAACAATTTGACTGGGTCCCTGCAGAAAACGGTTTTGGGCTTCATTCTCATCGTATGACCTACGGTTGGCAATAGCTGCCTTGTACAAGAGAAAATTGTTATACCATTCTAAGGTTCAAACAAGGTTTTTGATACCGTCGTCTCTCTATACTATGGGTAAGTCACTCAGATTTACCATCCCATATAACAGAGGCGAATAATAAGAGTAAGTCGGCATGGTGATCAATCCATTCCGCACCCAAATCATTACCTTGTATATGGTTTAGTGAATCTCGCATTCTAACACTCGGTCATCCTCATAAGCATTGCAGAATTTATCTTGTCGATGAACTGAGTTCGGATATATCCATTGCTTCTGCAAGCTGAACAAAACATCTATCATTCTTGACAACTCTCGGGTTTTTCGTATCCTCCTAAGAATCGTCTGCTGATCAAATCACAGCTTCTTCCAAAATTTCTTCTTCCAGGGAGTACTTGATCCTTATTAATTCCTAGGCCTGTGGGTTATGGGCGCACTTCAACACATGTATAGCTTTAAATCATCATGGGGCTACAATTGTTCCATATGACGAACATTATACCTCCTTTGTATCTAATAGTACTTCATCCCTTCATATTCTTGGGGTATCCCACATATCGAGATAAAACTCATACTTATTTTGTCCAAAGTCCACTTTGTGGAATATCATTATCCTTTCCAGGGGTCAAGTGTCCTCACAGGGTACTACCACCCTTGAAATGCACAAATTCTTCCGTATACCATATTTCTCATATCCTCGAAAATGGTCAAAATCTTTGTTCATAGAATAACAACTCATAAAATTCAACATATAAAATCATGACACATGAACTTTATTGATTTCATTAATTTATTACAATCTCTGAGCACCCATCACATAAATCAACTCATCAAACTTATGAAAATAAAATTGCTTTCTACTAGTCTTATTATCCATATCCAAATCTCAACTACTGAGCTCCAGCTTTCATCTGATCTGAACATTCCCTAGCAAAATGTCCCGCTTCTTTGTAGTGAAAACAACTAACTTCCGACATGTCTCAGGGCTTCTTTGTGATTATGTAGGCTCCATGGATTTTTTAGCTTCTTCTCCGGACATTTATAAGTATAGTGACCTAAATCCTTGCACCTGTAAAATGTGATATGACTCAGTTCCTTCTTTCTAGAAATTGGGTTGTTCTAGGGATACATTCTGTTTCTCTTCCTGGAATTTTCCATACCAATCAAGACTTCTATTTCCTATGGGTCATACTCTACTTCCACTATCGGGAATTCTACTAGATACTCCTTCGGACAATACTGGGAGATGTGTCCTTCTTCTTCACATGAATAGCATGACTTCGTGTAAAGTTTAATTGGGTCTTCTTCGTGTGTGCCCTCAACATATTTCTTCATCACAGGTTCTTCTACAATTTCCACGAGGGCTTCTTTTGTTGTTTCTTTCTTCTGCTGGATAGTTTGCTATACCATGGGGTAAATGTGACACTGAGCAGGGTAGTGGGTAGTCCCTTCACACAAGAAACAAGTAACCAGCCTATTTGGGCATTCTTCAGCTGGGTGACTTTCTTCACAATGAGGGCATTCATCCTTGTGCTCCTCCTGGGTGTGTCCTATCTCTCTACAAATCCTGCAGGCACAAGGTTTCTTCTTTGGGTTATCACCGCGCTTTCGGATGAGACGGGATTTTAATAGTCTTCTTGAATTCCTCCCAACTGTTTGCTCCATTACATTCTTGTATGGCTTGATGCATTTTCTACCATGTTGCAGCACTTTTTGTAAAGTACTAAAGAGCGTATTGAACCTCTATGGGGACCCCGACTCATAAGTCGTGATCACCGAATGCACGTGTACAGTGATCCCAGAGATCAATGCTCACTGAACACATAGAAGCTGAATAACAAGAGTCTTACATACATACATATCGTATTACACAAATAGGACCATTATGGTCAAGTCTTGAGTATATCATTGCAGCGGAAATCTCCAATAACAACTTGGACCCATGCCATCTGCCTTAACACTACAGGCATTCTGACTGGGAAGCGTCCTAGCTCGCATGTTCGTCACCAAGAAATCTTCGTCATATCTTGTTCTTTCATGCCTAGCCAATAAAATAACTAGTGGCAAGCCAATGAGTACTTTGAATGTACTCGCAAGCAATCAATGATTTGGTTCAAGGTAACAATGCAAGTTGTATAACAATAAGCAACCTAGCTACAAGCTAGCTAAGATATTCTACCATTTATGAGACATGCATCAATGTACTTGGGTAACCTCGAGGACAGGTTACAGATATCAACATAAATAAAGTTCAAATCATATCTGGTTCTTTCAACGAGTCAAGTCACCACCTTGACTCAACACACACACACACACTTCCACCAAGGTTGTAAAATTCTGGACATAGTTTAAGTAGCACCTCCCAACTGTCCATGACCGTGGACACGACTATTCGAATAGTTTTACACTCTGCAGAGGTTGCGCACTTTACCCACAAGATCCGGGAAGCTTTCGTGTCACCCATGATCCTGCAGTACCTCAAGTACTCGGGGGAAGCACCCGTTCATTACCTTTCCCTAGATGACACTAACATAGGGTCCACTCGTTGGTGCACAGCCCTTGTGTAAAAATGATAAATTATGGGACCTGCCCTTTTTACAATGTCACGCATACACGAAGGGACCAACGGTGTGTCCGGTGCCCTGTAAAAATAGCATGGTCGCCTATCCAAGCACGACCCCGTCCCGGGAGTGACCTCAAGTCTCCCCCGTCACCATGCTAGTATCAGCCTAAGTAATCAATAATGCCCCGTCCCATAAAGGGGTAGAGTGGTTGCACATGTTTGGTTGGGATGGTAATCACACATAAATCTAATCCATCTTTTTACCCACACCCATGAACTCTCTTTGGCACACCACTTCTTCCTCAAGTGATGACCTTAACTCAACTTCACCCTCGGGCATTAGGGGCACCCGATGGGGTTTTCAAAAGATGTAACCACGAAGGGTTCATGGTACATTTGCAACACTATGCATCACAACTAATGTTTTGTCATTGCATCTATCCACATGGTAAAGATCATGAGTAGGGGTATGCATCATGTGGTGGCTTCTCAACAATTTACCACCGTCACTCTTTATCATCATGCAATCGGAATTGAAAGGGTACCGAGGAACAAAAGGGGGTATCATGGTCAAAGGGCTGCTTGCCTGTCTTAACCAAGTCCTTGGGGTTTTCAAATCCTCTGGTCCTTCTCCGATTACTCCGTATACTTCATCAACTCACGTCGGAAATAATCACAATAAGCAACACAACAAGGCAAAAATAAAAGTGCTCAAAAAATAGGAGTTGGACTTTTCTAGGATTCCTTTGGTCATATGAAAAACAACCAGAGTGGTTTCATTGGGATTGGATTAGTGGATATTTCTGATCATTCCAATATGTTGGAATCAAGGGTTTAAGGATTTGTAAAAAGTGTACAGAAATATATTTTTGAAAATGAGCAAAGGAACCCATTTAACAAATCATGAATTTAGAAGTATCTAGGAGTTGGTTTCATTGGATTTGGAGTTCAAATGAATTTCCTATGATTTTGCAAAGTTGACAAATAGGAAGAAATGGCTCATTATTTTGTGGGGTACAGAAAGTATTAGGAAAAATGTTCCAAAACTAAGTTTTGATGTTACAAGTATCTAGGAATTTGAACCATTGCATTTGGATCAAATTTGAGCTCTTTGTGATTTTCTAAAGTTCATCATAGAAATGGAAAAAATAGGAATTGCTAAATATGTGTGAAGAAAAAGTCTTTGGAAAAATGTGCGTGTTGCACCAACAGGTAGATCATGATTTTAGAAACTCCTAGAAATTTGAATCATCAAATTTGGAGTTTATTTGATTTGTTTAAGGATTTTAGATGTTCACTGGAAAAATAAAAAGGAAAAAGGATTTGCGGGCCACTTTAGCCTGTAGCTGGGCCGACCCGGAGCGACGCCAGCCAGGCGAACCGGTGCACACGCGCACGCACGTTCAAACCTGACGGCTGGGGCCCGACGGTCAGCGACAGAGAGGGGAGAGGGAGAGAGGTGAGGATGACAGGCGGGGCCCGCCTGTCATCTTCAACCTCGCGGCCAGGGAAGCGGCTAGCTCACCGGCGGTAGTGTGGTGCATGACGAGGCGATCCGAGGGCACGGTCGTGCTCAGGGAGGAGTCGATGTTCTGGTGGTGCGGGAGTTGGCCGCTGGAGGGGCCTGGTTCGTCGGCGGCGAGGTGGAACGGCGGCAGAGCGTCGGGAGGGTCCTGGTTGGCTCGCTCCGGGCTGCAACAGGAGTGGGAGAAGGAGGGGAATGGGTCAGTGAGCCGCGGTGATTCCAGATCGAGGAAGAGGACCGGCGGAGGGAGGCTATACCGTGAGATCAACGGTCGCCCGAGGCGGCGGAGCTCCGGTCGATCCCATGCATAGGGGCCCTTCGAGGGCGAGTGGGTGGTGCTGGCGTGTTCTTGGGAGTGTGGAGATGAGATGGATGCCACTGGAGAGGCCCGGGGCATGCTTATATAGTCGGGCTCCAGATCACCGTGGACTTGTGCGCCGGCGAGGTCACGAGCGAGGACAGAGGCCGTGCAGGCACACGCGAGCGAGTCGGGGCTGTCCGTGGATGAGGTCTACGCCCATGGGAGGGAAGAGGAGGAGCGGGGAAGCATCCATAGAGCTTGCACGTGTGAAGCCAGAGAGTGGAGCTTGCGGGCGGCCGGCGCGCGTGCGAGGGCAGCAGCAGGAGGGAGAAAGAGGAGGGGGCCGACAGCGTGTCGTGTCCCGGACGTCGAGGAACCTCGACTGGAGCAAGAGGGAGGCCGGAGGTGGCCGGGCGCTACGGATTGGGGGTGGCTACAGTGCGGGTGTGCATTGTAGCGCACTCTAGAGCACGCCAATTGCATGCCAGGGCATGTCTTTGGCTTGCTGGGCGCGGCCACTTTGACTGGGGGTCAGATGAGGAGTAAACAAGGGGGGGGGGTGGCCTTGGATGCCCTGGGGAGCCAGTAGGAGAGGAGAGAGGCAGAAGAAGAGGGAGAAAGGGGCTGTCTAGGGAGGTAGAATGAGAGTTTTCACACCTCAATCATTGAGCTCTGGTCATGGGAGAGTTACTGGAGGTAGAAGGTGACTAGGAAATGTTGTGGTAAAAAGTTGAGCTCAAAGAGAATAGTGTAAGTGGTCAAAATGGTGATATTTGAAAAGTGACAGAAGGTGTTTGATGCAATTTTGGGCAAGCAAATTAACTTCACTTGACATGAGACTTAACATGATCGAATGTCATATAGAAATAGGGTATTCCACCAAGTTTGAGCTCATTTCAAGAAACTTGCCAATGTAACTTTGGTAAACCCTAGAAATCAACATAAATGGATTTTTCAAGATTAGGTTAAGCAAATCATATCTCCTTGATTCACCACTTGGTTTAGTGCATCATTTGGGGTTGTGAGCATGTTCACAAAATTTGAGGCCCCAAGTAAAAAGTTGGCAATGTAGAGTTGTTCAAATTTGGATCTGGTCAGAAAGGGTTTTGGGGCACTTAGATCAAGTTATCCTTCTCCAAAACTTGTGCCATTTGGCATAGATACATATTTACATCATTTGATCATGTGCACCAAGTTTGAGAGCATTTGGACAAGTTTGGCAATGTAAAGTTGCTCAAACTTCAAAATGGACAGAAATGGTTTTGAGGGGATTTGATGATGATTTCTTGATCTTCAAGGCATGAGGCTTTGTAAGATCATTAAATATGTCATATCTAACATGATAGAATTTCCTCAGAATTTTTGGAGAATATTTCCTTTGAAAATATTTCAAAAGCTTGAAATATCCAGAAAGGGTTTTGGAAGGATTTGCCCAATATTTTGAACATGACCATGTGTTTAAACTCTTATATATGGACAATATATGTCCTAGGAGTCTCTCTGAATTTTGGCAAATATTTTTGAAACAGTTAAATAATTTTGACCTATTAAAGACCATTTTTGGCCTATAGAAAAAGCATTTAAATAAAATATAAAAATAACTTTTAAAATTATAATTTTGTGGTTTATGGGAGTCCTATACCTAATAGGATTCAAATATACTTTTTGAAAGATTTTTCACACCCTAAATAAGGTACTTGCAGTAGAAACCTCAATTCAGGGGTTTTTGGAAAACTATTATTAGAAAATACTATTTTGCCAAAATATTTTTATAAGAAAATACTATACTGGTCTATACACATGGCATGATCATTGGGAAAAGGTTTTGGATCAAGGAGATGAAGTATAAGAGTTGGATGATTATTTGATTTTTAGAGCACTAGCAAACAGCAAACAGAAAACCAATCAAGCAAGGTTAAAACACTCAAAAGTTTTTACCAAACCACATTTTAGCACGATTATTAGCTTAAGTGTTGTGGCATAAAAATCAGGGTGTGACAGACCTACCCCCCTTACAAGAATCTCGTCCCCGAGATTCCCAGACTAGGCGTGGAAAGGAATACAAAGACGTGGATACGGGGTAGTCTTCACTTCTTCTTGTTGGTTCTGCTTCCGAGTGGCGCTCCATGGAACCTTGAAGTACTTGGTGGTGTGGCTTATCGCTTGTTGCCCCTTTTGATGTAGGTCGCTGAGGGGTCTCTTGCATAGGTTAGGTTGAGCTAGACGTCAAGGGTTTGGTGATCGATGTCCTTGCAGGGACTGGGCTAGTTAGGAGGTGAGAAGTACTTCAAGAGTGGTGACTCGTGGAAAATTTGGTGCACTGTGGGTAACTCCGGTGGTAAGTCTAGCTGGTAGCCGTCTACTATTCATTTTGCAGTGGTCTTGAAGAAGGTTGATGAATCTTGGCGTGAGCGTCCCTTCGACATGGAAATGCTTGGTTTCTTCGAAAAGAGTGGTTTGCAGATACGCCCGGTCTTCGATGCGGAAGTTTTATTTCTTGATGATTGTGGTCGGTGTAGTTCTTCCTTCTTGACATATCGGTCTTCAAATGTCTTCTAACCAACTGCACAACTCTTTTCCCATCTTCGGGTAGTCAAGTATGTTGCCAAATAAAGATGACAACTAACTTGTCCAAGTACTCCATGAAGTCTATGGGGTAGCAAGGTAGGCTGGGGTACTGGTGGTGGTCTCCGTTGAATATTGGCAATGGTCTTCTTGACTTAGAGTCAAGGCCCGTGGTCAGGGTCTGACCATGTTGTGGCTTGATGGGGCTTAAGGGTTTCAAGGATTCTAGCGTGTGAGTAAACGTTTATTATCTTATCCTTAAGCATGGTTTCTGATATGCCAATAGCTCTATCTAGTACTCCAAACGAATAACTTTATACCACTAAAAGCATCCTCTCGCATAGGCTAACTCCAATCACCACTCATGCTATACATACCCTCATGACTCCCAAAAGGAGATCTAACAAAATTGTACTTGTCTACGATCCCCAAGTCCATATGTATGTCTACCCCTAGAATCCATGGGTAGATCATACATGCTGCTAAGCTTGAATTAAACACCACAATCCAAGCACTCAACCTATTCTTGCAAGGTTCAAGATAATGCATCTCTATTCTAAGGAAACACGTCATATGCCACTCCAAGATCTTGTTTCCTTCCTATGGATCAACTCCAATAGGCCATTTTCTTCCATCAACCACCACATAATCCAACAACTCTACAAATCCGATGTCTACGGTGTTCCACAAGATCACAAGTCCCTATAATACCCAAATACTTGGAAGGGCTATGCATTCTATAGTAAGTTCACCAAATTCGATTATCATGATCAAGTAAACTCCAAGATCAAGCTCATACATATCCCTATATAAGATCCGATAATTAATCCAATCTCCTAGTTTATCGTCCACCGAGAAAAATGGAATCATGATCGGGATCATCAGTCTAAACCCAATTTACTCCGAACCATGCAGACATATCTAGCATCTATACCCAACCGGAACCTACATAAATCCAAATCTCATGTCCGCCGAGAATTCCTACATTTTCCCCCAAGTCATTCTGAAAATGTCAACTATCTCCAATCAATATCCTCCGACGAAGTCAAAACCTTATACTTCCAAGAATTTCATCTTGCAATCACAATTGCCCTGCAAATCCAAGTTACTCCAGGGTGGTGATAGTTACGCTACTCTATTAATCATGATCCCACCAACATGAAAACCTCACAATCCATCAAGGTCTCAGACAATTCCTCGAAGTCACTTTTATAAAGTCACCAAATCATCTGTCTTATATCCTCAAATTGGTATATCTATGGCATCGTCAGTTCTTGTGCTATATTAGGATGACAATGTGCTCGTTCACTGTGTCCACTAGTTCCATTACGAACCCAGTGTTGTGCAAGGTTACAAAGGCTTAACTGGTTCTCTTGTAATACTATGGGTCAGGCACATGGTTAAGGATTCGTGCTGGAGTATCTTGTGAAGTCTCAAAGGGTCTAGGAATGGGTTTTCTAATCTTGAGGAGTAAACATAACTTCACGGGTTGCACTTGGTCGTGGAGGTTGTAGCAGATGTCTTCATTGTTAGTTGGTTGCCGAGTTGGAATCCATGGTACTTCTTGTCTTGCTGGTCTTCAGTTGAGGAGATAGAAGAGAGGGGAAAAGTAGCATAAAGGGGGAGAATGCCTAAAGGGGGTGTTATAGTGCAAGTGCAATCAATCAAGTGCCGTAAAGGCCACACACATTCGTTAAGTTAAGATAGGTGATATAGTCGCGTACATGCTGCCCAAGGCAAAAGTGCGACTTATATCGAAACACAAACAGATAAGGACAAGCAACGCATGACATGGTTTCATATGAACCATTACATAGACTCGACTTTGCATAAGGGGTACACGACTCATCCTACCCTAGGGGTTCTCGGATTTGACAGTCATGTCTGCTTCTTTTCTTGAGGAGGAAGGCCTTCAGTCTTCAGCTTGTAGGTCTTCCGGTGGTGCGACAGATGGCTGCTTGTTGGGACACATCCTCCTGATATGCCCGAGTTCACCACACTCGTAACATGTGATGGAAGCAAAGAGGGTGTTATTGTGATGGCCTGGCTTATTAGGGATGATAGACTACTCATATCAATAAGGAATTCCTTCTTTTCCGGGAGCCCATTCGGATAGAACTCCAAAGTTAAGCGTGCTCAGATTGGAGTAGTTTCAGGATGGGTGACCGACCGGGAAGTTGCTCCCGGGTGCGCACGAGTGAGGACAAAGTGCGTAGAAAAGACTAGTATTGATATGTGAGGCCAGTCTAGATCCCGCCAGGAGTAACGACCACCGGCGGGTGTGTCCGGGGCGTTACAAGTTGGTATCAGAGCCGACCCTCGCGGTTACACGGATGTTTGCGGACAGTTTGCAGTCATGTTGTGCATGACGTTTGTGACCCGTCGTGGCACACGGCATGGCACATGTGCTGTCCTGGAAGCACAGACGGTTGTGCCAAGAGGGAACGCTCCTGTGGCCCGACGAGGACGTCGGTTCCTCTGAGTGAGGGTGTATGTGATGGCCTGGCTTATTAGGGATGATAGACTACTCATATCAATAAGGAATTCCTTCTTTTCCGGGAGCCCATTCGGATAGAACTCCAAAGTTAAGCGTGCTCAGCTTGGAGTAGTTTCAGGATGGGTGACCGACCGGGAAGTTGCTCCCGGGTGCGCACAAGTGAGGACAAAGTGCGCAGAAAAGACTAGTATTGATATGTGAGGCCAGTCTAGATCCCGCCAGGAGTAACGACCACCGGCGGGTGTGTCCGGGGCGTTACAGTTATCCTGTCTCGGGTCATATTGTTGGTGGCCTAACGATGGTCCTCCACGACGTGGATATGGAAATCTAGTCCTATGCCTTCTTCGCGAGGTTCGATGGCGAGCTCCTTGAAGCTCTTCGATCTATTGCTTCTGATTAGCGATGTAGACTTGTAGGGCAGTAATTTGTTGTTCCCATTCGATCACCTTCTTCTTCTCGAGGAAGTGGAGATGTAGAAGTGAAGGAAAATCTTCGCGGGACTTGACGAATTCTTCATTGAGGTTGCACAGAAGATAATTGACTGTGTGGGCGAAGCGGATCGGGAGCTTGAGAGTTGGGTCTTCATCTCCTATGGGAATCATTGCTTGAGAGGTGGTTCCTGTTCCACTTTTGCTGGGTAGGTAACATGTAGCTCGACCCTCCTTCATTTTCGAGAGGAGGTCTTGAAGGCGGAGAAGGGCTTCATAGGCCACCTGCTGAATGGCTAGGTCCTAATTTGGCATAGGTGGTCCGATAAAGAACCAGCCTTGAGGTGAGGTCTTGGTAGGTACAATCACTTTGGCATAGAATTATGTTTTGAATTCGCCATTGTCCAGTTCGTGCAGGGTGTACATCGGCTCTGAAGGGTAGTGGCATTTCTCGAGGCAGACCCTTAGGAGTGGTGGAAATCCGGTCACGAGGAGTCTTGTGGGGGCGACGGCCATCTACAAGGAGGTTTGGGGAGGATCAATATGACAAGAGAGGCTGTGATAAGCGTGAAAGGTTGTTATTGCTGATTAGTTCGGATGAGGAGAGAAGTGGAATGAGTCTTGCAAGTGATTTGGAGGTCTTTGGTCTAGTCCTTGTCCTAACTAACGTCCATGCTAATTAAGGCTTCCTACGGTCATGATGGCTCTGATACCATCTCTGTGGGGACCCCGACTCATAAGTCGTGATCAGCGCATGCACGTGTACAGTGATCCTAGAGATCAATGCTCACTGAACACACAGAAGCTGAATAACAAGAGTCTTACATCCATACATATCGTATTACACAAATAGGACCATCATGGTCAAGTCTCGAGTATATCATTGCAGCGGAAATCTTCAATAACAACTTGGACCAATGCCAACTGCCTTAACCCTACAGGCATTATGACTGGGAAGCGTCCTAGCTCGCATGTTCGTCACCAAGAAATCTTCATCATATCCTGTTCTTTCATGCCTGGCCAATAAAATAACCAGTGGCAAGCCAATGAGTACTTTGAATGTACTCGCAAGCAACCCATGATTTGGTTCAAGGTAAAAATGCAAGTTGTATAACAATAAGCAACCTAGCTACAAGCTAGCTAAGATATTCTACCATTTATGAGACATGCATCAATGTACTTGGGTAACCTCGAGGACAGGTTACAGATATCAACATAAATAAAGTTCAAATCATATCTGGTTCTTTCAACGAGTCAAGTCACCACCTTGACTCAACACACACACACTTCCACCGAGGTTGTAAAATTCCTGACATAGTTTAAGTAGCACCTCCCAACTGTCCATGACCGTGGACATGGCTATTGGAATAGTTTTACACTCTGCAGAGGTTGCGCACTTTACCCACAAGATTCGGGAATCTTTCGTGTCACCCACGATACCGCAGTACCGCAAGTACTCGGGGGAGGCACCCAGTCATTACCTTTCCCTAGACGACACCAACATAGGGTCCACTCGTTGGTGCACAGCCCTCGTGTACAAACGATAAATTATGGGACCTGCCCTAATGTCACGCATAAACGAAGGGACCAACGGTGTGTCCGGTGCCCTGTAAAAACAGTCATGTTTGCCTATCCAAGCACGACCCCGTCCCGGGAGTGACCTCAAGTCTCCCCCGTCACTAGTGATGTGGGAACTATGCTAGTATCATCCTAAGTAATCAATAATGCCCTGTCCCATAAAGGGGTAGAGTGGTTGCACATGTTTGGTTGGGATGGTAATCACACATAAATCTAATCCATCTTTTTACCCACACCCGTGAACTCTCTTTGGAACACCACTTCTTCCTCAAGTGATGACCTTAACATAACTTCACCCTCGGGCATTAGGGGCACTCGATGGGGTTTTCAAAAGAATGTAACCACGAAGGGTTCATGGTACATATGCAACACTATGCATCACAACTAATCTTTTGTCATTGCATCTATGCACATGGTAAAGATCATGAGTAGGGGTATGCATCACGTGGTGGCTTCTCAACAAGTTTACCACCGTCACTCTATATCATCATGCAATCGGAATTAAAAGGGTACCGACGAACAAAAGGGGGTATCATGGTCAAAGGGTTGCTTGCCTGTCTTGACCAAGTCCTTGGGGTTTTCAAATCCTCTGGTCCTTCTCCGATTACTCCGTATACTTCGTCAACTAACCTCGGAAATAATCACAATAAGCAACACAACAAGGCAAAACTAAAAGTGCTCTAAAAATAGGAGTTGGACTTTTCTAGGATACCTTTGGTCATATGAAAAATAACCAGAGTGGTTTCATTGGGATTGGATTAGTGGATATTTCTGATCATTCCAATATGTTGGAATCAAGGGTTTAAGGATTTGCAAGAAGTGTACAGAAATATATTTTTGAAAAATGAGCAAAGGCACCCATTTAACAAATCATGAATTTAGAACCATCTAGGAGTTGGTTTCACTAGATTTGGAGTTCAAATGAATTTCCTATGATTTTGCAAAGTTGACAAATAGGAAGAAATGGCTCAGTATTTTGTGGGGTACAGAAAGTATTAGGAAAAATGTTCCAAAACTAAGTTTTGATATTACAGGTATCTAGGAATTTGAACCATTGCATTTGGATCAAATTTGAGCTCTTTGTGATTTTCTAAAGTTCATCACAGAAATGGAAAAAATAGGATTTGATAAATATTTGTGAAGAAAAAGTCTCTGGAAAAATGTGCATGTTGCACCAACAGGTAGATCATGATTTTAGAAACTCCTAGAAATTTGAATCATAAAATTTGGAGTTTATTTGATTTGTGTAAGGATTTTAGATGTTCACTGGAAAAATAAAAAGGAAAAAGGATTTGCATGCCACTTTAGCCTGTAGCTGGGCCGGCCCGGAGCCACGCCAGCCCAGGCGAACCCGTGCGCGCGCGCACGCACGTTCAAACCTGACGGCTGGGGCTCGACGGTTAGTGACAGAGAGGGGAGAGGGAGAGAGGTGAGGATGATAGGCGGGGCCCGCCTGTCATCTTCAACCTCGCGGCCAGGGAAGCGTCGATCTCACCAGCGGCGGTGTGGTGCACGGCAAGGCGATCCGAGGGCACGGTCGTGCTCAGGGAGGAGTCGCTATTCTGGTGTTGCGGGAGTTGGCCGCTGGAGGGGCCTGGTTCGTCAGCGGCGAGGTGGAACGGCGGTGGAGCGTTGGGAGGATCCTGGTTGGCTCGCTCTAGGCTGCAACAAGAGTGGGAGAAGGAGGAGAATATGTCAGTGAGCCGCGGCGGTTCCAGATCGAGGAAGAGGAGCGGCGGAGGGAGGCTGTACCGTGAGATCACCGGTCGCCCGAGGCAGCGGAGCTTCGGTCGATCCCGTGCACAGGGTCCCTTCGAGGGCGAGTGGGTGGTGCTGGCGTGTTCCTGGCGGTGTGGAGATGAGATGGATGCCAGTGGAGAGGCCCGGGGCATGCTTATATAGCCGGGCTCCAGTCCACCGTGGACTCGTGCACATGCGTGGTCACGGGCGAGGCCAGAGGCCGTGCAGGCACACGCGAGCGAGTCGGGGCTATCCGTGGATGAAGTCTATGCCCATGGGAGGGAAGAGGAGGAGCGGGGAAGCATCCAGAGAGCTTGCGCATGTGAAGCCAGAGATAGAAGCTTGCGGGCGGGCGGCGCGCGTGCGAGGGCAGCAGTAGGAGGGAGAAGGAGGAGGGGGCCAACATCGTGTCGTGTCCCGGACGTCGAGGCACCTCGACTGGCGCAAGGGGGAGGCCCAAGGTGGCCGGGCGCTGCGGATTGGGGGTGGCTACAGTGCGGGTGTGCACTGTAGTGCGCTCCGGAGCACGCCAATTGCATGCCAGGGCATGTCTTTGGCTTGGTGGGCGCGGCCACTTTGTCTGGGGGTCAGATGAGGACTAAACAAGGGGGTGGTGGCCTTGGATGCCCTGGGGAGCCAGTAGGAGAGGAGAGAGGCAGAAGAAGAGGGAGAGAGGGGCTATCCAGGGAGGTAGAATGAGGATTTTCACCCCTCAATCATTGAGCTCTGGTCATGGGAGAGTTACTGGAGGTAGAAGGTGACTAGGAAATGCTGTGGTAAAAAGTTGGGCTCAAGGAGAATATTGTAAGTGGTCAAAATGGTGATCTTTGGAAAGTGACAGAAGGTGTTTGATGCAAATTTGGGCAAGCAAATTAACTGCACTTGACATGAGACTTAACAGGATCAAATGTCATATATAAATAGGGTATTCCAGCAAGTTTGAGCTCATTTCAAGAAACTTGCCAATGTAACTTTGGTAAACACTAGAAATCAACAGAAATGGATTTTTCAAGATTAGGTTAAGCAAATCATCTCTCCTTGATGCACCACTTGGTGTAGTGTCATCATTTGGGGTTGTGAGCATTTCCACAAAATTTGAGGCCGCAAGTAAAAAGTTGGCAATGTCGAGTTGTTCAAATTCGGATTTGGTCAGAAAGGGTTTTGGGGCACTTAGATCAAGTTATCCTTCTCCAAAACTTGTGCCATTTGGCATAGATGCATATTTACATCATTTGATCATGTGCACCAAGTTTGAGAGCATTTTGACAAGTTTGGCAATGTAAAATGGCTCAAACTTCAAAATGGACAGAAATGGTTTTGAGGGGATTTGATGATGATTTCTTCATCTTCAAGGCATGAGGCTTTGTAAGATCATCAAATATGTCATATATGACATGATAGAATTTCCTTGGAATTTTTGGAGAATATTTCCTTTGAAAATATTTCAAAAGCGTGAAATATCCAGAAAGGGTTTTGGAAGGATTTGCCCAATATTTTGAACATGACCATGTGTTGAAACTCTTATATAAGGACAATATATGTCCTAGTAGTCTCTCTGAATTTTGGCAAATATTTTTGGAACAGTTAAATAATTTTAACCTATTAAAGACCATTTCTGGCCTAAAGAAAAAGCATTTAAATAAAATATAAAAATAACTTTTAAAATTATAATTTTGTTGTTTATGGGAGTCCTATACCTAATAGGATTCAAATATACTTTTTGAAAGATTTTTCACACCCTAAATAAGGTACTTGCAGTACAAACCTTAATTCAGGGGTTTTTGGAAAACTAATTTTAGAAAATACTATTTCGCCGAAATATTTTTATAAGAAAATACTATACTGGTCTATACACATGGCATGATCATTGGGAAAAGGTATTGGATCAAGGAGATGAAGTATAAGAGTTGGATGATTTATTTTATTTTTAAAGCACTAGCAAACAGCAAACAGAAAACCAATCAAGCAAGGTTAAAACACTCAAAAGTTTTTGCCAAACCACATTTTAGCATGACTATTAGCTTAAGTGTTGTGGCATGAAAATCAGGGTGTGACAACCTCATACTTCCTTACAATCAATTTTTTTCTTGAAGTGATCCTCAATGTTTTGTACCCATATATGTGCCTCCGGCTTGGTCATTGGACAGAGAATACAAATCCATCTTCATCCATCCTCTATTTGTTCCAAGGGTTCTAGGGTGAGATAAGAGAGACAGAGAGGGATACACACCATACAAACAATAGTTTTGAAGAGACGGATTTTATTTTGTGGCCATCTGAAAAACATCAAACAAATGACAGATCACAATCGTTGCATCTACCGTAAGTATATAATAGGGGTTTGATCTTCTAAAGGTCAATAAAACTTCAAAGTCGTCAAACTCTTCAAATCTTTGGAGTATCCACTGTTGTAGCTTCAACACTTCTAATGCATGGTGAAATCCGCTTTACTCCAAAGTGGTCATCAGCTGTCTGAGCTTAGATCCTTCTTGGAGTGGCTTTAGTAAATCCTCCGGGTGGTCGAAAGGAAAACAGGGTATAGTTTAACTACTTGAGGTGAGGGAAAAAATACTTGGTAAAGCTTAGAAAAGATGAGAGTTAAGGGATCTCTTTTGAAAAATAAGTTTAAGAGAAAACATTGCCTAAGGGCTTGCCAGTTTCTGGGGGTCACATCCTACAGTCAACATGAGCTCTGATACCATCTTTTAGTGACCCGACCCGAAGGGATCAAAGTCTCTGTGCTTAATTGTCATCCCTGGATCGGTATGCTGACACACACAATACTCGAGGATTTGTAACAGAGGTAAATCACATGTATAAAGTAACCTAAACACTATTACATCAATCAATATAGCGGAAGTAGCAACAAGGTTGTGGAGTCCCAACAACACCAACGACAAAGTTGAGTGTAGACATCGCAACACTAACGTATCACTTACTCGTCGGATAATTCCTGTAACATGAGACGTTGCAGTCGTGTAGGTCAGTACGTTGAATGTACTGGCAAATTCACACCATGGAATAATAATGAAAAATATAAATCTCTATTTTCATATTTGGCTGGTGGAGCCTCTAAGTTTAATTTTGCATAAAGCTATTTTTTTCCTACAACAAAGGAATAAATTTTATTTTCCTCCCAAGTTTATGCCATTATTGAGAAGGTTCCTCCAACTCAATCCCATAATCTCCAAGTTATTAATAAGGCAGTAATTTCAGTAAAACAGAGTGACGAGATCAACAAATAATCCACTTCTAGATACTCAAAGTTGTCCATAACTGGGGCATGGCTAATCATGATTAGTTTGTACACTATGCAGAGGTTTTTGCACTTTTCCCCGCAAGAATTGATCTCCTCCGTTCAATTACTCGCACTGCATGATGTTTGAGAACTGGATGATCGAGACATAGCCTTTCAGAAGCATTAACTCTTTACTCCGGGTAGACCGATACACCTACTTTCCCCTACATCAGCTAGTCTACCACTAAAAGAGGTCACACAACTTACTCAACTATGCCAGTTCCCATAATGGCTTGTGGTTGCACATGGAAGTTTCTAGACATGAAATATCATATGATCCCCTTGAGCCTAGGTGGCATTCCATAAGGTGATCACACGGGTCCTCCAAGATCCCCTAGGGAAAACACTAGTTTCTCCTGTTTCCTAGACAAGCCACTGGTTTCTCCAGGGTGCCCCAACCATGCCATCCAGATGTGTGTTAAAGTTGCCACCTTAAACTTTCTCTTAATCATTATTTCTCTCATAACTTGCATGAATCTCACATACCAATCCCCGTCTACGAGCATGGCTAAGCAATATATGACACAACGAATATTCCTGGGGTCTGTCAAAGATCATAGGTTCTTACCTCATGAACTACATAGCAAAGCCCCAATTCCTAATCCTACTCATGCAAACTTGTAAGGGTGTGAACTAATGCATAGTAAAAACAGGGTATAGGAAAAATATGATCAAAGTGTGAACTTTCCTTGTACTATTGATGATGATTCTTTGCACTCATAATTCAAGATAGTTCTACTCGTCACACTTCGATCAATCTATCATAGGCAAGCAATTTTATCCACACATAAGCAACCACTCAAATACCCAAAACAAAATGCAAAGGAAAATTGTGAAAACTCCAAAAGAACCTAATCAAATTATTTTGAAAGATCATATCCTAATTTCGGCGAAAAGTGCGGTGATGGCTCATGATGTTAGATACGCCTAGGGATTCAATTTGAAGAAGAAATCAATTGAAAAGGTGCTACAGTTTACAAGATATGATCAAGTAAAACTTCGAGTTCAAATTTGAATCGTTCAAATTTGAAAAGATCTAAAATTGAAACTAATAATGCTACTGGATGTAGGAAGCCAATATGAATATGTAGGAAAAAGAATTACTAGATTGAAAATAATGGTTCAAGTAATTCAACATAGCATTGAATCTGCTTAGAATGTTGTGTAACTACTCTTTGGTGAACTAATAGAGTAATTTAACCATGATCAAAATTATATGTTTGAAAAGATAACACTAATTGTATAAACAGAAATATTTCTTCGATACTAATCCGACGCAATCCGATTCATCGGAAATGGAGTTACGATTAAAAAGATATGATTAAAAGAAGTTTGAATATGAATTTTAATAAATTTCGAAATTTAGAAGTTGTAAAAAGTTTATTTGAGAGATTCACTGGATAGGTGGTATCAAGACAAAAATCTAGGCGCTGGTTTCATCTAATTTGGAATAAAGAACAAAAAGTTATGGTTATTTGAAAAATCAGGACCAAGCTATTTTACGGAAGAAAAGTAGCTATGACTAAAAGAATTCTAGGCCTAAAGTGTAAATACAGAGACTAATTTATAAATTTAATTATTTTACCTTACTAGTCTAGAAATAACAAGCTACGGGAGTATAAAAAAATATGAAGAAAGATATCTTTATAGGGAGAGAAAAGACGACTTCGGAGAGAGGAGACGACCTCCAGAATTCCTGCCGGAGAGAAAAAATATATTTTTCTTTAGTGAGTCTAGTCAAACCAAAATATTGATTTATCCCGAATCAGATGATTTTTGTGGGCTCTATGGGTCTATATTTATAGGTGGAAAAGAGGCTTAAAGGTAAAAGGCTAGGTAATGTGGGACTAAACATAGATGAAAATAAACGAAACAGAAGAGAACCGCATGGGCTAAAAAGCCTTTGCCAGCCGGTCGCACGCCCCGTACGCGCATTTTTTTATATTTCGGCCAAAGCTAATAAAAAACAGGGAAGAAAAAGGAAAAAATGACTGGATAGCCTGGTTCATTTAGGAAAAAAAAGATGAGGCGCCCGCTGCTACTATGCTACGCATGTGGGCGACGGTTAGTTTCATGCGCACGTGCAGTTTTTTTAAATAGAAACAGAAAATAAAGAAAAATAAAAAAATTATATAGGCATATTATACATCAAAATTTTCAGAAAAAGATTTCCTAAATGATGAACATTTTCTCCGAGCCAAATAAATTCCTCAAAAATTTAAAAAATGCAAACAGTACTAGTGGTTCATTTAAAAATCAAATAATTTTTTTTAAATACCAAAATGATATCAAACTCATTTTTTATACTTTTCTACTGTAGGGAATCATTTTACCCCAGTTTCTATATATTTTATTTTTGGAGAAAAGTAATTTGAAAAAAAAAATAACTCCGAATTAAAAGTGGGTTTCAAAATAACTTCGAAGGGACTTTCAATTTGATCCTGTGAAACTTCCAACTCTCTTTCTTAGCATTTGAAGAAGTCATTTTATCTTCTCTCATGAAACTCATTGAGTTGCATAAATTTTCCGAATTTGGAATATTTCCAAATGGAATTCAAATCTTTTCAAAACCCTTTTCATTTATTTAAACGGAAGAAGTCATATCATCTTCACTCTAGGGTTTTGTGATGAAATGAATTTGAATTCATGGAGATCATAAATGCAAGGTGAAAGTTTTGGAAAGTCATTTCATTTCATTCCCTCTCATTCAACTTTCAAAAAGTTTCAAATTTCACTAAGTTTCTAACAACCAACCACACCACAATCAAACAAACAATCAAAATTATTTATTTAATATAACATTACAAAATTTAGAATTTTGGGATGTTAAACCATCGTCTCCTCTGGATTGGTACGGTATGGTGGACGGTTGGGTAGCGATGCACCGGAATTAAGTCGATCTGATGCTCAATCCCTCGAATAGGTGGTAATCCCGGTGGTACATCTTGTGGAAAGACGTCAGCGAACTCCTGCAAAATGTTAGTGACAGCAGGAGACAAAGAGGAAGGCATGTCCTCGAATGAAAATAATGCCTCTTTGCACACAAGAGCATAGCAAACAGATTTGCTTAAATCTAGATCATCAATATCAGGTTTGGTGGCAAGTGAACATCCACTTTTCAATTTAATTTCAGATGCAACATGAGATGATCGATTGTTATTAGGTTTCATTTGTTGCTCAAATTCTTTTGCCAGAATATGATTTTCACTCTTATTTTGCTCCTGCTTGGCTTTACTAGCTCGATGAATATCATCTTTCAAAATGGAATCAGGAGTCATCGGAAGCAAAGTAATATGTTTATTCTTATGAACAAGAGTATACTGATTATTTCTACCATGGGTACATAATTTTTATCAAATTTCCATGGTCTACCAAGTAATAAGGAACATGCTTGCATGGGTACCACATCACAATCAACATAATCAGCGTATGTAACTATACTAAAATACACACGAATAGTACGTGTTACTTTAACCTTGCCGTTGTTGTTGAACCATTGGATGTAGTAAGGATGTGGATGTGGTCTTGTGGTGAGAGACAACTTCTCCACCATCTCCATGCTAGCCAAATTGTTGCAGCTCCCTCCATCTATGATGACGCAAACAGATCATTCCTTCACAACTCCCTTTGTATGGAACAAATTGTGCCTCTTGTTTTGCTCAGCTTGTGTGATCTGCATACTCAAAACATGTTGAGCAACTAAACAGTCATACCTGTCAGCGTCGTCAGCAGCCATGTAATGCGTCTCTTGTTTAGAATCATCTCCAATGTGTTCCTCACATGTAATAAGAGCCCAAGTCTCCTCATCATAGTCACTAGTGAACTCATACCCACCATCCTCAGTAGCAATCATCACACGCTGAGATTTGCATTCCCTCGCAAAATGACCTCTTCCCTTACAACGATGACAAATAATATCACTTGTGTGCCCTGTTGATGCCATGGATGAAGAGGAGCTCTGTGTAGGCCCGGTGGATGTGCTCTTGGCAGAGAGTGGTGATTCTGCCTGCTTTCTTGTATCACGGCTGGAGGTGGGAACCGGCGGAGGTGCCGGTGTAGCAGAATGTGTGGAAGTAGAAGATGCACGCGGTGTCCAGATGAAGGTCGACCTGCAGAATAGTTAGTCCGCGCCAATGCCTTTCGATCCTGCACTTCACGTTCAGCTTTGTAAGCAAGATGGAATAAACGAGTGATATTATTATACTCCTTATACTCTAGAATGGTCTGAATCTCTCTATTTCAGCCACTCATAAAACGTGCAAGCATAGCTTCATTATCCACAATAATACCACATCTAATCATGCCACTTTGTAATTTTTGATAATATTTTTCTACATAATTTTTTCCTTGTCTTAAACACTGTAGATTTTGTAGTAATTCACGTTGATAATATGGTGGAACCCAACGAGTACGCATAGCAGTTTTCAAAGCATCCCAAGTAGTTGGAATATTATTCGGATATAATCCACGATGTTCAGACCACCACACACAAGCAAAACTAGTGAAAGCACAAAGGGCAGCAGCAATACGTCTCTCCTCGGGATATTCTAAACATGTAAACATTGTTCGATTTCTAACTCTCAAGTAAGATATATATCAGGAACATATCTACCCTCAAATGGTGGAATATTCAATTTCAGTTTAGGGAGATGGTCATGATCTCGTACCTGAGGGTGTGGTGCAGCCCTACCATTGTGATTATTTGCATGTCGACGACCTGGTGGTTGCACGTAGTTCTGATTTTAATCACCCTCATCCTCGTAATCTCTCGCGTAATCATCCTCCTCCTCAGTAGCACTCGGAGCCACAAAAGTATCAACAACAGCACCAACAGTTTGGCCAGGCTCAAGAGGGACACGGGTCGCTCGGCGGAGGGCTATTTCGCGACATGGAGGTGGTTGTTGTTGTTGTTGTTGTTGCAATGGTGCAGCAGGTGGAGGTAGACGTGCAAGCACTTCAACAAATTTGGCATCCAACTTAGTGTCAATTGACTTCTCAATGTCATCCATCCTTGCTAGTGTGTTGCCAAAACTGGTCATCACATCTTCTAAATGTTGACCCATCATTTGCTGAAATTTATCATGCAACTCCTTGTTCGTCATGTTCTCCCAATCAGTCTCGTCGACTTGTGATCCTGCCATGGTTAGCAGCAATAGAAACAAACAAAAATATGATCCTACAGACTACTAAAAAATGGTGGTAGTGGGGTCTCACAAATCCGTCAAGCAAATATTAGATTCTTACCAGTTCTTACCCAGCAGCAGGTGGCGATCAGCAACCGTTGTAGTCAAAACTCTCAAAGCTTGGACAAAGCGATTGCCTGTTGGTGTCAAACACACGATGTAGATGTATGTGGAGCTGGGAAGGCTTACGATATGATACAAAAATGTCAGCAATTATCAATTCAGAGATGTAAAGGTGAATAAACGCTCAACGACGGTACTGTGGAGGTCCTAGGCTAGACCGTACTAGAGACGCGAGCCTAGAACACTAACAAAATCATGGCATGCACGTAATCAAGGGGAAAGCACCCTCTGATTTTTTTCGCCTTTTTTTGCTCTCTTTTTTTTGCCAAAAAACACTATAATGGCGAGTGTCTCAAAACAATTCCCAAATCAAAATAACATGATCGGCACAAAACAAATTGACATTTCCCCGAAATCAGGGCAGCGACGACAAAAAATCACTACGATGGCGAGTGTCTCAAAACATTCCTAGGTTCCTAAGAACAGGATAGGGAAAAAAAAATTCACCTGCCAAAATTTTGGCCTAAAAACTGCGTGGGGGTCTCCAGACTTTTTTTTGAGACCTACGCAGGCAAGGAAACATGAACCCCAAACTAGATGGATCTCGAGAACAAACCTAATATGAAAAGAACTCGGATTGGTGGTGGATATATGGTGGTAGGATATGGCAGCGGTGGTGGGATATGGCAGCAGTGGTGGGATATGGCAGCGATGGTGGGATATGGCAGCGGTGGTGGTATGGCAGCAACGATGAATATGGTGCGGCAGCGGCGTGCCAAACTGTGGCATAACACAAAACTCTAAAGGACTAGACACTAAGACCAGCAACTAGACACGACGATTCAACCGCAAACTCAACAAAGCAAAACCCTAAAAAGATTATGTAAACGCTCAGATTGGTTCGGATATGATGAACTAACGCTAAACTGTTTTTGGCTTTTTTGTGGACTATAGGTATGAAGAACAGACTCGATCTAACTATGAAAAACTGGAAAATCTCACAGAGCAACCTAGAAATTTGATACTACTTGATAGAGGCAAAGGTGTCCCGTCTTTCGATGAGATGGTGGCTAATGTTTTGGAGGAAGTCGACTTTGACAATCCGACTACGAACGTGCGAGGACATCGCGCCTTAGCAGTCGCTAAACCAAGTCTGAGAGATTATTGACCATGCTGGAGCACGATCAACCTGACCACGAAGGTCTGTTTCCTGCAGCAAACGAAGAACAAGCAAGAAACTAAGATTCCAATCTGGATATTGCAATTATAAGAGGAAAGCTTTATTGATCAAGGTGGGGTTCTGTGACGTCTTTGTCTGGTCGTTGAACACAAACGAAGTACGCGAAGTTTCAGCTATGGCGAACTTTAATCTAAACAAAACCAAAAGTCTAAACGATGCCCTAAGGGCTGTATATATGGAGAAAGGGAGGGGAAATTTCGTGGCCCCTTGGAGAAGGGGTCTGAAACCAACCCTAACCATGTTTTCCCTACACATACAAACTCTAAAAATAGCCTATACTTTACTATCTCAAAATTAGATGGGCCTGGCCCAATAATAAGGTGACCCAGCACCTATAATAGCCTATGAACGAAATTTATGAAGTGGCAGCTTGTATATTTCGTCCAAGGCTTCATGCACTCATTATGGTGGCTTCAAAGTCCTGAAATCATTACTTGTAACTATGTTCTTGTTTCCCTTGCACATGCCATCATCTCCATGCTTGATCTTTCTCCAATGTTCATCCTTCTTGTCCAAGCTAGGCCGTTCACTTGTAAGCAAGACAAATGTATCCAATTTAGGTAGCATCATATTCTCATAAACATTAGAATCATTACTAAGAAACAAAAGTACTTGGTAATTTAATTGGTGTGCGCGAGCTCTAGTAATTGGTCCAGTATGTATAGCAGCATGGCTTGTGGGTGTAGCAAATGTATTGATGTCCTCATCAATATGTCATCTAGTAAAGGAACCGGAAGAAAAACTGAATACTGAACGCACTTATATAACCTAAAAGGCACTATGATGGCTCCATCTTCACTAATTTCTCTGTAGTTTTGTTTCCATTATAGATCACCTAAAAGTTTACGATTGACCTGAAGAGTCACATTGTTGAGAATTACAATGGCTCCACATGTCAAAGGATAGTTCTTCATTTCTTAACCATCCAAAGAAGATTCACATATGGTCAAAGGCCTGCAGTTAAAAAGCAAGACAATAATTAAGGCGAATGGGATAAGAAGACAACTATGGCACACAAGCATCCTGATGATCATCGTTTACACCACCTGATGATTTTTATAGAAGTATAAATGATATTGAACAATTATACCAGCAAAAACTGATGAAAGTTATCTAATGATTTGACAGGTTATCAAAAACTAAAATATCAACACAAAGGTCTTCACAAAATGGAAATCCTCCTTTTAGAGGGAAAAATATAAGGGCAAATTTTAATCAAGAAATGAAAATCCACGTCAATGCATCAAAATTACAAACTACCTTCTCAATAACAATTCAGCCAGTACATGATTATGGAATGACAATTAAGAATTTAAATAAGCTAGGTAGCTACTCCCTTGAAAGAATAGTAATCCATGTTCATCTTTCTATTCACTTGCATCTTCAGTAAAATGGACGTAAAAATATGTTAGAGGGACCTGTTGTGACGCAGAAACTCCTAGCTGCAATTTCTAAATAAATGTAAAAGGGAAATCCATATTAAAAGGGGGGAAACATAATCATCAAATACAAATTGTGAAGATATATGGGAATTTTTTTAAGTGATTCGCCTTACCTGCTAACTGCAGTGTGATTACTTGTAGAGCAATATTGAAACATGTCCAAAAACCTATAAAAGAGAAAGAATACAATAGTTTGAACCATACATATATGAATGCAGGGTGAGAAAAATAAAACAATGAATCTAGTGTCAATTTGCAAAGTTAGCACCATTGTTCCTTGAAAACATAATTAAAACGACAGAACACAAACTCTTATTAGTTAGTTTTTTAGTGACCCAGGACATCTAGTAAAGAAAAGTTAATATTTAACGTGTATGTGATCATAGATGAGATCAACTTTCCATAGCACATTGACCTACCAGTTTCAGGGAAAGAAAGAATAAGTAGAAAGTTGAGAAGATGTATTAGAATTCTGAAGAATGAATAAAGCATGCCATCACCACCAAGCATCCTTTCATCAGTCCCTGGTTTTCACATCCCCGCGTGAATCTGACTACTGAAACCATGTTGACATAGATTAATTAAGAAGTAACCCACACCAAACTATGTTCTTTGTTACTGGGAGAGCTATGTGGAAGAGGCAATGAAAAACATAGGCCATGGAGCAGGCATACCAAAGAAGCGCTGCCTCCAAAACTGATCTATCGGTCGTCTCCTTAATCTTACTGCACGCAACACATATCATGTTAGCTGGCACAATACCTTACTATGCCTGAAAATGAGAGTTAGTGGCACCATCTTGGTAAGTCAGAGCTTTTCATATAGCAATTTAGATAGATGAAAGGAGCAGCACGGCCTTGTCCATCTCTTCCTTGGTGGATCTGAATTGCAGAAAACTCAGATAGACAAAAGAGCAGCATGACGCCACGGCTTGCTGCCATTTGTTTATCATAGATGTAGCTCATCTGCAGAAAATTCAGATAGGAGGATAAGAGCAGCACGGTCTGCTACTATTGTTCATCACAGATGGATCTCATATGCATTCACATGGACTAGCCATCGAACGTCCGCCTCTGCTCCCATGGAGTGCAGCCATGGAGAGCCGACACCGCTTGCCTCGTCCGTCCTTTCGACAAGGCCAGTCCCTCCACTAGCCGCCACGAAGTCTCCACAGCCTACCCATCCCATAATCCTTAATCCGTCGGACTCGACGGAGCGGTGCTCGCACGCGAAAGGAGAAGCAGCTCTGTCGGATCTTGGGTTTCGACAAAACCCTTGTGGTTCGAACACTGGGGTGCGCACGAAGATCTCTCCTTCCGAGCTCGTCTACTCGCCGAATCCTAAGCCTAGCTCATCAGACCCGAAGAACAAGGGACACAAAGGTTTATACTGGTTCAGGCCACCATTGTGGTGTAATACCCTAATCCAGTGTGGTGTGGTGGATTGCTGATGACCCACAACCGTAAGGGATCTATTACAGCGTTTTTGATAAGTAAGAGTGTCAAACCCAACGAGGAGCAGAAGTTATTGATAAGCGATTCTGAGCAAGAAATTACTGCAAGCACTGAAAGATAACTTTTAGGGGTTTTCTCGGTATAAGCAACAGGAAAGTAAAAGCAAGTAATGTAAAAGGTACTGAGAGTGACAAGTGGCCCAATCCTTTCTTAGCAAAGGAGAGGCCTAGCAACTGAACTTATAAAGACTAAAGCGTTCCTGAGGACACACGGGAGAGGTAGTCATGTGCTTTCACCATATTCCGTATCGATACTATGTTATGTGTTGATAAGTGTTGAGTGGGTGAATCTATGCTAGTACACTCTCTAGACTAAGATGAGTGCACTCTTATGATTAAACACCTTGCAAGCATCCGCAAATACAAGATAGAATTTAAGGCAAAAGCCTAACCATAGCAATACGATCGAGGATCCATTATTCCCTTATGCAAAAGCGTGCGAACTGGGGTTCAGGTTTCTGTCACTCCGGCAACCCACCATAAGCATTCTTTATACATAATGTATTCTCCTAGGTCCTTAATAAGGCGAAGTGTTGGGTGTTCGACTCACAGAACACCACTAGTAGAATGACAACACAACTTAAGTATCAAACAACACATATTACTTCAACAGCATATGACTACTAACAACAAGACTTTCCCCATGTCCTCAAGAACTAAGGTAACTACTCACGAGACATAAAAGAGACCATGATCAGCGGGGATAAATATGTGATAAACAATCTGGACATAATAATATTTCTCCAACAAAACTCAATAGCATTCACCACAAAGTAGTAATCAACACTGATGGAGTAGAGAGGATAGGTAGTACGAGTTACAACACGAGTTGCGATTGTAAGATGAGATTTGGATGAAGATGGAGATGGTGCTGGTGTTGGGGATGATGTTGATGATGATCTCGATGATGCCCGTGACGATGGTGACGATCTCCCCTTCCGGGAGGTGATCTCCCCGGCGGAATCTGCCCGCCGGAGATGCCCTTTTCTTCTCTGTAGTGTTCCGCCTCGTAGCGGCGGCGGAACTCCGTAAAAAGTCTTCCTTTTAGGGTTTTCGGAGAACGGAGAATATATATGCAAAAGGGGGCATCCGGAGGTGGGCCAGGGGCTCCAGGCGCCCCCCCTGGCGCGGCCAGGGGGGGCGCCCCCAGGCCGCCTGGGCACCCTGTGGCCCCCCTCTGGCTCCCATTTTGCGTGTCTTCGTGATTTATCTGAAAAATACCTCCTGTCAATTTTCAGGTAATTTGGAGGTATTCTTCTTCAGCAACTCAGCGTCCACTTTTTACTGCTGAATCCTGCGTCTGCTGTTCCGGCATCGGAGAGTTTGCAAACTGTGTAAAATAGACCAAAACAACATAAGAACATCACCGTAACGTGAAATATATCAATGAATAAGGATAAATTATGATACAAAATAGTGATGCATTTTGGACGTATCAACACCCCCAAGCTTAGACCTCGCTTGTCCCCAAGCGAATATGAACTCGGTAAACCTGTCCACAAGTTTAGAGAGTGAAGTGTCGATAAATAGAATACGGACAAGAAGCATCATAGTTTCTCTACCTACTCAAATATCCTCAACAGCTATCTTCAACTCATAAGGCCCTTATGAAAGAGTGATAACACTTATATTCGAAAGTAGGGCTAAGGAAACTCATTATATCATGGCAAACATGTCCTTTGGTCAAAGAACAACAATAGATTTAACGTTTGCTCTTATATTTGATGAATTGAAGCTTTTTGAAAATAACATGTTAATAGGCAAGAAGTGAAAGTGTTAACACAAAGGAAGATGTTTGCCTTAGCTGGGCATGACAAACAACTTACTTATCGAATGATAATGTCAACAAGGATATGATATGACAAATCTTAATGCAGCTTTATATGAATGAATCCTTATCAACATCAAGCGTCTGCTCTCTTTGAGAAATAGAAGGAAGTAGAAGTAACTGACTCAACTTAAAATTAAAAGATAGGCCCTGCTCTAGGGTAGTAGGGAAAACTCATGTGCTATCCTCAAATCAAACAGAATGAAAACAAGTTTTTAGTGGTGCATGATTCGTCAACGAATGCTAATAGATAACTCAATTACTTTTTGAGATGGACAAGTTTCGAGGAACGGCTCCCGCACGAGGACGATAACACCCTCTTATTCTCCTTTGTTTATCACTACCAAAGTTTTCTGATTTCTCATGAACAAAGCGTGAAGGAGGGTTTGTTTGTTATATTATTTTTAAGCCGGGCGCACTCTATGCCAGCTCCTTCTCGTATTATGGGTTTGCACATTATACATGCAATCCCGGGGTGAAGCTTGTTCAACTCAAAAAGACTATGAATTAGCTATTACTTCCTCATGAGCTAAAACAGAGGCACAAAATAAAAGATTTTAGAACATTTGAGGGTAACACATGTAATGCCCAGGATGGGACTATACCTCCTACGTGTCGAGGCACGACTTAAAGGTATAAGCCCATCCTAGAATGATCTCAAGTTTGGTATCTTTGCACAACTCATGTAAAAGAGGGATTAAATTGCAAAAGGAGATAGTTGGCTTACACTCGCCACTTCACACAATACAATACATAAGCAATCATCATTCAGAACATCACAACCCGACTACGGGTGAAGATCCAAAAGAAAGATACCAAAACAACATAAAGCCACAGGTCAGGATCGAATCCTAGTAGAAACCACTACTGATCGTCGAAGCGTCACAAGCAAACGGTCAAACTCTTCATCGAGCTCCCGGTGAAGAACTGATCCAACTCCTGCATCAAACTCGGCTGAACCTGCATCTGGTGTGGTGAAGCAACTGTGAGCCACAGAGGACTCAGCAATCCCGTTCCCGGGTAACAAGACTATTTAAGCCTTGGGTGAGGACAAGGCTGAAGAAAAGAACGAGAGGTGAAGGAACAACAAGAGTCTGCAGCAGCAACTAGCACTAACTTACGCAAAAGAGAGCGAGAAGAGAAGTGCATCGGTCGAAAAATGATCACGAAGTGATCCTAACTAAAGCCGGTCAAACATAACCCTACCGTGTTCAACTCCCGAATCCCTATTCGGAAATTGACAGTCACGGTACACACGCTGGTAGTGTATTAGAAAATTGTGTCAAGTTATCTACAACCGGAATTAACAAGCTCCCATCTGCCACATAACCGCGGGCACGGCTTTCGAAAGTTCAAACCCTGCAGGGGTGTTCCAACTTGGCCCATCACAAGCCCACGATCCGCGGAGTCGCAACTCCATAGGTGGGAAGACCCGAGTATTCTCGGAATCCCGTGCTCGAGTTAAACCGAACTAAGGTAAGGCTAATCCAGCAAATCCTCCCGGCGTGTCGACACCCTGATAGTAGCCGCGCGTATCTAAGTCTCAGGACACGACCGGATGGGCGATTCTACGGGTGGATACCAAATACCTCGGGTTGCCCCAAGGCGGCCCCGCAGAACCCCCGTTTGGGACCAACACCATCAGCGCTGGCCCCCCCTGCTATGTAGAATTAAGAACCCGAGGGTGCGACCCCCTATGCAATTTAATTATTTAATTAAGTTGTTATGATGAGGCAAATAGTACCAAATGTTGGGACTTGCTAGAAAAGACTTAGCACTTAGCGGTTTATCAAGGGGGTCCCATACACCCCAACCATGTTAGGAACGCAAAATCAAGGAACATAACACCGGTTTATACGGTTCCTAACGGCATGAGTGGAACAAAACACCAAGCAAAAGGCTTAGCCTTCCACCCTGCCAGTATATAGATGATTTCATTTAAGCATTTATATAGTGTGATATAACCCAACCAAACTTCAACATGAAGCGAGCATCTTCAATCTTCACCTGCAACTAACAATGCTATAAGAGGGGCTGAGCGAAGCGTACTTAGCCAAGCAACGGTTTGCATAGGTAGGTTGGTTAAACATGGCAATTGGTTACAAGTAGGAGGCTGACAGGAAAACATGGGCATCGAGTCAAAACTAAAGAACGATACTCTAGCAATAGGCAAAGATAGTAATGGTATCCGGGTTCGGTCATCTTGCCTGGGATTCCACAAGGGAGAAGAACGGATCCAAGAAGAAGACGGAGCAACAGTCGAGCGAATCCTCACAACTCCGGAACGAAACCGAAGCTATCAAGAGAAGCAAACCGGAAAGAAAGAAACAACACGGTAAACACACATATCATAAACAGGGCATACGATGCGCAAACAAGTATGATGCATGTCCGGTTTAAATATGCATGGCATGGCAAAGTGCACAAACAAAACTACAAGTTAAGTGGAGATCAATATGCAACGAGTTTCATATTGACGAAACACCACAATAATTATTTAATTGACTCTCGTTATTAACAAGACAAGATTAAATGTTTATAACATGGCAATAGGTGAAGCATAATAAAACTATACTAACTAGGCATTTTAAATGAGGCCGGAAATAACAACAACATATCCGGAAAAACCCCATGAGCATGTTTAATAATTATAAGCAAACAACAATTAACCATATAATGTTGTTATCATGATGCGGATGACATGATCAAGTTTATGCAAGTTTTATTAAAAGGTTGACTTAAAGGAGATATGAAGTATTGTCACCGTGGTGGAAAGGAAGGGGGCCACGACAACGATCCGAAAATGATGCAACGGCATCATATCGGTTCCGGTATCTCGTTGAGAGACCGGTGCAAAAGGTGACGAAGCGAGTCAAACGAGATGATGGGGTGTTCCCGTTGCCGGGTTCCCACGAGTCGGTGACGAGGCAACCGAGGAACACGACAAAAGAGGGCACAACGGACACGAAGCACACACGAGGAGCATTTCATACAACCACAACAAGCATCACACGGGTCACGTCTCGGGGTTATACCTTTGAAACAATTGTTTCGGGACGGTTCGAGATCGTAGAGGGACGTAGAGGAAGTAGTGGTTCACATCATCGTGTCGTGGTACTTGGCGAATTCCTCGTTTCCGGGCGACGGTAGTGGTACATGCCGTAGAGGTACTTGAGGGTGCCGACGGATCCGGGCGTCGGTAGGGGTACTTGTCGCGGTCGTCGTCGACGTAGGGGTACACGTTCGTAGTGGGAAGTAGTTGTTCCGTTCGTCTTGGCGGTTCCACGACGGCGGTAGTTGTTCACGGTCATCGGTAGTCGTTCGAGTCGTCGTGGACGTAGTGGAACTTGGTCTCGGCGCATCGAAGGGGTACTTGGTCGGGTCGCCGTAAACTCGTTCGGGTCATCTGTCAAAATTACAGCACAGGCAACAATACAAACAAAAACGACAGCAACAAGGGACAGCGGCGGACGGCACGGCTACTGGCCGAGGCAGGGCGGAGGAAGGTTCGCGGGCGAGGTGGCTGGACTCGCAGCTCCTGGGGCGCCGATGGAGACGACGGCAGAGGGAGGACGCCGCGGTTCAGCGCGGAGGAGGAGCTGTGGTCACGGGCCGGCCTGGCTGGAGGAGGGCTCCGGCGCGGCGGCCCTGGAGGATGGGGAGGGAGCCGCGACGAGGGAGGCCACGGCGCTCGGGGGCCGCGGCTTCTGGCCGGCCGGAGGAACGCCGAGGGCGCGGCAGGCTGGCGGCAGAGGAGGAAGGCGCTTGGGGGCCGCGGCTTCTGGCCGGCCGGAGGGACGACGAAGGCGCGGCAGTCCTGGCCGGGGGCGCTCGGGGCCGCTGCTGGCCGGGCACATCGGGCGCCAGGAGAAGGGAGGCAGGGGCGCGGCTGCGCGCATCGGGAGGCGAGAGAGCGGTCGTGGCCGGAAGGAAGGTGGTCGGCCGCTCGAGGCCTCGGGCTGGAGGGAGCGAAGCGAGCGGGCGAAGATCGAGGGATGGGGCAGCTGGTCGAGGGGAGCGATGGGGAGATACGGGGTCGAGGGGTTCCTGGCGAAGGGAGAAGGGAACGATCGAGGAGAGGGGAAAGAGTGCGGCGGCGGCACGAGGGAAGAGAAGGAGCGAACCGGTCGATCGGGGCTCGGGCGACAAAGGCGCTAGGGTTCGGGGGGAGCTGGGCCGAATGGGCCTAAGGGTGAGATGGGCCTGGGAGGGAGGAGAGGGAGCTGCCTCTTTTATTTATTTTCCTTAGCAGAAAAATAAAAGAGAAGAAAGAAAGAAAAAAAGGAGGGGAGTAGGAAAAAGTTAGCACCTGGAATTATATTTTTCTCGGGCTCATAAAAATAAGCACGACCGAAGAAAAATACAAAAGGCCAGCTCGGAAAATAATTCAAACATATTTGAATTTAATTCAAATAGTTTGAACTAAGACTTGATTATAGAAGTGTCCAAAAATGTTCAAATTTTTGGAGGAACCTCGAAACAACGGAAAAGAATTATAGGCAAGGTCTAGAAGGTGAAACTAGAAGTGAAAAAGACATGGGGAAAATGCAAGTGTGTTAGGTTAATTCCAACGAATGGAATATTTAAAATATAGCTCCCTAGTATTGAGAGGCTTTTATATGTTATAAAGAGAAGTCACCTTCCCTCGATTTAAATGGACCAAAGGTCCACACGATTTATTTAGGTTGAGATGCAAAATAAATTAATGACATGATGGCATGATGACATGATTCAATGCAAAAATAAATAACACAAGCACAAAGAACACAAGGGGAAACCCCGGAACATCTAGAACTTCTGGAATCTTCTGGAATCTTCTGGGATGTCGGTCTCGGGCGTCACAACTCTCCCACACTAACAGAGGATCTCGACCCGAGATCCTAGAGATATCACTGGGTAAAACGGAAGAGGAAGAGGTAAAACAAAGTTGCTTCTTTGACAGACGAGTGAAACCAAAGAACCTTGAGAAGTTGAACAAGTGGAAAGAAAGAATGCAACAGAGATGAATGAAGTTAAGAGCACTCCGTTAGAAAAAGTAACAAGGAACATTACGAGAACCTTGAAGGTTGAAAGACATGAAACTAGAGCTTACGGACCAAAAGAATATGGAACTGCAATGGTATAGCCAAGGAATAAGAATGACAGAATTTGGACAGCACTCCGTCTGAAAATGGAAGGAATTAACAAGAACTTGAGAAGATGGAATGATACTTGATGAAAACAACAACATACTGCCTCTGAAACAAATAAAAGAATGGTACAAGGGTAAGAAAAGATTCTGACAGCACTCCGGTTAAAAGATAGGCAAAACTTGATAAGATGAGGGAACTAGAATGGAGGACACAACTCTCCAGATAAATGATAAGCAAGGAAAGAACATGATCTCGATAAAACGATATGATGGTTTGGAGAGAGCAACATAACAAAACCTCCGGAATGAAAGAATAGCATATAGATCCATGAAAGAATTGAACGGAGAGAAAAGACAACTTCTCTCAAAATTGAATTTGAAAGAGCATCTTACGAAGAAGGTTGAACAGAGTTGTTGGAAAAATCAACAACGAAAAGAATAAGCTCGTTGTGGGCTTTAGTAAAGCATCTCAAAATTATGAGGTGACAACCAGCCACTAACGAAAACAATTGATTGGATTGAGATCAACAAGGATATGAAAAACTTTCACCGGAATGATAAATGAAGAACTTGGGTCATTTATAAGCACCACAATAGCAACAATCCTTAGGGAAAGCTTTTAGGTGAAATACAACCCAAGATAACTCCAATGAATAAATTGAATGGTTGGAAAGATCTTCTGAACAAAGAAAATGATGGGTTTAAATATCTCATTCTTGATAACTTGTGAATCATGAAACATGAAGGGAAAATTGTCAAGAATGACATAACACCATCTGAAAAGATAAGGTAGAAGGAATTACACTTGGAAAGCATGATGAAGAATGCTTGAACTCCCACAAGAATGTTGATGAAGACTTCAAGGATGAATTAAAACATGATGAACCACCATGAGAACTCCGGTAATGAAAGCATGAGAAGTGAAAGATGAAAAGAATAAGATTCAAGGCCTACGATGAATTAGATGGAGGTTTGAAATGATATAATTGAAATAACTTGAAGCTCCGGAAAAGAAGATGAAAAACTTGGAACCGAGAATATGATATGATGAACAAGCTCCAGACAACAGAATTAAATCACCTGGAAGGAACAAGAATAAGATTTATGTCATGCATCTCCTTCACCAATTTAAATTGATGACAACCAAAGGATTTGGCATATTACTTTTTCTCGTTGGAAAGGATTAAAGAGAGATCTAGCACAAGCTCGGATAATTATTCAACGAACCACCGGTAGGATTGTGAAAAGAACAAAAGAATTAAAACGATAACAACGGAAGAGTAACTTGAAAGAATCACCATAAGAATATGGAGACGAACGAAGAGGCATCAATGAAGAATATTTGGAGGACGAAGTTGAAAACTGAGAACGAAGAAATATTCTGAAATGATGGCCTTCGGAGGATCACAACGGAAAGAATTCATGAAATGCTTCAGATGGTATGAAAATAATTCCACACAATCGAAACAATAATGAGGATGGCATGAAGCTAGAACCACGAATCTTGAAGAGAACGGCCAAGATTTAAGAGAAACACTTCTCCGGTCTTCAAATGTTGAGAATGAAGACGAGACATGTCATGAAGAATTGTTGAGCACTCCGGAATGAAGAATTAAAAAGGTTGAACCAATGATGAAAAAAGAATTTGAAAGCGATATTGGAGAAGGCATGTGACTGATGGAAATCATTCTTACGTCACACTTTGAAAAGAATTTGAGTATAACTCCAGAAAATAATTAGAAGAGTCAGGTAAGATCCTGGAAAAGACCTGTGGGTTAGGGCCCACTCAAAGAAATCACCGTTGAAAAAGATTGCTTAAGAGATATTGCACCGGTTGAATTAAATGGCTTGAGTAAGAAGACAATCCTCAAAATAACTTCAACGGATTAAGACTGGAATTATGAATCTTGAGCACTCCGGATATGAATAACAAGAGGATAATGATTAATTGGTGCACCGGAATAAGAAAGCATTGTGAAAAGAGGAAAAAGGATAAGAACAACACCAAATTCTTGAATTACATCCACCAGCAGAATTAGAGAACAAAAGAATGATGAACTTGAAGCTCTTGAGCATCTTCACGATCAAACACCGGATAAGAACATTGAAGGAAAAGAATGAAGAAACATCACATGAATAAAATGGATACTTCATCTGAGAATTCTTGCTCTGAGAAGAAGAAGGGTGGGAGGGTGGGGAAAAAACAAAGACAACTTGGGATGAACAAAATGGACACCGGTTGAAAAGAATTTAATATGACCATCTTGATGATCAAGAAGGAATAGCACTCCCATAGAAGTATGAGAACACCGATTAGGAAAGGTATGGAATCAATATTTGACATCGAAGCAACTCGAATACCAGAATCAAAACAAAAACAAAGGTAGATGTGCAGCATGATCTTCACAATATCATCCGAGCAAAGAATTGAACGAATGAATTCCACAGGTACATCAACTTGACGAGAAGCCACTTGGAGAGCAAAAGGTAAATAAAAAGGAACAAGGAACAGATAGAACAAATACAAGATAGGAGTTTCGTTCGACATCTTCGTGCTGAAAGCTCATGGAACGTGTTACAAAAGGGTTTTGCAATCCCCGGATCAGCATAGCCAAGGACCCTTTAAGATGCAACTCCCGATCAAAACAAGTCCATAAACCACTTCACTCAATGTAGAACCCCAAACTTCATATCGTGCATCCGTTGGAAGAATGCCTAGAACTACTAGATGAACCCACCTATAGATTTCCGAAAGTTTCCAGTTATGCAATCAGGTGTTGGGGATACACGGGAAGCACCGCGCAATCAACTCTAAACCTACATCCAGGTGTATCCATCCTTCAACACATAACCAGTCTTTCTCGGAAACTGTGTACCTCGGACCTTCGAAAAGCATCCACTATAACAAGCTATGGCAATACTCTCGAACTACCTCCCCAGTAATGGGTGATGTCGGGGTTATCTTGCCACTGGCCGTATAGGAGAGATTTTCGATGTCGGCCGTCTTAAGTATTTAGTACTGCCGCGATATGCTTGTGACAACAATACCCCGAAGCTCAACTCCTCGGTAACAGGAGGCATCGAGAACAATATCCTTGTCACAAGAACATCGAAACAATCCCAGAATACTCGCGGGATCCTAAAAAAAAATTTGGTGCAATTTTTGAAAGTAGAAGAGGTAAGAGTAGACGTCAGGAGTCCTCACCAGAGAGAAAGGGGATGAGAAGCAAAGAAATCCTACTCTCCGATATAATATAGGACTCAAAAAGTTTTCAGTGTGTGCCTAGACTCAACCGTCAACGATTCGATCAAACAGTGGGGGCTTCTAGGTCGGAGAAGGCTCTGAATACCAACTTGTAATGCCCAGGATGGGCTTATACCTTTAAGTCGTGCCTCGACACGTAGGAGGTATAGTCCCATCCTGGGCATTACAACACATAAATTATATACTTTAAGGAGGTGGTAGCGGAATACCACGAGTAGGTAGGTATGGTGGACTCATATGGAAGGTATTGGCTTAAGGTTATGGATGCACAAGCAGAATACCGCTTAGTACAGAGTTAGGCTAGCAAAGGTTTTGAAAGAACAGACAATTGATGATGACTAAGATGCAAAGCAATATAAAGCATGAACATTGGAATAAGCATAACACATCAAGATGTCTTCCTTGTCAGCATAACACTTCAAGCATAATAACATAAAGGTTTTGGCTATGCTGATAATTTAAGAAAATCATGCTTGTTGTTATGACCAAAGCTATATTTGCCAAGATTAAATAAAGTTTCATAGCCATACCTGACATAAGGTCAATACTCCCCATAAGAATCATCATATAAGGTCGATTGCGTGAGAGAATACCAAGTGCAGCAAAAGGAACCGATAAACTTCTCATTAATATTCCATCATAAATGACTCCACACTCACGGATACAATTCCTCACCGAAGGAGTGATAGACCTCAATGCACACACCTATCTCATATAACAACCTCCCTAGACATGATACGACTCTACTTGACTCTAAAAGACAAAAGGTAGAGATAAAGATACCGGGTACTCCCCCAAGCTTGGAACAAGCCAAGGGAATGCCATTACCCCAGGAGATTTCACTCATCGTCCTTGTTGGCGTTGATCAAGTAGTCCTTGGCGAAACGCTTCCATGGAAGGGGTTCTCCAGTCTCATATGAGAAGCTTGTCTCCTGAATCCTACATTCAGCACCCAAACCCATGCGCAGAAACCTTAGTTCGTACTCATAGTTCTGGTTATGTAGATCATTAATTTGCCCTTGGAGTTCTATAATTCTGTCTTCAGATGCGGCGATTCTTTCCCACATCTCCTTCATCTCCTTCAGGAAGTAGTTCTTCAGCTCGTTGGTGATGTCAAAGTTAGCTTCGACACCACGCTCGATCATCTTCTTGTACTCGAAGACTTCTTGCTCCACTTCTTCCAGCCTGGCCTGGATGCTCCCCTCCTTGATAGGTCCCTTCAGATCTTCTTGATGAAGGACACCGTCCTCCATCCGAACGCCTGAGGGTGCTTCTTCACCACAGCGAGGTAAGGGTTGATGACGTTGACGACGAACTTGTCCATGGGGGAACTTGGAGAAGCCATGGCACCTAAATTCAACTGAAAGATTCCCTGGCAGAAACAGATCGAAGAGAAATCACGCGAAATCGCAAGATACGTTGCCGGAACAATCCGGGCAAATATATAGGAAAAATTTATGCACAGAAAGGAAGGTAACAGACCAAAGAGGGGTCGGAGACGGGCTCCCGGGTGTCCAGGCGGCCTGCCGGCGCGGCCCAGGGGGGGCGCGCCAGGGGGGCGCCTGGACTCCCTAGAGGTCGTCTCCGGCTCCACTTAGACTCGAAATTTTACTAATTTTGCAAAAACTCGTAATACGGAACTTTTATGATGGTTTGCGGTGTTTCCTTACCGTACTACATACCTTTTCTTTATTCTGCTTCTGCTGGCGTCTGAAACAGGGTTGCAACATGTTCTTCATGGCTTGTTGTGTATATTATATTCACATCAACATTGACAGGGTCTCCTGCTATGTAATGTTTAAGTCTTTGCCCATTCACAACTTGAGGTTTGGTGCCTTCAAAATTGTTAATCTTAATTGCACCAGACCGATAAACTTCTTCAATATGAAATGGTCCTTCCCACCTGGAAAGTAGTTTACCTGGAGAAAACCTGAAACGGGATCTAAACAACAAAACTTTATCACCAACATTAAATTCACGTTTCAGAATCTTCCTATCATGCCACTTTTTTACCTTTTCCTTGAACATTTTAGCGCTCTCGTAAGCTTCACTTCTCCATTCATCTAGAGAAGTCAAGTTCATGAGACGCTTCTCACCAGCTAGTTTTGGGTCAGTGTTAAAGCTCTCTAACAGCCCAGAAAGCTTTGTGCTCTAACTCTAATGGCAAATGGCAAGCCTTGCCATACACCATCTTATAGGGAGACATGCCCATGGGGTTTTTGTAAGCAGTTCTGTATGCCCACAAAGCATCTCCTAACTTGTTTGACCAATCCTTCCTATTTCTGTTTACTGTTTTCTGCAAGATCAACTTAATCTCTCTATTGGTGAGCTCAACTTGCCCACTAGTTTGAGGATGATATGGTGAAGCAATTCTATGATTAACATCGTATTTAGCCAAAGCTTTTCTAAAAGCTTCGTGCATGAAGTGTGATCCCCCGTCAGTCATGAGATACCTTGGTAAACCAAACCTAGGAAAAATTACATCTTTAAGCATTTTCAAAGATGTCTTGTGATCAGCACTTTCAGTGGGGATTGCTTCAACCCACTTGGTCACATAATCAACAGCTACTAAAATGTGAGTGTACTTGTGCGAAGAAGGAAAAGGACCCATAAAATCAAAACCCCAACAATCGAAAGGTTCAATCACTAGTGAGTAATTCATAGGCATCTCATTCCTTCTACTAATGTTACCAACTCTCTGACATTTATCACAGGGTAAAACATAATTTCTAGCATCTTTAAAGAGAGTAGGCCAATAAAAACCTGATTGAAGAACCTTATGTGCAGTCCTCTCACCGGCATGATGTCCTCCATAGGGACTATCATGACACCGTCGGAGAATGTCCTTCTGCTTATGTTCCGGAATGCATCTTCTCACGATCCCATCGGGACCTTCTTTGAAAAGATGTGGGTCATCCCAAAAGTAGTGCCTCAAATCATGAAAGAACTTCTTCCTTTGCTGAAATGTTAGACCTGGAGGAAAATACTTTGCAACAATAAAATTAGCATAATCTGCGTACCAAGGATCGGAAAGAGATTGTACTTTTACAACGGCAAGTTGCTCGTCTGGAAAACTATCGTTAACTGGGATGGGGTCGTGCGGTATATTTTCCATCCTTGAAAGATTGTCCGCCACCGGATTGTCTTCCCCTTTCCTATCAACAATCTGCAAATCAAATTCTTGAAGAAGGAGTACCCATCTGATAAGCCTTGGCTTGGCATCCTTCTTTGTCATAAGATACTTAATGGCAGCATGATCAGTATGAATAATAACTTTAGAATCAACAATATACTGCCTAAACTTATCACAAGCAAAAACTACAGCCAAGAATTCCTTCTCAGTAGTAGCATAATTTCTTTGAGCACTATCAAGGGTTTTACTAGCATAATGTATAACATTCAATTTCTTATCAACTCTTTGTCCTAAAACAGCTCCAACAGCAAAATCACTTGCATCACACATAATCTCAAAAGGTAAATTCCAGTCAGGTGGTTGTACTATAGGAGCAGTTATTAAAGCTTTCTTAAGGACTTCAAAAGCTTCCTTACAATTTTCATCAAATACAAAAGGAACATCCTTCTGGAGAAGATTAGTGAGGGGTTGCGAGGTTTTAGAAAAGTCTTTCATAAATCTTCTATAAAAACCTGCATGACCGAGAAAACTGTGAATACCTTTGATGTCCCTTGGATAGGGCATCCTCTCAATAGCTTCGATCTTGGCCTTGTCCACTTCAATTCCCCTTTTGGAAATCTTGTGACCAAAAACAATTCCTTCATTAACCATAAAGTGGCACTTTTCCCAGTTGAGTACCAAATTTGTCTCCTCGCATCTCTGCAAAACTTTATTAAGGTTGTGAAGACAATGGTCAAAAGAAGTTCCATAGACGGAGAAATCGTCCATGAAGACTTCCATAATATCCTCGCAGAAACCATGAAAGATAGCAGACATACACCTGTGAAAAGTAGCAGGGGCATTACATAAACCAAAAGGCATACGCCTGTAAGCATAAGTACCAAAGGGACAAGTAAAAGTGGTCTTCTCTTGATCAACAGTGTTAACATGAATTTGAGAGAAGCCAGAATAACCATCGAGATAACAAAAGTGGGTATTTTTGGATAACCTTTCAAGCATTTGGTCGATGAACGGCAACGGATAGTGATCCTTTCTGGTTGCCTTGTTCAACTTCCTGTAATCAATACACATTCTATATCCAATAATAATTCTCTGAGGTATTAATTCATTTTTATCATTAGGAACCACAGTTGTACCTGCTTTCTTAGGAACACGATGTACCGGACTTACCCACTTACTATCAGCTATAGGGTAGATAATACCTGCGGCTAGAAGCTTGAGAATCTCAGTTCTCACGACATCCATCATCTTCGGGTTCAACCGTCGTTGATGATCAACAACTGGTTTAGTATCAGGCTCAAGGTTGATAGTATGTTGACAGATAGATAGACCAATACCCTTAAGGTCATCAAGGGTATAGCCAATTGCGCCTCGGTGTTTACGAAGTACTTCCAATAATCGCTCCTCTTCATATCCTGAAAGGTTAGAATTGATAATAATAGGATATACTTTCTTTTCATCTAAATAAGCATACTTGAGCGTATCGGGAAGCGGTTTAAGATCGAACACCGGGTCTTCTTTCGGTTTTGATAAAATTCCCAAAGGTTCAACCGGAAGGTTGTGCTTCAGGATAGCAGGCTGTCTCAAGAATATTTCATCTAGTTCATTTATTTCCTGCATATGCAAATCATTCTCGTGGTCCTCCATGTATTGCTGCAAAGGATCATTAGGGGGAATAGCAATAGAGGCAATACTTTCAATAATTTTATCATCACTAGGTAAATCAGTACCACGAGGCTGCTTAGAGAACTTAGAAAAATTAAATTCATATGGCTCACCATCGAATTCAACAGAAACTTTACCTTTCTTGCAATCTATTATAGCTCCACAAGTTCTAAGAAAAGGACTACCAAAAATAATTGGACAAAAATTGTCCCTCTCTGAACCAAGTACTGGAAAGTCGGTAGGGTATTTTACCTTTCCACATAGGACTTCAACGTCCCTCACAATTCCGATAGGAGAGATAGTTGTTCTATTTGCAAGATGAATAGTAACATCAACTTCTTCAAGTTCACAAGGGGAAATCTCACCGATGATCTCTTCATAAAGTGAATAGGGGATAGCACTTGCACTCGATCCCAAATCGCATAGCCCATAATAATTGTGATCTCCTATTTTAACAGATACCACTGGAGTACCTGAAATTGGGCCTTTATTCTTGGTTATGACAAGGTTAGTGGAAACATCACAAAAATTTATATTGGAATCCAAAACATCATTAGTAGCAAGGTCTTTAATCAATGCAACTTGAGGATCGACTTTGATCTGGTCCTCAGGCTCATCAACTCTTCTCTCACTTTTATTTATTATGCCTATCACAAGAGAGTGCTCCCTTATCCTCGTGGGAAAAGGAGGCTTTTCATATATAACTGCAGGCAAAATAGGGTCAGCAACATAATTATCAATAGGTGGTTCTTTAAAAGGTTCATGGTGCTGGTCTCTCTTCTTTTTAAAAGAATCAACGTGAGAGGCAAAATTCTTACACAAATCAATCACTAGATGGGAATCAAGACCAATCTTAGAGCAAAAAGTATTGAAGTAATCAGTTTTAACATAGCTCTCAATATAATCATGTTCATAATTTATAGTGGGTTCAATACCTTTATCAATTTCCCAATCTTCGGTATTCCTCTGGACTCTTTCAAGGAGATCCCACCTTTCTTCAACACTCTTCTTCTGAAATACCCCACTAGAGGAGGCATCCAGCATCTCCTTATCCTGACGAGAAAGCCTGGCATAAAAATTTGTAAGTATAATTTCCTTGGGAAGCTTATGAATAGGGCATTTGATCATTAGGGACTTCAATCTCCCCCAAGCTTGAGCAATGCTTTCTCCGTCACGACACCTAAAGTAATAGATATAATTCCTGTCTCGATGAATTTCATGAAGAGGATAAAACTTAGTATAAAAGAGAGACATAAGCTCCTGCTAGTCCAGCAAATGTGAGTTATCGAGAAGCCCATACCAATCTGAACCTTTTTCTATAAGTGATACGACAAATAATTTCCTCATGACAAACTCCCTCAATACACCTGCAAGCTTAAATAATGAACATAGTTGTGACAGATATAGCAAGTGTTCACCGGGATGTCTGTCTCCTGCATAACGATTAGCCAAAACATAATCGATAATACCAGCTGGTATTTTATAAGGCACAATTTCAGTAGGGGGAGGATCAACCACCACAGGTGTGGGGCGTCTTCCCGCAAGCAACGATCCAATAATAGGGTTGTCCCTAAGGACAAGCAGCAGCAAATAGCAAAAATAAAAAACAGAATTATAATAAACTTTCTTACCAGTTTCACTTTACCAATAGCGCTACGCTCCCCGGCAACGGCGCCAGAAAATGGTACTTGATGACCCACAACCATAAGGGATCTATTGCAGCGTTTTCGATAAGTAAGAGTGTCGAACCCAACGAGGAGCAGAAGGTATTGATAAGTGATTCTGAGCAAGAAATTACTGCAAGCACTGAAAGATAACTTTTAGGGGTTTTCTCGGTATAAGAAACAAGAAAGTAAAAGCAAGTAATGTAAAAGGTACTGAGAGTGACAAGTGGCCCAATCCTTTCTTAGGAAAGGAGAGGCCTAGCAACTGAACTTATAAAGACTAAAGCGTTCCTGAGGAAACACGGGACAGGTAGTCATGTGCTTTCACCATATTCCGTATCGATACTATGTTATGTGTTGATAAGTGTTGAGTGGGTGAATCTACGCTAGTACACTCTCTAGACTAAGATGAGTGCACTCTTATGATTAAACACCTTGCAAGCATCCGCAAATACAAGATAGAATTTAAGGCAAAAGCCTAACCATAGCAATACGATCGAGGATTCATTATTCCCTTATGCAAAAGTGTGCGAACTGGGGTTCAGGTTTCTTTCACTCCGGCAACCCACCATAAGCATTCTTTATACACAATGTATTCTCCTAGGTCCTTAATAAGGCGAAGTGTTGGGTGTTCGACTCACACAACACCACTAGTAGAATGACAACACAACTTAAGTATCAAACAACACATATTACTTCAACAGCATATGACTACTAACAACAAGACTTTCCCCATGTCCTCAAGAACTAAGGTAACTACTCACGAGACATAAAAGAGACCATGATCAGCGGGGATAAATATGTGATAAACAATCTGGACATAATAATATTTCTCCAACAAAACTCAATAGCATTCACCACAAAGTAGTAATCAACACCGATGGAGTAGAGAGGATAGGTAGTACGAGTTACAACACGAGTTGCGATTGTAAGATGAGATTTGGATGACGATGGAGATGGTGCTGGTGTTGGGGATGATGTTGATGATGATCTCGATGATGCCCGTGACGATGGTGATGACGATGGCGATGATCTCCCCTTCCGGGAGGTGATCTCCCCGGGGGAATCTGCCCGCCGGAGATGCCCTTTTCTTCTCTGTAGGGTTCCGCCTCATAGCGGCGGCGGAACTCCGTAAATAGTCTTCCTTTTAGGGTTTTCGGAGAACGGAGAATATATATGCAAAAGGGGGCATCCGGAGGTGGTCCAGGGGCTCCAGGCGCCCCCCGGCGCGGCCAGGGGGGGCGCCCCCAGGCCGCCTGGGCACCCTTTTGCGTGTCTTCCTGATTTATCTGAAAAATACCTCTCATCAATTTTCAGGTAATTTGGAGGTATTCTTCTTCAGCAACTCATCGTCCACTTTTTACTGCTGAATCCTGCGTCTGCTGTTCCGGCATCGGAGAGTTTGCAAACTGTGTAAAATAGACCAAAACAACATAAGAACATCACCGTAACGTGAAATATATCAATGAATAAGGATAAATTATGATACAAAATAGTGATGCATTTTGGACGTATCAATTGCCTTATAGGTTGGCGAAGAACTAGTACAAGGGAAGAATCGCCTCCTGAGGAGAGGTGTTCTTGTGCTCGGATGAGCTTGCTATGTGTATGGTTGACTCTTTATCAGATGCCCTCTTGGTTGGGTCAGCTCAAGATGAGATGATCCCTGTATGGTGGTGGCTAGTCCTATTTATAGAGGCCTGGGTCCTCTTCCCAAATATTGAGCGGGAAGGGATCCCACAACGGCCAAATTTGAAGGGGGACAACTAGTATAAGCTATCCTGACAAAAGGTGGTCTTCGCCTGCCAAAGGCTCTGGTGGTGACGCCACCATGGGCTTCCTGACGACCTCCGCCCTGCCGTCCTGCTGGTCTTGGTCTCGTTGCACCGATATGGAAACCTTTGCGTGATGCCTCGGGACTCCTCGCCTGCGCCTGCCCCTTTAGCACCAAAGAGGAAAATGGCACCTTGCGCCCGCCTGGCCTTGGTCGTCATGGCTCACGTCATGAGGACCTCGCGAGGTACCCCTTGCCTTGATATCTTTGCTCCTCAGGAGCCAGCCTAGTGAGGCCGCCCCAGGGGAGGTCTTGTGTCTTCCGTCTCACGAGTCTTGGCCCCTCGCGAGGGTCTTGAGTAGTCACTGACGAGGTTGGGCAGTACCAGGCCACTGGACGAGCCATGCCCTAGGCCGTAGGCAGGCAAGTCTGGGTACCCCCGTTCCCAGAATGCCTACAGTAGCCCTCGGGCCCAAGGCGTGCTCGGGCTTGGCTCTACGGCGAAGCCAAGGGTCAAGTGTGGAGCGCCGCTGGCCCCAAAAGCCTGCGGCCTTGGTCGATGCGTGGCGATTGATGGGACGTGGGCGCCTCCACTTCCCCACATAGCCTCGGCGACTGCGCGACTCGGCAAGTCCCTGCATGCACAAATGGTCATCATTAACTGCGATTATGGAGGCCGTCGGTTGGCCTTCTCCTGGCTATAAATGAGGCGACTGGCGGAGCCCTTGTTGCCCATCTTCTCCCTTCATTCCTCTCGCTTCTTCTTCTTCCTTGCTCCTCGCCTGGCTGAGCCGCCCATGGTGCCGACGAGGAGGTTTTCGTCCGTGGAGAAGGGGAAAACCCGTCAGGAGGGGCCCGGCTCGCCACCACCCAAGAGGCGAGGCCGCCCCTGCAAGTATGCCGCGACTCCTGCCGTGGCTCCTTTCGGACCTCCATAGTGCCTATAGCCACCCTCGGCAACCGCGGCGGTGGTTCCTCGAGCGGGGGGG
>LR738712.1:398129565-398166684 GCA_902687465.1 Secale cereale | reverse complement strand
GTCGTGGCCTTAGCCTACCTGTGAATGAGGGGAGGCGCGTCGGGGTCGTCAGGCCTCCCCGATCGCGCTCTCATTCGGCGGGGGTGATGCTGGAATTCAGAATTCATCGTGTGGTCGAAGAGCCCGACCGGTACCCAGCTTCAGCTCCCGTGCTCCCTAGCTGGCAAACTCTTCACTTCAGGTATGATGGCGACTCGGCCCTCTTTGTGAGGGTGTTCGGGGAAGACGACCGCCGTGTCGGGTGCTGCCCCGAGGACAATGACGGCGGCGAGGTGCTCGGCCTTGGCGATGGCCCCAGTTCATCCAGTTACGGCGGCTGCTCCTTTGGCGGCAGCTCCGGTAGCGGTGGCTATGACCAGCCGCTAAGCCGTCGCGCCCGCTTTGAGGGCGGCGCTGGGTCGCATCGTCATCATGCCCAGGTGAAGCGTGAGGAGGGCTCCGGCTGAGCTCGGGGAGCAGTTCCTCGTGAGCAGCTGCATCTCGGGGGTCGTCGTCGCTCGTTCTCGCTCTTCCTTTCTTCCTACATTATCCAAGCAACCAATATGTGGCCCTGGAAGGGCATGTAATGAACCGTGCTTTTTATGATGCTTAGCGCCATGTTTAGTGTCCCTAGCCAGTATTGCGGAATCTGTGTGTTATGCGCCCATAGGGTGAGGAGACTTATCTCGACATAATCGGAATAGCCCTCATCTCGTGACATGTGGCCCTTCGAGAGGCTGCAAAAACTCGTTAGGTGGTTACCATCCTTCACTGCCCGAGGTCCCTGGAGTGGGCTGAGCATGGTCGACTGCTCCCTATTGCGGTACCCGTGGGGCGCGGACATAAGGAGAGGGGCGCATCAATCACGAGCCCAGACATGGACGCCTCACGGAGGCTAGGGGAGGCGCGCTAGGGAGAACGTCGGGCAACTGCCGCTCCCCCTAGGGCAAGGCCAAAAATCAAGGGAAGGACCAGAGAGAGAGAGAGAGAGAGAGAGAGAGAGAGAGAGAGAGAGAGATTAAACCAAGCAATTCGAGGAACTCTAGAACTATCAAAATCCATGCAAAGAAGGAAGAGGGAAGCCAAATCCAAAAAGCAAATGAACACCCGCATCCGGCACCTAATCTAGTCTTCTCACTAGCGCGGAGCTAAGTGCTTCCACTAGGACGTGCGAGGGAGCCCCCGAGGCCCGAGAGCGGCACTCCGGAGACTCCAGGGCGTGTACAACCCCACTCATTATTACGTGAAAGTGTCACGCGTGGAGCCTTCACAAGCGTGAGCCTTGCTTCACAGGCACTGGGCCTTCGCTTCTTAGGTGCACGACCTTGTCCTCGCAGGCACGGGGCCATGCTTCACATGCACGGTGTCTTGTCTTCACGGGCACAGGGCCTTGCTTCACGGGTAGAACTTCCGTAGGTGCTGGATGTTCCACGCATTCTGGAAGGGGACGTTGTCCCCCGTTTTTTCAGGCGCACGACGCCGGGCCTGGAGAGATGGGTGATCTTGAATGGGCCCTCCCACATGGGTTGGAGCTTGTGCAGCCCTTCCCTAGAGAGGACTTGCCTCAGGACGAGGTCCCCTACCTCGAGTATCCTGGGGCAGATGCTGCGACAATGGTACTGCCGCAACGCCTGCTGGCACCTTGCTGCTCGGAGCGAAGCGTCCCGCAGGCGTTCCTCTCCGAGCACGAGTTTCGTCCCCCGCACGGCGTCCTGCTGCGCTTCGTCGAACGCTAGGACTCAGGCGGAGCGGTGCCTGACCTTGTGAGGGAGAACCGCTTCAGCTTCGTAGACGAGGAAGAATGGGGTCTTGCCTGTAGGCTTTGTGGCGGTGGTGAGGATTGACCATAGCACGAACTGGAGCTCATCGTGCCAACCCCTTCCGCAAGCTTTGAGCTTCTTCTTGAAGGTCCTAGTCTTGAGGCCTCTTAAGACCTCTACGTTGGCATGCTCAGCCTGGACATTACTTCTGGGGTGCGCTACCGAAGCGTAGCAAATCCGCGTTCCAAGGTTAGCACAATATGCGTTGAAAAGGTTGCTAGTGAACTGTGAGCCGTTATCCGTGATGATGCGGTTGGGGACCCCGAACCGGTTTACGAGACCCTTGATGAACTTGACTGCGGAGCGGACTGGAATGGTTCGGAGGGCTTCCACCTTCGCCCATTTCGTGAACTTGTCGACGGCGACGTAGAGGTAGCGGTAGCCCCCAGACGCTTGAGGAAAGGGGCCCAAGATGTCCAGCCACCAGACCGCGAACGGCCAGGAGAGCGAGACGGTTTGGAGGCCCTAAGCCGGTTGGTGGATCTGCTTGGCATGGAATTGGCAAGGCTCGCAAGATTTCACTAGCTCGACCGCATCGTTGAGCGTCTTGGGCCAGTAGAAGCCACTGCGGAATGCCTTGTCGACCAAGGTGCGCAACGATGAGTGATGCCCGCAGTCCCCGGCATGGATGTCAGCTAGAAGCTCGCCTCCCTGCTTCCAGGAGATGCATTGCAAAGAAACATCATTCGGTCGTTTCCTGTAAAGCTCACCGTCTTGGATGCAATATGTCGTAGCCTGTCGGGCCACGCGTTCGGCATCCTCCTCCTTTCCTGGCAGCGCTCCTCGCACCAGATACGCCTTGAGCTCCTTGGTCCAGTATCCCTCCTGAGGCTCAAGCGCCAGGAGCAGGCGGGCTCCTGAGGCCGGGCCGGAGGCGGGGGCTCCCGAGGTTGTTGGTTGGTGGAGTTCCTCCTGAGGCTTTGCCGGCTCCTCTCGTGGGGGTGACGCCGAAGGCCTGAGGAGCCTCTCCTCGAAGACGCCTGGCTCCTGGGGCAGGTGCCTGGACGCTCTCTTGGCGATGTTGTCGGCTTCCTTGTTGGTGCCACGGGGCACGTGCTGCAGTTCCAGGCCCAAGAACTGCTTCTCCATTTTGCGTACCTCCGCGAGATATGCCTCTATATGCTCGTCCTTCGGCTTGTACACTTTGTTGGCAAAGTTGACGAGGAGCTATGAGTCACCCCTCATGATGAGGCGTTTCACTCCTAGGGCCACCACAACCTTGAGACCAGCAATGAGGCCCTCGTACTCCGCGATGTTGTTGGAGACCTTATCGCCTGGCTGAGAGCAGAGCTGCATGGCGTAGTAGAGCTTGTCTTGAGTAGGTGAGATGAGCACAGCTCCAGCCCCCGCACCCCGACGGGCGAACGCGCCGTCAAAGTACATGACCCAACCGTACAACGCTTCACTTCCCGGTAAGAGGGATCAGTTTTGGCTTGCTTCGGGTTCTGGGGCATCAGTCCATTCTGCCACGAAGTCAGCAAGTGCGGCTCCTTTGATGACCCTGGTCGTACTGAATTCTAGCTGGAATGCCTGTAGCTCGATATTCCATTTTGTGACTCTTCCCACTACGTTGGGGCTCTGGAGTACTCTCTCTAGTGGATAGGCTAAGACGACCTTGATGGGGTGGCCTTGGAAGTAGTGGCGCAGCTTGCGCGGAGCGACGACGAGCGCAAGCAGAAGCTTCTGCGGCATGGGATAGCATGCCCGAGCATCACGGAGCACCGTGCTGACGAAGTACAAGTGCTCGACGGGGGTGAAGCCCTGGCTCGCCTGTGGATGTGTAGCCTGACTGGGTAAAGGAGCTTCAGAAGGTTGGTCTCCAGAAGGGGCAGCTGCGGCCTTAGGAATGTCTTCTTGTAGGGTGCGGTCGCTTGCCGTCCTTGCGGGAGCCTCGGGAGCATCGCTTCGGGGCTGTGGGGTCTTGTCCGTGTGCTCCTCTAGGACAGCCACTAGCGATGCGCTGGCAGAATGTGGTGTAGCGGCTAGGTAGTGCACTAGGGGCTCTTGAGGTTTGGGTGCCACCATTACTGGTGGGCTGGAGAGGTATCTCTTGAGGTCTTTGCATGCCTTATCAGCTTCAGGGGTCCACTCAAACGAGCCCTTCCTTTTCATCAGCTTGAAGAAAGGGAGGGCCCTCTCCCCTAGCTTGGAGATGAAATGCCCGAGCGATGTCACACAGCCAGCCAGCTTCTGCATCTCCTTGAGGGTCTTGGGTGGACACATCTTTTGTATGGCCTTGACCTTCTCGGGGTTAGCCTCGATCCCTCTGTGCAACACCAAGAATGCCAACAGCTTGCCCGACGGGACACCGAACACGCACTTTTCCGGGTTGAGCCGCGGGTCTACCTTACGCAGGCTGGCGAAGGTTTATTCCAGATCTTTGATGAGGGATGCGGCCTCCTAAGACTTTACCACGATGTCATCAACATATGCCTCAGCCTTCCTCCTGAGCTGCTCTCCCAGAGCAATATGCATCCATCGCTGGAAGGTTGCACCTGCATTCGGTAGCCTGAACGGCATACAAGTGTAGCAGTATACTCCGCACTGGGTGAGGAAGGCAGTCTTCTCGACATCTTGCACTGCCATCTTGATTTGGTGGTAGCCTGAGAAGGCATCCGGGAAGCACAGTAGGTCGCACTCGGTGACCGAGTCGACAATCTGGTCGATGCGGGGCAGAGGAAATGGGTCTTGTGGGCAAGCTTTGTTGAGGTTGGTGAAGTCGGCACACATGCGCTCTTTCCTGCCTTTCTTGGGTACGACGACGGGGTTCGCCAGCCACTCTGGGTACCGGACCTCGCAGATGACACCCGCCGCATCTAGCTTGCGAGTCTCTTGTACGATGAAGGACTGCTTCTCTGTAGACTGGCGATGGGCCTTCTGCTTCACAGGGCACACGTTGGGGCATACGTTTAGGTGATGTTCAATCAATCCCCTCGGGACTCCCGCCAGGTCCTTGGGTTCCCACGCGAACACCTCCTTGTTAGTGCTCAGGAATCTGACCAGTGCCTTTTCTTGAGCTGGGGGAAGGCTGGCACCCATGCTGAAGGTGGCGCCTGACGCCCCGTCTTCATCTACCAGCACCTGCTTTGTCTCAGCTCGGTCTTGGGAGAAAAGTTGCTTCTTATTTGCTGGCGCAGCCCCCTTGCCTCCTGGGGCATCCCCGTTGGCCTGATGTGTCGCCGCAGTGTCCTGTAAGGCGAGCTTGAGGGCCGTCAGAGCTTCCTTGGGGTCCCCCACCACGGTGAGCTCGCCGCTGCTCCCCGGCATCTTCATGAGATTGTAGGACGGATGGGTCGCGGCCATGAACTGAGCCAGCGCGGGGTACCCGAGGATGGCGTTGTACGGGAGGCTGATACGAGCGATGTCGAAGTCGATCAGCTCGGTGCGGCAGTTTTCGCGAGTGCCGAAGGTGACCGGGAGGTGGATCTGCCCCAGAGGGCTGCTGGAACTGCTATCGACTCCGGAGAAGGGCTTGGTAGGGCGCAGCCGCTCGAGCGGTACGTGGAGCAAGCTAAAAGGTTCTACTGAGAGCACGTTGAGGCCGGGCCCACCATTGATGAGGGTCTTGGTGACTGCCACATTGCAGATGGTGGGCGTGTAGAGCATTGGGAGAGCGCCTGAGCCCGCAGTGGAAGCGGGGTGGTCCCCTAAGTCTAAGATGAGGTTGGTCTCCGGCGCTGCCCATCCGAGGGGCTCCCCGGCGTACAGAGGCGACGCCGATCTGGCAGAAGAACTGCTTGATGTGGTGGTACGAGGGCAGTGCTTGAGAACCGCTGAGGAGGGCCGCGATGACGTGGGGCACTGGCGCCCCAAAGCGCGCGATGAAAAGGCCGCGCATCTCCTCCCAGGATGCCATAGATGACTCTCGCAAGCTGAGGAGCCGGGCACGCGGAACTCTAGTGAGCGCCAAGGGGAGCCAGTTGGCCATGACCTTGCTACCGCTGTCGGCCGCCACAACAGCCTCCTCGTAGGCCTGGAGGAAGACGATTGGATCAGCCGCCCCGTCGTAACGGGGCGGTAGATCTGGCCTGAACCTGGGTGGCCACTGCACATGTCGCAAGGCGGGGGTGAAGGCCCCGAGGCTTGCTATGCTGCCCTGCGCGCCCCCCGAGCCGGTCGAAGGAGAGGCCTGCCATGAGATCCTAGCGGATGTGGAGCGGGGTCGGTGTAGAGACGAGACTTCGGCGCACCCCCTACGTGGCGCGCCAAATGTCGGATCTTGGGTTCCGGCAAAACCCTTGTGGTTCGAACACTAGGGTGCGCACGAAGATCTCTCCTTCCGCCCTAGCTCGTCTACTCGCCGATTCTTAGGCCTAGCTCGTCAGACCCGAAGAACAAGGGACACAAAGGTTTATACTGGTTCGGGCCACTGTTGTGGTGTAATACCCTAATCTAGTGTGGTGTGGTGGATTGCCTTATAGGCTGGGGAAGAACTAGTACAAGGGAAGAACGGCCTCCTGAGGAGAGGTGTTCTTGTGCTCGGATGAGCTTGCTGTGTGTATGGTTGGCTCTTGATCAGATGCCCTCTAGGTTGGATCAGCTCAAGATGATATGATCCCTGTATGGTGGTGGCTAGTCCTATTTATAGTGGCCCGGGTCCTCTTCCCAAATATTGAAAGGGAAGAGATCCCACAACGGCCAAATTTGAAGGGGGGCAGCTAGTACAAGCTATCCTCACCAAAGGTGGTCTTCGCCTGCCAAAGGCTCTAGTGGTGACGCTGCCGTGGGCTCCGCGATGACGTCCGCTCTGTCGTCCTTCTGGTCTTGGTCTCGTTGCACTGATATGGAAACCTTTGCCTGACACCTCGGGACTCCTCGCCTGCGCTTGCCCCTTTAGCACCAAAGAGGAAACTGGCACCCTGCGCCTGCTGGCGCCCGCCTGGCCTTGGTCATCATGGCTCATGTCACGAGGACCTCGTGAGGTGTCCCTTGCCTTGATATCTCCACTCCTCAGGAGCCAGCCTAGCGAGGTCGCCCCAGGGGAGGTCTTGTGTCTTTTTCCTTGCGAGGCTTGGCCCCTCGCGAGGGTCTTGACTAGTCGCTGAGGAGGTTGGGCCGTACCAGGCCGCTGGACGAGCCACGCCCTGGGCCGCAGGCAGGCAAGTCTGGGTACCCCCGTTCCCAGAATGGCAACACGCTTGTCTAAGGCTTCATCTCTAACAGCTCGCAGCAGCAACCATGCATGGCACCCAAACACTTGATATTCCCCATACCTCACACTCGCTGATGAGCAGCAGAGTCTTCACCGCCACTCCATTTCCCTTCTCTCTCCCGTCTCCCTTTAAATCTCACCCCGCCATGTTCTCTTGCAAGAGCTCGCCGAGGCAACCATGGCGCAATCCGAACTCTGGATCCGGCACCCCCAACCTTTCAGACTGAACCAGAGAGTGCAAAGTCTTCGGTAAACTCTTCATTATAGCATCCAGAAATGTCAACGGCTGGGAGCACTCCTCGTTTACCGTTTCGTCATGAGCCGTAGATCTTTTACTGTAACGTAAACATTAATGGATGTGACTATCTGGCACCTGGGCGCCAGTTCGCGGGAGCGAGCGCTCTCCCAAAAGGAAGGGCCAGCCGCACGGCTCCCTCGAGACAACCCAGAAATGGACCACAATTATCTCACCTGCATTTATTATGGACCACGATTATCTCACCTGCATTTATTAAGGGATCAAAAACTTTAAAAACTCATAACTTTTGATTAGAATGATAAAATCCAAATCCATATTCACCATTGGGTTTCTCGCGACGAGTTCTTCAAAACTAGATCCCATATGAGTAGGTTTCGACGAACTTCTTTCCGAGCAACTTTATGTGCTATAGAGGCAACTTTAGTTCTATAGAAAAGCAACTCCTTTTCCCCCTAGTATGACTACCTGTCAACGGAGGATCCTCTCTAAGTTGGTTACCATGACTACCAATTGACTAGTTTCACCTCTAAATCGCCTACCATAAGTACAACCATACCGTGGATCACCAAAATCATCCCAAAAAATTCAGAATCGGCATGTCTAGACACTTTTAACCATCCAATGATGGTCACACAATTTGTTTGAATAAGTTTGAACGTCATAAATCCTCCAAACCGAACGACGAGGGGGTGTTCTCAGGGCCCCTTCACGTCAATTGCTTCCTCCAACCTGAAGCCGGATCCCATCTCCTCAGACGACAAGAGAAGCAGAATTCACCCCTCCCAGTCGAGGCCCCCTTGATGGACAAAGAGTCCGCACTACAAATGGAGATGCTAACCCAATGGTAAACCTCCAACCACTGCTTGACAATGCCCTCTCCGCTGCTCCCGAGAAAACACGATGTCCAAAACTAGATGTTGCCTAAAGGAGGAGACGTTGTCCCAGTGCGCCAACCATTTATGTTGTAACAAAGAGGTGGCAACAAGAACTTCGAGTATTGATAAACGCAGCCACATAAAAAAACTACTAAGTTCATCCAAAAAATATCGTTGGGGTAGAAAAGAAAAACAGCCATATTACTTATATGCACTAGAGTAGTACTTAAAAAGGCAACAACTTTTGGGGTGTTTTTGTGCAACTCCAATGCATTCACTACACAACTCATGTGTAGTCTCATCCTGAATTGGTATCTAGATAAAGCGGCCACATATAGAAAAGAGAGTTCACCAGGCAACTCGTGTGTAGTCCAAACCCGAGCAACTCCATAGTTTTTCTTGGGCACCTGGGAGAAAACACACACGCGCGCGCACACGCACATAGTTATGTGCCTCGTATCTCTAGCTAGGAAACCTGACTGGTTCCATCCGCTCCCCTCTACGGTCGCACTAAGAGATCCCACCCGAAGAGAGGAAAATCTTGACTCCACCTCTATGACACAAACTTAATTACATGTATATAAAACCTTAAGATATTAACCAAATAATAATGGTCTTGATAAATGTTTCTATTCATGAGGATTGGGCAACTGGATACATGGTTTTAGGCAAACTATTTCTTGATTGTGGGCAACTGGATACTTGGTTTTAGGCAACTGCATGGTTGATTGTGGGCAACTATGACACCTGAAAAAGGGATAAAGAACATACACATGTTCATTTTTGGAGGTTTCACAGATAAATTTAATCCCCTAAAAACACTTCACGGTTTTAGTCACGCCCCATGACCAACTCCCACCATGCTCCCCCTTTATGATTATTTGCCAAATATTTATGATCATACCATGGATCCCACCCATAGAAGATAAATTCTTGATGCATCTCTATGACAGAAACTTGAAAGGCATCAAAAACCTTTACATATTAGTCAAATTATGGTTTTGGCAATATTTATGTTCATGAGGATTGGGCAACTGGATACATGGTTTTAGACAACTGTATGGTTGATTGTGGACAATTGGATACCCAATTTTAGATAACTATACGGTTGATTGTGGGCAACTGGATGCATGGTTTTAGACAACGCAATGATTGATTGTAGTCAACCATGACACCTAAAAAAGGGATAAAGAACGTACACATGTTCATTTTTGGAGGGGTTCACAAATAAACTTAGTCCCCTAAAAACACTTTGTGGTATTAGTTATGTCCCCATGACCAGCTCCACACCGCTCCCCCTCTATGATCATTTACCTCGCACTACTGCAGGAGACTTCTAACACGACACTACGATCAGAGACCATTTGCCAAAACTGTGTGTGATGCAATAATCACAAACGATGGTGTAAAAAATCAGCAAAAAACGTGCAAAACATTTGCGATGATGGATGCATAAAACGTGGTTAAGATTTTAGTTGCGTGTGCGATACAGGGTGTAATGCCCAGTATGAGATTATACCTCCTACGTGTCGAGGCACGACTTAAAGGTATAAGCTCATACTAGAATGATCTCAAGTTTGGTATCTTTGCACGACTCATGTAAAATAGGGATGAAATTGCAAAAGAGTAGTTGGCTTACACTCGCCACGTCACACAATACATTACATAAGCATATCATCATCCAAATAACATCACAGTCCGACTACGGACGAAGATTCGAATGAAAGATACCAAATAAATAAAGCCACAAGGTCCGAATCGCCCCTAGTAGAAGCCACTATTGATCATCGGGATAGTGCACATAGTATCGACTACGTTCTTCATCGAACTCCCAGTACAGCTCTGTGCCGTCACCAGTGTAGTTCACCATAGTACCTGCATCTGGTGTTGTAGAATCTGTTAGCCACGGAGAACTCAGCAATCCCGTTCCCGGGTAGCAAAACTATCTAAGCCTTGGGTGTGGAACAAGGCTGAAGAAATAAAGGTTGCAGCTGCACTAGCACTAGCTTACGTGTTTAGAGCGAGAAGATAAGTGCCACGAGCGTCAAAGTTATCACGAAGTGATCCTATCTAAGCACGTCAAACATAACCCCACCGTGTTCACTTCCCGAACCCATTTCGGAAAATGACCGTCACGGTTACTCACGCTAGTAGTGTGTTCTGAACATGGTGTCAAGTTTTCTACAACCGGATATTAACAAATTCCCATCTGCCACATAACCGCGGGCACGGCTTACGAAAGTTAAAAACCCTAGAGGGGTGTCCCAACTTAGCCCATTACAAGCTCATGATCTGCGGAGTCGCAACTCCAAGCTGGGAAGGCCCGAGTATTCTCCGAATCCCGTGCTCAGGATATTCCGACTAAGGTAAAACTAATCCAGCAAGACCTCCCGGTGTGCCGACACCCTGACAGTAGCCGCGCGTATCTAGTCTCAGGCCACGACCGGATGAGCACAGCGTACAGTGACCAAAACCCAAGTTGCCAAGGGGGGTACCGCACACGACTCTAGTTTGGACCAACACTCAAATCAAGCACTGGCCCAGGGGGGGTTGATTAATTAATCCTCGGGTTAATTACTCCCTTGACAAGTTTTAGTTGTTAGGCAAATGTAGAACCAATGTCGGGCCTCGCTGGAAAAGCTTTAGCGCTAAGCTGGTTATCGAGGGGGTCCCATAACCCCAACCGTGTTAGGAACGCATAATCAAGGAACATAACACCGGTTTATACGGTTCCTAGGGTGGCATGAGTGGAACAAATCACCAAGCAAGAGGCTTAGCCTTCCACCCATTACCAAGTATATAGGTGATTTTGTATTAACAGATTATATAGTGTGATATCCCAACAATTACTTCAACATGAAGCAAGAATCTTCAAATCTTCTCCTGCAACTAGCAATGCTATAAGAGGGGCTGAGCGAAGCTTACGTAGCCAAACAAAGGTTTGCTAGGTTGGGTGGTTAGACAGATTCATGGTTACAATAGGAGGCTGACAAACAAACATGGACATCGAGGCAATAAGCTAAAGAGCGAGACATCTAGCAATAGGCAAAGATAGAATTGATATCTGGGTCAGGTCATATTGCATGTCAAGTCGTCGATGGGATCGTAAGACGGCTCCTCGTACTCAACCTCGGTAGGAACCTCGCACTCGGTCTCGGCTTCCGGCTCTACTCAACACAAGAACACAACATCGCACGATATCAAACATGGTGCAATGCACAATCAACATGATGCAAGTATGATGCATTTCATGGCAAGGGATAAAGCACACAAGAACAACACAAAACCACACGTTTAAATGAGGCCGGAATCAACATATAGCAAATCCGGTAAGTCCTCGTATGCATATTTTGAAATTGGTCCAGATCTGAACAAACCTTAAGTTAAAGTTGTTAAACAGCAAGTTAACATGCACCATGATGATCTACATGAAATTCTAGTCAAGTTTCATATAAAGTTTGTTTAATTCGGAGCTACAGTCTAGAAGATATGAGCAAAACAAGACAAACATGGCAACGGTGCAAGATGCACCCGAACATCAAGCAAACACACTCGAAACATGTAAACAACATGATATTATGATACTTCATGCAAAATCATACAAGTTTCATATAGGGCACGCTCAAAACGGAGCAACGGTTCAACACATACACACGAAACAAGATACAAGGCAAAGCTGAAATTAACAGCCACGTAGCAACTTTGGAGCAAGAAATATGTACTCTATAGCACTCAAACATGGTGGCAATAAGCATGGACATGAAGTAGACATATCCTACAGCAAACAACTCCATTGGACCAACTCCATAGGAGGCATGGATTAATAGCAACAAGCTACACCAAATTGATCATGCTGTTAAAAACCTGACAGTTATAATTTATAGCAACTTGAGAGCAAGAAATAAATAAGCTACAACAAGCCATATCAGCAAGTGAGGGCATGGATGGATAGACAACAACATGGAAAACAAGGAATGATCATTGGCCACTCCAAAACAAGCATGGATTTGCCTAGGGCATCAAGCAAACATAGCATCAGGTTATAAGAGATTCCAGACTTGGCAGAATTTTCACTAAGTATAAAACAGTTATGTTGGCATGGCATGTTTACAAGCATGTTTAAGTCACCTCAAGGCATATCATGGAAAATGGTTTGAACCACAGCAAAGACCATATGATGGAGATTCTAAAACATATTGACATGTGACATGGGGACAAACACATCAATAACAACGAGCACTTCAAATCAGTATCTCATAACATGTTTCATAACTTAACAGCCAAATGCACTTTTGCAACAAATATTAATATGACAATATTAACCCTAACTTGAATGCTACAAAAACCATCATGTAAAGCATTTCACAATGAACATTTTGACATATCATTTGCTTCATTTGGATAAACATGCACCAATTTATCACATCTCAAACATGGCATGAAAATAACAAGTTGCAGCAGTTTATAACAAGTAGCACTCTTGTCATGATGATCAAGACCTCTAGATGATCTCAAACAAGCATGCCACAATGGAACAAAACATAGTGCACATCACCACGATCATTTTGACATATCATTTGCATCATTTGGATAAGCACACAAAAAGTTACAGGTGGTCAAACATGCAACATTATTAACACATGCCAGGGACTAATCTGTAAATATGCAGTTATTCGAGAAAAAGGAAAAAATGCCGGGCGGGAAAAACAACATGGGCCAGATTTGGGGGGTACTGGGCTCACCGGAGGGCCACGGCCCAGGTGGCGCAGGGAGCTGGGCCGGAGCAGACGAGCTGGGCCGGCCCAAGGCGGCGGCTGGGCCGGTTGGAGGAAGCGGCCCTGGAGGAAGGGCGCTGGATCGGGCGCGTCGTCCTCCCGCACGCACAGGCGGCCGGTGGCGGCCTTGAGGCTCCAGCAGACCGTGGCGCGGCGGGGCGGCGCCGGAGCGGGCGGGATCTCGGCGGATCCAGCCGGCAGGGATGGCAAACGCGAGGCTTGCGGCAGAGCTGCGAACGGCGGCGAGGACTTGGAGATCCGGGTGGCGGCGACCGAAGTCCTGCGGCGGAGAACGGCGGGGTAGGCGACTAGCCCGGTGGCGGCGCTCACCGGCGGGGGCGGTGACAGGGCGCCGGCGGGATCCGGGCCCGGCGGAGCGAGGACGGATGCTCGGGCGGCGGATGGCGGGATCCGGGCCCGGTGGGCCGGATCTGGGCGGCGCGGGGCCGACGGCGGGGATGTGGGCGCAGCGGCGCTGACGAATAGCACGCTGCCACGTGGCGGCAGTGGAGGAAGCTGGACACGTCCGGATCGGGCTGGACGTGTCCGGCGTCGGCGGGGAGGAGTTTTGCGAGGGGTTGGACGCAAAAATGGACGTGGGGGACTAATTTATAGGCATACGGAACTAGGAGACTCCAAATGGGGAGCGGTTTTCGGCCGCGCGATCACGATTCGACGACCGAGATGATGGGAAGGGTTGTGATGGGTCTGTGGGCTGTTGTGCAGGGGGTCTTGAGCCTTAAAGAAGAGGTTCTTTTAGCCCACTAGGTTAACCGTTGGAGTACCAAACGAACTCCAAACGCGACGAAAATTGACAGGCGGCCTACACGTACCAAAACAACAATGCACGACAAGTCTCACGTCATTCCGGGTATGATACACGGCCACACATGAAATAAGGACTCGGGGATGCCACGGGCACGTGTGTGAGCGTCGGAACTCGAAACGGACAACGGGAAGAGACGATTGGGACCGGTGCAAGTGACAACACAAATGCAATGCAATGCACATGACAACATGACATGGATGAAATGCACACGCGCACACGACAAAACGAAGAAACCCGAAATGAAGAAGAGCCCAGAATGGAATTGATGAAGTCAAAGTTTCATATATTGCCACAATGGAAAGTGTTACATCTGGGGCATTACAGAGGGCATACAGTTAATCCATTCAAACTGTCTACGATGAGGCAGAACAACAGAAATGGGCAGCCATAACAATGTGTGTGCCATGTAGGACACACGGTTAATCAATTCAAACTGTTTGCGATGAGGTAGAACAACAGAAACGGGCAGCCATATCAATGTGTGTGCGATATACGGCATACGGTTAACTCGGATGAACTGTTTGCGATGAGCCAAAAGAACACAAACGAGTCGTGTAAACAAGATGTGTGTGATACGTGGCAAACAGCCGACTCAGATGAACTGTTTGCGATGAGAAATTACAACACGGATGGTCAATACAGTTACTTCGTGTGTGATTCTGTGTGTACAAAAAACTTTGAAAAATGCAAACTAGTTGCTTGTGGTGGCTAGGAGTATCGCACATGATGCATCTGCAAGTACTCGTGTGCGATGATTAGTATGTTACACATACGTTTCCTTATGTGAACATGTGTGTGAATTTGCAATATGGACAGTTAATATGCAAATGCCTTCTGGACATCGGGCACACACTTAAACTCAATGAACTGAGTACGATACTAATACTTTCCATGAAAATTTATGAACTTGGGTAACAGCATTTGAGTAACATATATATAGTGGTTACACTATTTGACAAAAGGATGATCTTCGTAACACGGTTTTGACAACCATATGGTCCATGTCTACATACTTAACATAGTAGCAACTATCACATTTTAAGAGGCTAAGGGCCAACAACCAAATGGTCACTCGTAGAAAAACTACTTTACGTGAGACACATTAGTCCCGGTTTGTACATGAACCGGCACTAATGGTACTAGTCCCGGTTCGAACGGCTATGCATTAGTCCCAGTTCATTTGTGACCTTTAGTACGGGTTGGTGGCTCCAACTGGTACTAAAGGGGTGATGGCCTTTAGTACGGGTTGGTGGCTCCAACCGGTACTAAAGACCCCCCCCCTTTAGTACCGGTTGGAGCCACCAACCGGTACTAAAGGTGGTGCGCTGCCACCCGCAGTGCACAATATTTAGTCCCACCTCGCTAGTTGAGAGGAGCTTGCATCGGTTTATAAGCCCCGCCGTGGCTACCATGTCGAGCTCCTCTCCAAGCAGGCCTTTGTGGGCCTATTGCAAGTCTTCTGCCCTGTGGGGCCTACTGGGCCATACGGGCCTGCATCCTGGCCCAACTATAGGTTTGGTTTCTAGTTGTATGTAGGCCGTGCCGGCCCAATAGGCGGGCTATTTTTGCTTTATTTCAATAAAAAAACTCAAAAAAAAAAAATCCCCCAGACCACTGCGCCCCTCGTGCCACGTGGTGGGCCTTTGGTCTCGGTTCATGTTGAATCCGGACTAAGGGGGGGCTTTAGTCACCACCCTTTAGTGCCGGTTACAGAACCAGTACTAAAGGTCCTTACGAGCCGGTACTAAAAGTTGTTTCTCTACTAGTGGGTCCATATCTACATACTTAACATATATAGTAACATCTAGCACATTTTAAGAGGTTGAGGGCCAACAACCACAACTATCCAGTGGAAGCAGCTTGATCACGGTGACTCGACATCTCGTCAATGAAAAGGAAGAGCCCGCTTGTGCCTTGGTAGTGCAGGAGTAGAATAGTGTTTCCAATTCTCCAATATGGATGCATTGCCACGAGAAGCGACTACTTGTTAATTTGAATGGTTCCATTTTTGCGGGAAATCAGTACATTGCAATCACTTTGGCGTTATTAGCAGGCACAAGTGTAATTCGACCACGCCAGGAAATAGATCCAGGAACGGCTACAGGGGGCAATTTTTGTTGACATGGAGAATAAAAAACAATTGTAACATATCGTTGAAGATATATATAGTTTATGAGCATCAACATTAAAATAAGACTTTTTACCAGCGCTTTGTGCACACAATTGGTCTTGTTCAGTGCGTGCACCATAGGTCTAATTATTCTCATCCAAAATCCAGCGTTCATACGTTGTGCTATCTCTGTCAGATTATCAACAAAGTTTATGACATGATTCAAGTCCTGCAGTGAAATTTGGTACGCTTAGTAACATACAGATCATTCAGTATGCATCCAACATATCATGCTTAAAAGGTGGAAAGGTATTATTTATTCAGAACATGGCAGAAGAATATATAGTGCGCATAAATTGGTAAACAAAATTTGTTACTGCCTAGGAAAGGAATCAGAATATGATATCACAATTGGTTGCTTAAATAGTGATCAATTGGTTGCTTAAATAGTAATATGATAGCATGGAGAAAGTTGAAAGGACACTAACCTCGATCAGACTTTGATCGGTTGATGATGTAGGAGAAGTAAACATCCATGTTAATTAGACCAGGCTGTGGTGCGCGCACTAGAATTTTATTGCCAGCTTTCAGTTCATAACACATAGACAATTTTCTCCAAAGGTCCGCATTAAAATAGGAGTGACCATCTTTATCAGGTTTTACGCTAACTGTCATTGTAAATCCATGTTGCGTTGTCAATATGACATCCTGGGAGTCATTAGCAAAGTAAAGCCCAAGATTTCCTTCTACTCCTGTTCTTGCAAAGCAAGGGATGTATTGCTTGAAATGAAAATTAAGATCGTAAATTAGATATATTGAAATAAGCGAACAAGATGCAAATATGGGAGTAACTGATAGAACATATCCATATATAGATGCAAGCAAAGTACAAAAATATAGAATTAAAAATAGTAAATGTAACAAAGATTTGATGCAAATATATAGATAATGTAGAAACAGACAGTATATGTTCACAAATTTAGGCCATGCTGACCGTGGTAGGTTGAGATTGAACATACCGAGCGCTCCCTGAAGTCATCCATAATGGTGAGATAGAACTTCGTTTCCGACTGGCCACAACCACAGTTGCCCGATTTGTGCTCGCACCGTGCACACATGAATGAACACCCACGAATCAGCTAGAATAATAATGATTCCACGACGATTTCCTCCGGTTGATTAATAGCGATGGACGGACTGCGATAAGAGATGAGTGAATATTTCACTAATTAAGTTGATTACCTTATCCATGAGAAAAATCCCCGGCCCAATCCCGTAGAAAACCCCAGTCGACCAGAGTCTAGAATGTCGGTGCAGATAGGCGGCAGAAAAAGGTGGAGGCGAAATACGGTATCATTTGGATAGTGACCTACGCCGGCCGCCAATAGCCATCGAGCTTAGGGTGCAGAGTTGCGGAGGAGTCCGCGACGAGTGAGTGGGGACGAAGTGGGCGAGGTCTTTATTTTCCTTTTGCATGTGTGAGTGAACACACACAGTTCGCAGAGGCGACGGAGATGAATCGTGTGCAATAGTAAATCACCGAGATTAAATGTGAATCCAAATTTCCTTTGTCCTTCATCCATGAGTTTTTTTCTACGATGAACGTAAACCCTGCTAATCACCGTGTTCAAATTTGACACTTTTCCGGGTTCATTTACAATATTTAGGGGATTATGTGCATTTGGTACGCATTAATGCACATAATTCAAATTCGAACAATCGGTGCATGAAAAGGTGCACAAGAACGGTTTGGAAAACCTTGCTCGTGCTATACGAAAAATGAAACACATGGTTGGAAAACATGACGCCTGGTGTGGTGCCATGGTATGGCCTCATCATGCACTGGTAAAAATTGGAGAATGTTTTCCTTATGTCGTGATGCGCGCCTTTCATAAAATGAACCATCATCCGAGGAAGTTTCATGGTTTCGATGGGGAAATCACCAAGATTGAAGGGGGATCCAAATTTCCTTTGTCCTTTCTCCACGAGTTTTTCTATGATGAGCATACAACCCTCAAATCACCGTTTTCAAATTTTGCACTTTCCCGGGTTCATTTGCCATATTTAGGGGATTATGTGCATTTCCTAGGCATTAATGCGCATAATTCAACTTCTAACAATCGATGCATGAAAGGGTCCACAAGTGCCATTTATAAGTTCTCATGCCTTTTACAAGGAATGGACAGATATTTCGATGAAATATGTGGCAATAGTCAATCACAAATGTTAGTTTGTTGGGTTTTCAACTATAGAAAAAAAAGAAATAAATGCTTAAAAATCATGACGCCTGGCATGGTGCCATCGTATGACCTCACCATGCCCTGGTAAAAATTTGAGAAGGTTTGGCTTATGTCATCATGCACGCCCTTCATAAATAGAACCATCACCGAGGAAGTTCCATGCTTTCGAGAGGGAAAATCCCCAAGATTGAAGGGGGATCCTAATTTCCGTATAGTTTGTCATTCAGTTTTTTCCAACGATCAACATACTGCCTCAAATGCAACGTGTTCAAATCTGGCATTTTCCCGGGCTCATTTACCATATTTGGGGGATTATGTGCATTTTTTAGGCATTAAAGGACATAATTCAAATTCGAACAATCGATGCATGAAATGGTGCACAAGAACGGTCTGGAAAACCATGCTCGTGCCATTTAGTAAATTCTCATGCCTTTTTCATGGAATGGACAAATATTTCGATGAAATGTGTGGCAATAGTCAACCAAAAATGTATGTTTGTTGGGTTTTCAACTATAGAAAAAATGAAATAAATGCTTAAAAACATGACGCCTGGCATGGTGCCATGGTATGACCTCACCATGCCTTGGTAAAAATTTGAGAAGGTTTGGCTTATGTTGTCATGCACGCCGTTCATAAATCGAACCATCACCGAGGAAGGTCCTTGCTTTCGAGAGGGAAAATCCCCAAGATTGAAGGGGAATCCTAATTTCCGTCCTAGTTTGTCATTCAGTTTTTTTCCTACGATCAACATACTTCCTCAAATGCCACGTGTTCAAATTTGACATTTTCTTGGGCTCATTTACCATATTTAGGGGATTATGTGCATTTTCTAGGCATTACTGGACATAATTCAAATTCGAACAATAGGTGCATGAAAAGGTGCACAAGAACGGCCTGGAAAACCATGCTCGTGTTATTTAGCACATTCTCATGCCTTTTACAAGGAATGGGCAGATATTTCAAGGAGATGTGGGGCAATAGTCAACCATAAACGCGTCATTTACTCGGTTAACAACTATACAAAAAATGAAACACATGGTTGGAAAACATGATACCTGGCGTGGTGCCATGGTATGGCCTCACCATGCCCTTGTAAAAATTGGAGAATGTTTTCCTTATGAGGTGATGCGCACCTTTCATAAATCGAACCATCACCGAGGAAGTTTCATGGTTTCAAGGGGGAAATCACCAAGATTGAAGGGGGGGTCCAAATTTCCTTTGTCCTTTGTCCACAAGTTTTTTTCTACAATGAACATACAACCTGCAAATCACCTTGTTCAAATTTGGCACTTTTCCGGGTTCATTTGCCGTATTTAGGGGATTATGTGCATTTCCTAAGCATTAATGCACATAATTCAAGTTCAAACAATCGATGCATGAAAGGGTCCACAAGAACGGCTAGAAAACCATGCTCGTGCCATTTAGTAAATTCTCATGCCTTTTTCAAGGAATGGACAGATATTTCGATGAAATGTGTGGCAATAGTCAACCACAAATGTCTGTTTGTTGGGTTTTCAACTATAGAAGAAATGACTTAAATGCTTAAAAAAATGACGCCTGGCATGGTGCCATGGTATGACCTCACCATTCCTTGGTAAAAAGTAGAGAAGGTTTGGCTTATGCTTTCATGCACGCCCTTCATAAATCGAACCATCACCGACGAAGTTCCATGCTTTCGAAAGGGAAATCCTCCAGATTGAAGGGGAATCCAAATTTTCTTCGTTCTTTGTCCACGAGTTTTTTTCTATGATGAGCATACACCCTGCAAATCACCGTGTTCAAATTTGGCATTTTTCCGGGCTCATTTACCATATTTAGGGGATCATGTGCATTTTCTAGGCATTTAGCGCATATAAATCCAATCCAGCTACAGGTGCACGGGTGTGAAGTGAGGGACGTGGATTGCCGTTCGATCGCGGCGCATCCAGCGGTGCACACGCGCGATCCGCATGGCTGGGGTTTCGGCCAATCAGAACGCAACACACAATAGGCTCAGCGCACACTATTTCTGGAGGCGACGGAGATGAACCGTGTGCGATGGTGAACGAGCAAAATTGTAAGGGAAGCCAAATTTCTGTTGTCGTTTTTGGTTGAGATCTTGAATACCACCGCACTATACAGCTGCCCGGCCTCACCGTCCCAGAGCTCTCTCCAGGCGTTGTCTATGGCACCGCGGCGCACAGTAACTGGTAAGGAAGCGATGGCATCCCACCATGCCGCGTTCCTCGCCGCCCACGACCGCAGACATGGTAAGGAAGTGATGGCATATCTCCGCGCCGAGTCCATCGCCGCCGCCGGCCAGACAGTTACATGGCCGGACTTTGAGGCTGCCATGGCCAAATGGGTGGTGGATCTAGAGGCGGCCAAAGCCGCACAGAAGGAGCAGAAAAGGCAGAAAGCAGTCAAGAAAAGAGAGACCCGCCGCCGCAAGAAAAAAGAGGTCGCGCTCCGTGGTGAGGAGAGCTTGGTGGAGATCAAAGCACGGTGGGCTGCCGTCTACAAGGCAGGCAAGGAGTACGTCGGCGTCTAGCCAGCATGCCCTGATGGCAGCATGTGAGAAGTAGTTTAAGTTTGTAATATTAGAGCAAATTACCTGTAGTACTTTAAGTTTGTAGTATTAACATACAATGTTGGTAAGAGCATCCTTTGAGGGCTTCGTGCGTTGATTAGCATGTGTGCCCGTGTGCGTTTTTTTTGTGTTAGTCATTAGAAGATCACAAAACACACGGTTTCTATGCCATACCCATCTGCATTTTTTGCGTTAATGACCCATAAGTCAGTTACCTGTGCGATATTTCCTAATAAACCAGGCGTACCATTGACTGGAAAAATTCAAGTACACGTTTACATTTTTTTGGACACAGGATCTGCCAACTTTCTTTTTTCTCACACACGAGTATTTTACGTGCTTCGTCTGTGTTGTGTGTTTCCCTCGCCCAAGTTTCAAATTTTGCACCGAAATTTTCATTAGGCGCGCGATTTCAGAATTTATTCCGCCAACCACATCCCCTTCCCCTCAGTATCCCCCTCCCTCGCGCCTCCCCCACCGACATCTCAAACCGCTGTCGCTGCAACCACAGCTTCAACCATATCTATATTCTGCTCGGATCTAGTCAGGTAACCCACCGATCTCTATCATGTCCCTGGCCTGATTTCTTAAATGGCGCATGCGAAACAGCCTCATGCCTCCAAATCCCCCCACCAGGAGTTGATGATGGTCCATGGCGCGATGGCCGCTGTGCGTGTTGACTCGGAGGAACACCTCGCCTCCGTTGCCGCCGCCGACATGGTGCAGGCTCTGGCCCAGATGAAGTCCCCCAACGACTACCCCCAGGACTTAACAGGTAAGATCTGACCAGCTAAATCTTACGAATACCACTTGCAATGGCTATGATTTGTACGGTTGATCTATTAAGCATGTTTGTGCCTTTTTTATTTCAGTACTACACACTGTGTGATGTTCAAATATTACCGTGTCCAGCTCAATTTCACCAATACCAGCAACGAACTTACAATACATGACTCAATATATCACTAGAGATGTTTTCCATTTGCTATTTTTAGTGGATGCTAACCCTGTTGCACTTAACATGCCTGTCCATGTACTTACGCAGGGTCAAAACGGATGATGCTTTTGTTTGCCGTCCAGGTTAGCTGCATCCCATGTCTTAGAGTATTTCACATAATTTGTACAATTGCAGTTTAACTTCTACCCATTTACTGGTTGCCTGTAGTTACACATGTCAGTGGCACTGATCCACGCTTCGACCTGGAGGAACAACTCGCCTCCGCCGTCGCTGACTTTGGGCAAGCTCTGGCCAAGATGAAGTGCCCCTGCAACTACCTCTCAGGACTTACCAAGTATGTACTCACCAGTTCAATCTTACCAATACCAGTTGCAATTAGTAGCTATGTTCTGTACGGTCGATGTATTAAGCATGTTCTAGCAAACATGCCTAACATGTTTTTGCTACTTTCCCTACCTTTTTATAGACATATGGGCCATTCTCTACTCTGGCAGCACCTGCCTTGTGATGTTTAACTATGCCAATTGCATTTTTATCAGTACTGGTTTCAATGTCTATTAAGCTTGTTGCAATTAACAGTTGAATCCATTTTTAAATAGTTGCAATTCAATGGCACTTACAAAACAAGACTTAGGATGTTGTTAAGCCTGTTGCAATTAATAGTTGTATCCATTTTTTAATATGTCCAGTTGCTACCATGCTACTCTCCGCAATGAAGATATACTAGAGATGCTGCCCCATTTGCTATTTTTGATGAATGCTAACCATGTTGTACTTAACATGCTTGTCCATGTACTTACGCAGGGTCATAACGGCCGATGCTGTTGTTTGCCGTCAAGGTTAGATGCATCCCATGTCTTACAGTATTTCACATCATTTGTGCAATTGCAGTTTAACTTCTACCATTTACTGGTTGCCTGTAGGTACACATGTCAGTGGCACTGATCCACGCTTCGACCCAGAGGAATAGCTCGCCTCCGCCGCCTCTGACTTTGGGCGGGATCTGGCCAAGATGAAGTGCCCCAGCAAATACCTGTCAGGACTTACCAAGTATGTACCCACCAGTTCAAACTTACCAATACCAGTTGCAATTAATGGCTATGTTTTGTACTATCGATGTATTAAGCATGTTGTAGTAAACATGCCTAACACATTTGAGCTATTTTCCCTATCTTTTTATAGACAACTGGGCCATTATCTGCTCTAGCAGCACCTGCCCTGTGATGTTTAACTCTGCCAATTGCATTTTTTCAGTACCCGTTCCAATGGCCATTAAGCCTGTTGCAATTAACAATTGTATCCATTTTTAAAGGGTTGTATTTCAATGGCTACAAACTTACAAAACATGAATTAGGATGTTATTAAGCCTGTTGCAATTAACAGTTGTATCCATTTTTTAATCCGTCCCTTTGCTATCGTGATACTCTTTCGAAATGAAGATATCACTACAGATGTTGTCGTTTTATTACCATTTGCTATTTTTGGTGGATGTTAACCCTGTTGTAGTTAACATTGGCTTTCCATGTACTTACACAGGGCTACAATGGGCGATGTTGTTGTTTGCTGTCGAGGTTAGCTGCATCACATGTCTTATACACCATCTATTCCTAAATATAAGTATTTTTAGAGATTACAATATAGCCTACATAAGGAGCAAAATGAGTGAATATAGATTCTAATCTAAACTATATCTATTATTCTATATACATCCGTACGTAGTTCATATTGAAATGTCAAAAAAAAACTTGTACTTAGGAATATAGGTAGTTGTATTTTACATCATTTGTGCAATCTCAGTTTAGCTTCTAACATTTACTGGTTGCTTGTAGGTACATATATGAGGGGTACTGATCCACGCTTCGATCCCTTTTGCATATGGGGCAATGAGATATTCATGAACAAGCGTCAAGTGAGGAAACTAAGAAAGATTATTAGGTGAAAGAAACGGGTGATTGGAATTAAGCTCTTTATTTACACTTTATCGAAGACAACAGTGAACTTTAGGATGGTAAGTAATGTGTTGCATTTTCCCCCTGCCCACAACAAGTTACTCTATTAGACCTCAGTATGTGATATTTTTCTCTTTCCAGTGGTTTCCGAAGCTGTTTACTGATGATTACCTTGCAAACTACATGATCGGAGTGGAGGCAACTAAGGTTAAAGTATATAATTCATGCTACCATGATAATGCTCTAGAAGTCTTCTTAAAGGTGGTGAAGGATGGGCGGGCGATCATCACAAGGGATTGGACAAAAGTGGTTCGTGCCTATGGCATGTAGGAAGGCACATGATGGGCATTCCGCTTCTTCAACACCGTCGGCAGTCAAAATGATTTACACTTGTCTCATCACCTTTACCACCTTCAAATACTGTGGTTCATCATAGCTAATTGTTGCCTAATCCTATAATTACTGAACATATTGTACTGGCAATTTTATTTATGGATTCGTTGTTGAACCATTGTGCTAAGAATTTGAATTGCACGTTTCATATTTCAAAATTTCCAATTAGAATAATAAATTACAGACAAAAATAAAAATAGAACAAACGGTAATGGGCCTTTGCAAACGGTTCTAGCAGTAAAAGTGCTTGCGATGGATAGCCCAATGCCACACAGTTTTCTTCATCAAATCATGTGTGATATAGTTGATAAAAGCAAACAGTTAACCAAGGAAGACCGTGTGTGATAGTTACACCTTTCACACACGAGCCTACACATAAAAACTGTGTGGGATTTACGTCCGAACAGAAACATTTTCCCTGGATTGACTGTGTGGGATGTACATAAGAACGGAAACGTATTCCTTGGATTGAGTATGTGTGATATACATACGAACGGAAATGTTTTTCTGGGATTCACCATGTGGGATGTACATACCTACGAAAATGATTTTCTCTGATTACCGTATGGGATGTACATACCTACGGAAATTATTGGATTTCCATGCCTCACCCGATCGCACATGGCCCCAGCCTGGGTCCCAGGAGGGCCTATCCCCGACGATTTCTGGGTCGTGTGGGAAAGACACCCTATCACACACACTCACTTGGCGATGGTTCCAAATGCCGTCGCGAAAAGGGGTAAAAACCGTTTGTTTAGGAGCGACACGCACCAGTGTAGTATTTACGATCATACCAAGGGATCCAACCCCGAGGATATGAAATTATTGATGTGTCTATATGACACAATCTCAATTGAAAGGTGTCTAAAACCTTTACATATAAGCCAAATTATGGTCTTGGTAATATTTCCGTTCATAAGGAATGGGCAACTGGATACATGGTTCTAGGCAACTGTATAGCTAATTGTGGGCAACTATGACACCTTAAAGGGGATACATAATATACACATGTTTGCTTTTTTAGGGGTTCACAGATAAACTTAATATCATAAAAACTCCATGGTTTTAGTTATATCCCCATGACTAGCTCCACCTCACCACCCTCTATGATCATTTGCCAAGTGTTTGTTGGACTTCTTGTGTCACACCCTGCATTTTGTAACATGTTATTTGCATCAATGAAGCATGAAAATTTGGACCAACAAATTTTTTTGGCATCATTTGGCTTTTATTTGGAGTTGAGTTTTTCTTCATATGCTTTTCATGTGCTCATTAAAGTCAACTATTCCCTCTTGTAGAATTCATCTCCATACCCAAAACTTCTGCCCAATGATCATGCCAAGTGTTATATATCAGTATAGTATTTTCTTACAAAATTAATTTGGCCAAAATGTATTTTTATAAATTTAGTTTTCCAAAAACCCCTGAATTGAGATTTGCACTGCAAGTGCTTGATTTAGGGTGAGAAAATTATTTCAAAAGGTACATTTGAAACCTAGTAGTCATAGGACTCACAGAAACCACAAAAGTATAGTTTTAAAAGTTATTTTCCTATTTTATTTAAAAGCTCTTTCTTAAGACCAGAAATGGTCTTTAATATGGAAAAATTATTTAACTATTTCAAAAATATTTGCCAAAATTCAGGGAGACTCAGAGGACATATATTGTCCATATTTAAGAGTTTCAACACTTGGTCATGTTCAAAATAATGGGCTAATCCCTCTAAAACCCTTTCTGGATATTTCAAGCTTTTGAAATATTTACAAAGGAAATATTCTCCAAAACTTCCAGGGAAATTCTATCATGTCATATATGACATATTTGATGATCTTGCCAAGTCCCATGCCTTGGGAAGCAAGAAAACATCCTCAAAGCCCTTCATAACCATTCTGCCCATATTTGAAGTTTGAGCAACTTTACATTGCCAAACTTGTCCAAATGCTCTCAAACTTGGTGCACATGCTAGAAATTCCTAACAGGGCATCTAGACCAAATGGCACAAGATTTGGAATAGAGCAACTTGATCAGAACACCCCAAAACCCTTTCTGTTCAAATGCAAATTTGCACAACTTTACATTACCAACTTTTTACCTGGAGCTTCAAACTTTGTGGGCATGATCAATACCCCAAATGATGAAACTACACCAAGTGGTGCATCAAGGGGAGATGATTAGCTTGACTCAAACAAGATGAAGCCATTTCTGTTGATTTCTAGGGTTCACCAAAGTTACATTGGCTAGTTTCTTCAAATGAGCCCAAATTTGGTGAAGCACCCTATTTTCACATGTCATTCATTCCTGTTAAGTGTCAGGGCAAGTGGAGATCATTTGCTTGACCAAACACTGATCAAACACCTTCTGCAGAATTACTAAAACCCTCTTCTTGATCACTTTTACCTTTTATCTTGGCCTCAGCTTTCTACCACACGTTCATCTAGTTACTAGCTACCTCCAGTAACTTCCCCAAGTCCCCAGCTCCATGATTGAGGGGTAAAAACCCTAGTTCACCCTGCTGGACAGCCATTTCTTACCAAGTCACCAGCCTCTCTTCTCTCTCACAGCATCTCCAGAGCATCCAAGGCTTCAACCGTAGTGCTTGGATCACCCTGGACCCCCCAGACACGGTGGACGCGTCCAGAGGCCCAATGGCATGCCGTGGCATGCGATAAGGGCGCTCCAGAGTGCGCTACAGTACGCCCACGCACTATAGATTCGGCCAATCGTCTGCCCCCGACAGCCTCGGGCTCTCCCCTCGCGCCAGTCGATGCCCCTCGACGTCCGCAACCACCCCGGCGCTGTCCCCCCTCCTCCTTCGCCCTCCAGTGGTCGTCGCCACACGCGCACCGGCCGCCCGCGACGCCCACTCCTCGGGCTCGCACGCGCGCACGGTCTGGAAGCCTCCCCGCTCCTCCTCTCTCCTCAAATGGACGTAGGGCTCGTCCAGCAACGCCGTAAACTCGCTCCCGTCGACTCCCGTGCGCTGTAGCGTCGAGCAGGAGCTCGCCGGCGCACAGGTCGACGGTACCCCGCCGTTCCCCTATAAATAGCCCCCCCCCACCCCGAGCCCTCCTCTCAGCACCAGCAGCTTCTCCTCATCCCCAGCATCACTCCAGCACCACCCGTTCTTCCCCAGAGAGCCCAAGTGCTCGGGATCGACCGGAGCTCCGCCGCATCGGTCCGCCGGTGATCTCGCAGTACGGGCCTCCTCCGCCCCTCCTATTGCTTGATCTAGAACCTCCATGCATCACTGATGCGTTCCCCTTCTTTTTCCCCTTCTGCAGCTGCCGGAAACGAGCTGGCCAGAAGGTTCCCGACGACCCTCCGTCGTCCCACCTTGCCGCCGGCGAACCCGACCTCCCCGGCGTGCCGCACCACCACCATTACCTCCGCAACTCGACGCTGAGTCCGTTCCTGCCCTCCGTTGCCGTCGCCGTGGCCGGAATAAACGCCGGTGAGCTCGCCGTCGCCGTGGCCGTGAGGTTGAAGATGGCAGGCGGGCCCCGCCTGTCATCCTCACCCCTCTCTCCCTCCCCTCACAGCCGCTGACCGCCGGGCCCGCCCGTCAGGTTTGAAAACCTGACGTGCGCGCGCTGGCGCCCGTGCGGCTGGGCTGGATGCCCTGGGCCGTGCACTGTGGCCCCTCTGGCCCAGTTGCACAGGGCATTTTCTTCTTTTCTTTTCTGTAATTATTTCAAACATTTTTACAGAAATGAATATTGGTCCAAATGAAATAATTCCAACTCCTAAATTCTTGTAATATTCCAACCTACTTAATGGTGTCACTTTCACACACATCCATGAAACTTTTATGTTTTGTTCAAATTTAAATTCAAATTTGAGCAATAAAACTCATGTTCTAAAATCATTAGATTCCATTCTGTTACTCAAAAACTCCAACTAAGAATTTTCTCCATCTTAGAAATCCCTCTAGTATTTAACAAAAATAAGTTGACATTTTTCTGAGCACTTTGATTTTTCTGTTTTATTTGTGGTCTTATTTTTCCGTTGTTATAATGCGACGTATAGATACCGTATTTGACGAAGTTGCTGAAGAAGGAGAAGGACAAGGATTTGAAGACTTTGAAGACCAAGCCAATCCAGGCAAGCAGCCCTTTGACCATGATACACTTGTTCTTCGGAAACCGTTTGTTTCCGATGCATGATGATAGGGTTACGGTGGTGACCTAGTTGGAACCACCACATGATGCATGCTTTACTCTTGATCTTGCCATGTGCTAGATGCAATGCATATGGTTAGTAGTAATGAATAGTGATGCATGTGTGACATGAACCTTCGTGGTTGAAATCTTTGCATAAAACCCCGTCGGGTGCCATTTATGCCCGAGGGAGATGATGAGTTGACGAAGTGGTGTACCGAGACAAGTGTGTGTTTTTCAAACGGATTGGTTTAAGTTGCGACCGTTATTCCATCCATACATGTGCAACCACTCTACCCCTTATGGGACGGGGCGTTATTGATTACTTAGGCCGATACTAGCATGGTGCCCGCATTACTAGTGACGGGAAGACTTGAGGTCTTTCCCGGGACGAGGTCGTGCTCGGATAGACGACCATGACTGTTTTCACAGGGCACCGGACACACCGTTGGTCCCTTCGGGTACGCGTGACATTGAAATTAGGGCAAGTCCCGTGATCTATTGTTTGTACTCGAGGGCCATGTACCAACGAGTGGACTCTATGTTAGTGTCGTCTAACGAAAGATAATGACCGGGTGCTTCCCCCGAGTACTTGAGGTACTGCGGGATCGTGGATGACACGAAAGCTTCCCGGATCTTGTGGGTAAAGTGTACAACCTCTGCAGAGTGTAAAACTATTCGAATAGCCGTGTCCACGGTCATGGACAGTTGGGTAACCGCTCTTGGGCTACGTCCAATGTTTGCGAAACCATGTGTGTGTATGAGAGACAAGGTGGTGACTTGACTGGAGGAGTTGAATCATATTCATGTTGATATCGGTAACCTGCCTTCGAGGTTACGCGAGTTTGTTGATGCATAACTTGATGGTAGAATATTTATTCTAGCCCTTTGCTAGATTGCTCATTATTGTTCAATTGCACTGTTACTTTAAACCACATCATGGGTTGCTTGCGAGTACATTCAAAGTACTCATTGGCTTGCCACTAGTTATTTAATTGGCCAGGCATGGAGGAACAGGAATATGATGAAGAGTTCTTTGGAGATGAACATGCGGACTAGGACGCTATCCCAGTCAGAATGCCTGTAGGGTTAAGGCAGATGGCATGGGTTCTACCTATTATCGAAGACTTCCGCTATTTGAGTTATTTGCTATTAAGCCCGTGAGGCTTTATCTATGTAAGACTTGGCCATAATGGCCATAATTTGTGTAAGACGATATGTATGGATGTAAGACTCTTGTTATTCAGCTTCTATGTGTTCAGTAAGCATTGATCTCTGGGATCATGTACACGTGCATTCGGTGATCTCGACTTCTAAGTCGGGGACCCCACAGAGCTGGTATCAGAGCCATCCTGACTGTAGGAAGCCATAGTTAGCATGGGCGTTAGTTAGATGAGACCCTTTTTCAAAAACCTTCTGAACCTCTCTTCTTTTCAAAACCTGAGATTTCATCAGCTTATTAACCCCTCCTATTCCACCTTTGTAGATGGCCGCTGTACCCGAAGAGCACCTGACCACTGGGTTTCCCTTGCTTCTCGAGGATAGCCTCCAGGAGTGTCAGTTCCACCGAGCGCCCATCCTCACCTACCTTGAGCATTGGGTTAGCGACACTGAGGTGGAGTACCATGTGGAAGTGATCGTGAAGGCAAACGATCCTCCCACAAGTTGGTTCTTCGAGGGACCCCAGATGGGAACACTACCTCTCGCTGTCGAGGCTGCTGCACTCAAGGCACTAACCCGTCTCCGCGAGCTTCTTCCGGAGATGGCAGCCAAGATGACAACTCTCTTCTTACCTTACCGGAAGGAAGGTGAAGAAGAAAGCAGCGCACTAGCCCCTCCACTGAAGGAAGGACTCTCGCTTCGGTTCCAGACCTACTTCAGTCTATGTGCCGACAGCTTGGCACAAGACTTGGCCTTGGAATCAATGAAGCTTCGGGAAGAACTTCACAAGACCAAGGCACTTCTTCGTCGAGCTCAAGAGAAGACAAATAGGATCAAGAAGGAAGGAGCACCTTCTGGACAGTCCGCTATCGCATATCGAGGCGGAAGGCCCTCCGAGGATGTATCTTCCAAGAATGAAGAACCACCTCGGCGACGCCGGATGACGGCAAGGGAATATCGCAAGCTTTTCCCTGCACCCCCGATGAAGCACCTTCGTATCCAACTCCTCCACTCCCCCACACCCTCAAGTGACAAGGGGGCCCAGACGGATGAAGACAAGGAGGAAGACCCAGAAGAGCCGGAATACGCGACCGAGCATTCCGCCGCTTAGGCATTATTCGCTACTCGGATATGCCAGTTGTGACCCCTACGGTAGGATAGATCGTGTAACCCCTATGCGCAGTCGAGTCCTTGTATGGTTCACATGAAACCGTCTAGTATTTGCTTTTGTTGTGTCTGGATGTATGTCGTATTCTTCCTTCGGGAATGTGTAAACGACTACATCACCCATTTGGATTTTAATGAATATGTTTGGCATCTCGGCCCTTGCATGATTTGATTAGTGTCACACCCACCCCCTTACTAGGCACCCATCTATCTTGCTTTCCCTCTTCCGAGTCATGAGAACTTTTACCGCTCCAATAGGATGCCTGTTGTAACTCGTACTGGTACCTCTACCCAGCAGCCTGAAGCCGGAGCATCCGCTCAGTCAGAGGCAGGCCACGACCAAACCAACGACCAAGCTCCACCACCACCACCTCCTCCGAACATGGACATGACTCAGCTTCTCCAAGCCTTCCGAGAGGAACGCCAAGCCAACACTGCATCCCTTCAGCTGATTGCTCAAGCTGTCACCAACAACCGCCATCCGGCGGGGAACGGCAATGGACGTTCCACGTTGGCAGAGTTCAACAAGCATGCACCGCCAACCTTTATCGAGACTGCTGAACCCCTGGATGCAGACGACTGGATCCGCTCCATTGAGGAAATACTGGAGCTAGTCGGATGCACCGAAGACCGCGAGAAGGTGGCTTATGCAGCCCACTGCCTCGGGGGGACTGCTAGAGCTTGGTGGGATGGATTCAAGGTCATGCATGCTGAACAAGACATCACTTGGGTCAACTTCAAGGCAGAATTCCGCAAGGCCCACATTCCTTCCGGAATCATGGCTATCAAAAAGCGTGAGTTCCGAGCCCTGAAGCAAGGAAGTGGCACTGTCAAAGAGTACATGCAGAAGTTCAGTGTTCTGTCAAGGTATGCCCATGAAGATGTCAGCACTGATGCTGCAAAAAGGGAGCGCTTCATGGAAGGCCTCAACCAGACTCTGCAATACTCGCTTGTCCTGTGCGACTGCCCATCCTTCCCTGACCTGGTGAACAAAGCACTTATGCTTGAAGACAAGCGGCGTGCTTTGGAAGACACTCGCAAGCGCAAGATGGTCAGTAAGGGAAGTTCCAGCAACCAGAAGCCTCGTCCGTGGCAGTCAGCCCCGGCCAAGCCAACCTATCAGCAACCAAGAGCTCCTGCACCTCGCACCAACCCTCAGCCTCAGCAGTATGCCAACCCAAGGCCAGCTTTCAACCCCAATACCAGTGGTGGCAACAAGATCAACAATCCAAACCAAGTCACTTGCTTTGGATGTGGTCAGTCCGGACACATCTCAAGGGTGTGCCCCAACAAGAAGCCTGATGCCCCGCGCCCCAATGAGCAGAACCAGGGACAAGGCCGCGGGATGCCACCAAGGAACCCAGCTCCTCGCAATCCACCTAACCATGGGAAGGGGCGTGTGAATCACGTCACTGCTGAAGAAGCCCAGGAACACCCGGACGTCGTGCTGGGTACGTTCCTTGTCAACTCAGCACCTGCAACTGTCTTGTTTGATTCTGGAGCAACGCATTCATTTGTCACTCAAAGATTTGCATTAAAAAGTGGCATGACCCCTACACCCCTGAATAACCCTATGGTGGTACAAACCCCCGGAGCAGAGATGAGAGCCAAGATAGGCTGTAAGGGAGTCAGTATTACCATTAACGGTATAGACTTCCTAGCAGACCTCATCATCCTAAGATCGCAAGGCTTGGATGTGATCTTAGGAATGGATTGGCTCAGCAAGCACCAAGGCTTGTTAGACTGTGCCAATCGGACAGTCACTGTGACCAATGACCAGGGAGTCGAAGTCAAGTTTGCTTCCGACTCCTCTTCCGCTCAAGCCACTCAAGTCAACTGTCTGTCTGAAGTTGGGCTAGAGCAAGTACCGGTGGTATGTGAGTATCCTGATGTCTTTCCGGATGAACTACCGGGAATGCCCCCTGACCGTGACATTGAGTTCATCATCGAGCTCGTGCCCGGGGAAGGACCCATCTATAAGAAGCCTTATAGAATGGGGACGAAAGAATTAGCTGAGTTGAAGAAGCAGCTGGAAGAGCAGCTGAAGAAGGGATTTATCCGCCCAAGTGCCTCCCCTTGGGGATCTCCTGTTCTGTTTGTGGAAAAGAGGGACGGTACCATCCGCTTATGCATTGACTATCGTTCCCTCAATGAAGTTACAATCAAGAACAAGTATCCACTTCCCAAGATCGAAGATCTGTTTGATCAGCTCAGCGGAGCCAAGGTGTTCTCCAAGATCGACCTCAGATCTGGGTACTACCAGCTGAAGATCAGACCCCAAGATATTCCGAAGATGGCATTCGTAACCAGATATGGCCTGTACGAGTGCACGGTCATGTCCTTTGGGTTAACAAATGCCCCAGCCTACTTCATGTATCTCATGAATAAAGTCTTCATGGAATATTTGGACAAGTTCGTTGTCGTCTTCATTGATGACATTCTTGTCTTCTCGAAGTCGGAGGAAGAGCACGAGCAACATCTGAGGATGGTCCTAGACAAGCTTCGGGAGCACCAACTGTATGCCAAATTCAGCAAGTGTGAGTTCTGGCTGCATAAAGTTGGATTCTTAGGTCATGTCTTGAACGAGGAAGGATTATCAGTAGATCCCGCAAAGATCGAAGCTGTGACCCAATGGAAATCTCCAACGACCGTCAAGGAAGTCAGAAGCTTCCTCGGACTTGCGGGGTATTACCGCAAATTCGTGGAAGGATTCTCTAGCATTGCATGGCCAATGACTCAGCTCCTCAAGAAGGCCAAGAAGTTTGAGTGGACACAAAAATGCGAAGAGAGCTTCCAAGAGCTCAAGAAGAGATTGACCACCGCCCCAGTTCTGGCAACACCTGATATTCACAAGGAGTTCGTGATATATTGTGATGCCTCTCGAACCGGATTGGGAAGCATTCTGATGCAAGAAGGCCGAGTCATAGCATACCTCTCCAGGCAGCTACGACCCCATGAGGAGAACTGCGCTACTCACGATCTTGAGTTAGCAGCAGTGGTTCATGCCTTGAAGACATGGCGGCATTACCTCCTAGGGAAACGGTGTGAGATCTACATAGACCACAAAAGTCTGAAGTACATTTTCACCCAAAAGGAATTGAACATGAGGCAGCGAAGATGGTTGGAACTCATCAAAGACTATGACCTCAGTGTTCAATATCACCCCGGGAAGGCTAACGTGGTGGCCGATGCCTTAAGCAGGAAGGCTTGCTCTTTGAATGTTGTTATTCAAGAAAGGCAGCCAGCCTTGTTTAAGGAACTCGAACAATTCAGTTTGGAATTGGTCACCCCTGGATTTCTGGATCATTTGGAAGTCAGACCAACCCTGATGGACGAAGTCAAGAAGGCACAAGATGGACACGCAAGCATTGAAGGCATCAAGAAGAAGATGAAGCTAGGCAAGGCCCCAGGATTCTCTGAAGACGAGCACGGGATTGTTTGGTACAAAGGCCGCATCTACGTACCAAACAACACAGAGCTGAAGAACCTGATTCTGCAAGAAGCCCACGACACTCCGTATTCCATCCACCCCGGAGGAACCAAGATGTATCAAGACTTGAAGGCACGATTCTGGTGGCACGGGATGAAAAGAGAGATTGCAACCTATGTTGCAAAGTGTGATGTGTGCCAAAGGGTCAAAGCTGAATATCAGCGACCTGCTAGATTGCTCCAACCACTCAAGGTTCCTGAGTGGAAGTGGGATAAAGTCGGAATGGACTTTATCACTGGTTTACCAAGGTCGAATAGGGGACATGACTCCATCTGGGTCATAGTCGACCATTTGACCAAGGTGGCCCATTTCATTCCTGTCAAGACTACCTACTCAGGCAACCAGCTGGCAACTCTCTATATCACCCGAATCGTAAGTCTTCACGGCGTTCCCAAGGAGATTGTGTCAGATCGAGGCACCCAGTTTACTTCAAGGTTATGGAGAAGATTCCAAGAAGCCTTGGGAACCAAGTTATTATTCAGCACAGCTTTCCACCCACAGACCGGAGGTCAGACAGAACGAGTCAATCAGATTCTCGAAGACATGCTCCGAGCCTGTGTCTTGGCATATGGAGCCAAGTGGGAAGATTGTCTCCCTTTTGCCGAGTTCTCCTATAACAACAGTTACCAATCAAGCCTTCAGATGGCACCATTTGAGGTGTTGTACGGACGCAGATGTCGCACACCCCTCAACTGTTCAGACACTGGAGAAGGACTAGTCTTTGGACCGGATATTCTCCGCGCAGCAGAAGAGCAAGTCCAACTAGTCAGAGAGCGTTTGAAGGCAGCCAAGTCAAGGCAGAAGAGTTATGCTGACACTCGACGCCGAGACATGAGTTTCCGTGTCAGAGATCATGTGTACCTGCGGGTAACCCCTCTAAAGGGAACCAAGCGTTTCCACGTTAAGGGGAAGCTTGCGCCAAGATTCATTGGCCCTTTCAAGATCACCGACCGACGAGGAGAAGTGGCTTACCAGTTGGAACTACCGCCTGAGCTATCCGATGTGCACAATGTGTTCCATGTGTCACAACTCCGGAAATGTCTCCAAGTTCCAGACAAGCCTAATCTCTATAAGGATGTTGATCACCAAGCCATTGATCTGCAGCCTGATTTGACCTACCGCGAGAAGCCCATCCGTATTCTGGACGAAGAAGAGCGACGGACGCGAAGCCGTACCATCAAGTACTTCAAGGTTCAGTGAAGCAACCACACCGAAGCAGAAGCAACCTGGGAACGTGAAGACTATCTTAGATCCGAGTTTCCCGATCTCTTTTAAGACCTAGTTTAGGAATCTCGGGGACGAGATTCTTGTAAGGGGGGTAGGTCTGTCACACCCTGCATTTTGTAACATGTTATTTGCATCAATGAAGCATGAAAATTTGGACCAACAATTTTTTTTTGGCATCATTTGGCTTTTATTTGGAGTTGAGTTTTTCTTCATATGCTTTTCATGTGCTCATTAAAGTCAACTATTCCCTCTTGTAGAATTTATCTCCATACCCAAAACTTCTGCCCAATGATCATGCCAAGTGTTATATATCAGTATAGTATTTTCTTACAAAATTAATTTGGCCAAAATGTATTTTTATAAATTTAGTTTTCCAAAAACCCCTGAATTGAGATTTGCACTGCAAGTGCTTGATTTAGGGTGAGAAAATTATTTCAAAAGGTACATTTGAAACCTAGTAGTCATAGGACTCACAGAAACCACAAAAGTATAATTTTAAAAGTTATTTTCCTATTTAATTTAAAAGCTCTTTCTTAAGACCAGAAATGGTCTTTAATAGGGAAAAATTATTTAACTATTTCAAAAATATTTGCCAAAATTCAGGGAGACTCAGAGCACATATATTGTCCATATATAAGAGTTTCAACACTTGGTCATGTTCAAAATAATGGGCTAATCCCTCTAAAACCCTTTCTGGATATTTCAAGCTTTTGAAATATTTACAAAGGAAATATTCTCCAAAACTTCCAGGAAAATTCTATCATGTCATATATGACATATTTGATGATCTTGCCAAGTCCCATGCCTTGGGAAGCAAGAAAACATCCTCAAAACCATTCATAACCATTCTGTCCATATTTGAAGTTTGAGCAACTTTACATTGCCAAACTTGTCCAAATGCTCTCAAACTTGGTGCACATGCTAGAAATGCCTAATAAGGCATCTAGACCAAATGGCACAAGATTTGGAATAGAGCAACTTGATCAGAACACCCCAAAACCCTTTCTGTTCAAATGCAAATTTGAACAACTTTACATTACCAACTTTTTACCTGGAGCTTCAAACTTTGTGGGCATGATCAATACCCCAAATGATGAAACTACACCAAGTGGTGCATCAAGGGGAGATGATTAGCTTGACTCAAACAAGATGAAGCCATTTCTGTTGATTTCTAGGGTTCACCAAAGTTACATTGGCTAGTTTCTTCAAATGAGCCCAAATTTGGTGAAGCACCCTATTTTCACATGTCATTCATTCCTGTTATGTGTCAGGGCAAGTGGAGATCATTTGCTTGACCAAACACTGATCAAACACCTTCTGCAGAATTACTAAAACCCTCTTCTTGATCACTTTTACCTTTTATCTTGGCCTTAGCTTTCTACCACACGTTCATCTAGTTACTAGCTACCTCCAGTAACTTCCCCAAGTCCCCAGCTCCATGATTGAGGGGTAAAAACCCTAGTTCACCCTGCTGGACAGCCATTTCTTACCAAGTCACCAGCCTCTCTTCTCTCTCACAGCATCTCCAGAGCATCCAAGGCTTCAACCGTAGTGCTTGGATCACCCTGGACCCCCCAGACACGGTGGACGCGTCTAGAGGCCCAATGGCATGCCGTGGCATGCGATAAGGGCGCTCCAGAGTGCGATACAGTACGCCCACGCACTATAGATTCGGCCAATCGTCTGCCCCCGACAGCCTCGGTCTCTCCCCTCGCGCCAGTCGATGCCCCTCGACGTCCGCAACCACCCCGGCGCTGTCCCCCCTCCTCCTCCGCCCTCCAGTGGTCGTCGCCACACGCGCACCGGCCGCCCGCGACGCCCACTCCTCGGGCTCGCACGCGCGCACGGTCTGGAAGCCTCCCCGCTCCTCCTCTCTCCTCAAATGGACGTAGGGCTCGTCCAGCGACGCCGTAAACTCGCTCCCGTCGCCTCCCGTGCGCTGTAGCATCGAGCAGGAGCTCGCCGGCGCACAGGTTGACGGTACCCCGCCGTTCCCCTATAAATAGGAC
>LR738712.1:398108106-398128114 GCA_902687465.1 Secale cereale | reverse complement strand
GGCCGCGCCGGGGGGGCGCCTGGGCCCCCCGAGCCCCGTCTGGTGCCCCCCTTCGGCATATATTTAGAGCGTCCTTCGAAACCCTCGGGACGGGAACTCTTTTTCGCGATCTCATCTCTGTTCCGCCGCCGCCGCCGCTTCCAAGATCGGGAGCACCAGGAGAACTCTTCCCGGCACCCTGCCGGAGGGGAGGATCACCATCGGGATCCTCTCCACCACCATGGACGCCTCCTGGATGAGTTGTGAGTAGTCTCCCTTGGACCATGAGTCCATGACCAGTAGCTATGTGATGTTCTCCTCCCGTTCTTGGGCTTCACTAATTAGTCCTCGTGAGCTGCCCTACATGATCAAGGCACATATGTAATCCTTATGTTGTTGCTATGATGAGTTTGCTGGGATCCGATGGATTATGAGATTATGTTCAGATTGTTCTTGAGTAATATATTTGATCTACCTCTTTTATATTTATGTTCATAAGTAATTCTTGCATGTTCTCCGTTGTTATTTATTACTTTGGCCAAGTAATACGTAGTGACTCCAAGAGGGAACGTTATGCTCGATTGTGGGTTCATGCCCCTCGATGACTAGCTTGAGTGACAGAAACATGAGTCTAGGGGATGTGCTGTTGCCACAAGGGGGAAAACAACGGTGCTTGTGCCCACGGGTGCAAGGATTGTATACTTTACGCAAAGTTCTTTTAATGCAGTTGTCTGTTGCTTTGAGTTTACACTATGGGTGGGACTCGCAACTTAATACCAGCGAGATGTTCTGGATAGACATCTCAAGGTGGATGATTAATAGTAGATATTGATGGATTTCGGTCTACTTACTTTGGCGTACCGCCCATACTTTGAACCTCAACCTTTCTTGCAATGTAGTCAGCATTGGTTTGCGTTCGTGGTCCTATCAATTGCCCAGCTGTAATTCGTTTACCTCACATAGCTGTTTTATCGTCTTTTGGGAGAGAGACATCACTAGTGAACATCATGAGACTCCGGTCCATATTACTATCATTGATCACATCCGCTATTTACTTTTCGCTTTTACTTACTATTGCAAACATTATCTATCACTACTATCATTTGCGTTTAATCCTTTGTGAACTACAAGGCCGGAGGGATTGACAACCTCTCTGTACTCGTTGGGAGCAAAGTTATTTGTATCTGTGTGTAGGTCCACGTTGATTGCTAATCCGCGCCGTTAGCAGTTGACACCTACTTGTTGAACCTAGGAGTCTCCGGGGATTCGATCCTTGGCATCTTTGCTAAGGGAAAAACTTCCACAACACTGCATCTTACACCTTCCACTTGGGGTAACCAACGAGGGGTTAGAGGCCCATCAAGGAGTTTTTCTGGCGCCATTGCGGGGGACTCCACTCTTCAGGATAGGGGAGTTGCATGCTATCTTTTACCTTTGCTTTTTAGTCTTGTTAGTTTACCTTTCAGTTTTTGCTTTAGTACCTTTTATCGAAAATCACAAAAATAGTTATCTTGCTTGCTTGCTACTATGGGTTCCACCGAGAACACCAAGTTGTGTGACTTCACTAGTCACAACAATGATGACTTTATCAGCACACCTTGTCGGTGTACTAAGATAGGGGTACCTTAGTACCCCAACTTGTGCACGGGCAGTAGCAGCATCCCGTGGCAGGGTTTACCACGTGCTCGCCGGAAACCTTTTCGGTCCTTATGAAGCCATTCAAAAACAAAGTATACAAGACAGAAGATCAAGACCCCGGCAAGTGGAGCTTGCCGGGAAGGCCGCACCAGGCTCAAGATTATCACATTAACACAAGACCCTGGCAAGAGGAGCTTGCCAGGAAGACCAGAAGACAGCATCTCTGAAGACATGCCTCGGCGCACCCTGCGCCCCGGCGGGACCCGGGGAGCGACAAGCTTCCGGGCCCGGCAAGATCAAGACCCCGACAAGGTGCTTGCCGGGGGAAGCATGCGCTGTGTGCCCGCGCTCCAGCTGATCGGCCCACGCGTCGCCCTGGGGCCCTTCCAGGGACGCGTGGCGGGTGGCTGTGCAGCCTGGGGGACACGGTGGCACACCACGGTGACGAGGCTACCGCCGTGGCGAACGGAGAAGCCTGGACGAGCGCTTTTGGGGTCGACGGTGACGGGCATTTAATGCCCTTGTCCCCCACTGTCAAGGTTAGGTGAAGACCACTGTTCATCCACTGTTCATGCACTGTTCCCGCACTGTTACAACTACCACCAAAGTTACATTTTTACCCTCCTCTATGTTGACACCTGTCGGTGACCCCTTGAGCTATAAAAGGAGGCCCATGCACAACGTAGAAAGGGTTCGGAACCTAGACAGCTCCCTTGCTCGGTGTAGCTAGCTCTTCAAGCTCCCGAGCTCAAGAACTCAATACAATCCAAGCAGGAGTAGGGTTTTACGCGTCCGCGCGGCCCGAACCTGGGTAAACTGCCCGCGTGCGCTCCTCGATCTGCTCTTCGTGCTCCCTCCGCTCCTTTACCGCAACGTAGAAGGGGCTCCGGTCCCATAGGTGCTCGTGGGAGGACAGTTTCCCCCGACATCTTTGGCGCGCCAGGTAGGGGGCGTCGAGGTTGTGCGAACCTGATCCGGCGCTCACGCGGGCGCATTCTTCATCAACCTCTCCAGCTTCATCAACATCACTAGCTATAACAACATGGCCCCGAAGAAGAAGGCTTCGGAGGTCGGAGGCCCGTCTGCGTCGATTCCACCGCCACCAGAACCAACGGTGGGTGGAGGAGGCGCCGGCGGAAGGGTGGTCGCCGGCGAGGAAACTCACGGCGCCACCAAGTCCAAGGACAAGACGGACGACCGGGCGAATTCCAAGGCCTCGGTGTCCGTGGACGCGCCTCGCCTCTCTCGAGAGGTGCCAAGCCAGCAGCGCCATGGTACAGGAGGTACCATTCGCTTGCTGGGGCAAGGACAAACTGGAGGATCGCGGGACGCTCAAGTCCACCGTCCTGGAACGAGCAAGGCGCGGTCACCGGGGCGAGAGACTGCTCCTTCTAACCCTGTTAGAAGTCCGAGCATATCTCGCTCCTCGCGCCGCTCGCCGCCGCTCCCCTCCTCTCCAGCAGAAGCTCTAGCAAGAGCGCAACTGCTCCTCGATTTCCCTCCAGCGGCAGACAAAGCCGAGGACTGGAGGGCAACGATCCAAAGCCTCATCGCCTTCGCCAACAACGACACGCCGCAGCAGCCGGCGACATCGCAGCCACGGCAAGTCGACCAGACGAAGGCCGATGGCGACAAGACCGCCGGGGGTGCAACCACCATGCACTCCCCGCCGCGGAAGCAGAAGACGCCTCCCCGCCGGATCAACGTCGACGACGACTCCACGGCGTCGTCGGATCCGCGGGCTCGTCGGGACCAGCGCCAAGTCCTCGACGATCGGCGACAAGAAGACGCTCGGACACGCATCGAGCGCCGACGAGACGCCCGGCGACAATCGGATCAGCGCGCTGGGACCGCTGTCGACACGCACGCGCCCGGTGAACCAGGCGACTTGCCGTACGCGGCAGGTTGCCTTGCGTTCATCCGTGAGCTGCGGTGCGTCCAGTGGCCCAGCATGAAAAACTTCAAGCCCGACGTACCCGAGAAGTACGACGGCAAGACGCACCCCTCGGAGTTCCTCAGCATCTACACCATCGCGGTGCAGGCTGCCGGGGGATGCGACGAGAAGATACTGGCTAACTACTTCCCGCTGGTGCTTAAGCCAAACGTCCGCTCTTGGCTTATGCACTTGCCGGAAGGCTCCATTTCTTCATGGGAAGATCTGTGCCACCAATTTGTTGGCGCCTTCACGGGCGGCCACAAACCCCACGTCCAGGAGAGTGATCTCCACATCTTGGCCCAGAAGGAAGGAGAATCCCTGCGCAAGTACATTCAACGATTTAGCCGCGTGCAGCACAATATTCCCGACGTCCACCCCGCCGCGGTTATCAGCGCGTTCCACCAGAACGTGCGTAACCGCCGCATGCGGGAAGAGATGGCCATGACCAAGATCCGGGATGTCAGCGAGCTTTACGCTCTGGCCGACAAGTGCGCGCGCGCCGAAGAGGGGAGGAGACTCCCCGGAGAGGATGCTGGCGCAGGAGGAAGCGACAGCGAGGACGCCGCCCCGGCAAAGAAGAGCCGGCGGCGAAACAACAGAAGAAAGAAGAGCAAGGAAGTGCTGGTCGTTGAGCAGTCCGGCAAGGAGGCTCCCGCCAAGAAGGCACAGGCTGGCGGCTCCGGCAAGGAACCTGCCCCTGTAGTGGCAGCCGACAAGCAGGACGGCTCCGGCAAGCAATACTGCAAGATCCACCGCACCAAGGGCCATGATCTTCAGAATTGCAAGCGAGTCGAGTACCTCGTAGAACAGCAGAAGGCTTAATACGAGCGGCGCGACAAAGAGAAGGCCCAAGGTGGCGGAGGAGAGCCAAGCAAGAAGCAGCCATTCAATGGCCGGGGAGGACGCCACGGCAAGGCCAAGCAGCGGCAAGGTGATCGACCTCCCCGGGGCCGCGACAAGGATGAGGAAGAAGACGACGACGACAACATGGAAGAAGGAGATAACAGCGAGCAGGAGTTCCAGAAGGCCACGGAAGTTCTGTGGGTCGACGGAGGCGCCTCTCTGCACGCTTCCCACCGCCAACTCAAGCAGTGGGTGCGGGAAGTAAACGCAGCTGAGCCGCCCGTTGAGTCACGTAGGCTGCTGAAGTGGTCCAGCATGCCCATCATTTTTGATCTTGAGGATCACCCTGATCGCACAACGGCGGTCGGGTGCTTGCCGATGTTGGTCTCACCAACCATCCGCAACCTCAAGGTCACCAAAATGTTGGTTGACGGCGGGGCCGGCCTGAACTTGATCTCCTCAGCTGTGATCAAGAAACTCCAGATCCCAGACGGCGAGCTCGAAGAAACCGGGTCGTTCCAAGGAATAAACCCGGGAAGGAGCAAGCCGAAGGGCAAGATTACACTGCCAGTGACCTTTGGCGGGGAGCTTAACTTCGGGACGAAGAGGATAACCTTTGACGTGGCCGATATCCCATTGCCATACAATGGGATACTTGGACGTCCTGCCCTCGCCAAGTTCATGGCAGCTTCCCACTATGCCTACAACGTACTCAAGATGCCGGGGCCGATAAGCGTCATCTCTGTCCCTGGCGACAAAAAGGACGCGCTTATCTTTGCCGACAAGATATACCGGGATGCAGTAGCTGCAGCAGAAAGCAACACACTTGCCGCTGAAGCTCCCGGGGGGAAGACCAAGACCAAGTCCGGCAAGAGCTCTGGGGCCCACTCCGGCAAACGCACCTCTTCGGAGTGCTGCGCTGCCGTCGAGGACGTTCCATCGAGCTCCACCGGCAAGTGCAAGAAAGGGATGGCAGCTCCACCGGCAACCAAGAAGGTGTCCGCCAAGGAGGATGGCACTGGTGGTACCTTCACCATCAGTGCTACACTCGACAACAAATAGGAAAGCGCGCTCATTGCCTTCCTGCGGGCGAATGTCGATGTGTTTGCATGGCAACCATCTGACATCCCCGGCGTTCCCAGGAAGGTAATTGAGCACAAGCTTGCTGTTTGTCCTCATGCGCGGCCCGTCAAGCAGAAGGTCAGGAAGCTAGCCGTGGAGCGCCAAGAATTCATCGCCGAAGAGATAAAAAAGCTAGAAGCAGCAGGCCTGGTTAGAGGCGTGATCCATCCTACGTGGTTAGCAAATCCAGTTGTCGTGCGCAAGGCCAACGGGAAGTGGAGACTGTGTATAGACTTCACTGATGTGAATAAAGCATGTCCCAAGGATCCATTTCCCTTGTCGCGTATTGACCAGATTGTTGACTCCACCGCTGGATGTGAGCTGCTTTCCTTCCTTGATGCATACTCAGGTTACCACCAGATATTCATGGCCAAGGAAGATGAAGAGAAGACTGCATTCATTACCCCATGTGGCACATATTGCTTCATACGCATGCCCTTTGGATTGAAGAATGCAGGCTCCACATTTGCGAGGGTGGTGCACACTGCTTTTGAGCCACAGATCCACAGAAATGTAGAAGCTTACATGGATGACATAGTGGTCAAGAGCAAGAGCAAAGATACCCTGATCCAAGACTTGGAGGAAACATTTGCAAATCTGCGCAAGATCCAGCTCAAGTTGAACCCCGAGAAGTGCGTCTTCGGAGTCCCCTCCGGCAAGCTTCTCGGGTTCTTTGTGTCCCAGAGGGGGATTGAAGCCAATCCCGACAAGATAAAAGCCATCGAGCAGATCGAAGCCCCGAAGCGTGTCAAGGACGTAAGGAGACTTGCTGGTTGTGTGGCTGCCCTCAGCAGGTTCATTTCAAAGTCTGCAGAACGCGCCCTGCCTTTCTTCAAAATCCTGAAAAAGGCAGGTCCTGTGAAATGGACTCCGGAAGCGGAGGCAGCGCTGCAAGACTTGAAAGGATACCTGTCCCCTACTCCAATACTTGTCGCACCTAGGCCACAAGAAAAGTTGCTGCTGTACCTAGCGGCAACCAATCAAGTGGTTAGTGCTGCGTTGGTAGCGGAAAGGGAGGCAGAGGAAGAGCCCACACCTCCGGCAAGCGAATCCAGCGACAAGCAGGGGGCTCCCCCGGCAAGCTCTGGCCCCGACAAGGACAACTCTGTGCAGGAGCAAGGAGAAGTGCGAAGGAAGATGGTGCAGCGCCCGGTGTATTTTGTAAGTTCCCTCTTGCAGGGGGCTAGATCAAGATACTCCGGGGTGCAGAAGTTGCTTTTCGTTCTCCTTATGGCCTCAAGAAAGCTGCGCCATTACTTCCAAGCACATGAGATAACAATGGTCACTCGCTTTCAGTTGAAGAGGATATTGCAGAATCTAGAGGCAACAGGCAGGATCGTCGAGTGGGCACTGGAGTTGTCAAGCTTTGGTCTCAAGTTTGAGAGTACTTCAACTATACAGAGCAGAGCTTTGGCAGAATTTATAGCGGAATGGACCCCGACGCCAGATGAAGAAGTTCTAGAGACAAGTGTCCCCGTACAAGAAGCGACCAGCGAATGGGTAATGTACTTTGATGGTGCTTTCTCGCTACAAGGCGCTGGTGCCGGCGTGGTACTCATAGCGCCCACCGGAGAGCACCTCAAGTATGTTGTCCAGATGCACTTTCCCAAGGAGCAAGCGACAAACAATACTGCTGAGTATGAAGGTCTGCTTGCCGGCCTCAGAATTGCAGCCGAACTTGGGATCAAGAAGTTGATTGTGCGGGGAGATTCTCAGTTGGTGGTCCGACAAGTGAACAAGAGTTATCAGAGCCCTTTGATGGAAGCTTATGTTGATGAGGTGAGGAAGCTTGAAGAGCACTTTGAGGGTCTGCAAATGGAGCACGTCCCAGGAGCTCAAAATGATATTGCAGATGGCCTCTCAAAGTGTGCTGCAATGAAGTTACCTGTGGAACCAGGGACCTTCCTGCTCAAGCTAACTCAGCCATCCGTTACACCATCAATTGGGCAGAACAAGAAGAGAAAGTTGGTCTCCGGCGACTACTTACCGTCGGATCTCCCCGAGGCCGCCGCCAAGGTCCCCAAGATCAACAACCAAAATGCTGAGGAACAGTTTGCTCCTGCAGACCCAAGGGTCTGTACAGTAGAAGCAAGCGTTCCCGACAAGCCTTGCTCCGGCAGGCTTGCCGAGGGACCATCAGCTCCGGCAGAACCGGAGGTTCTTGCCGTAGAAGCTGGGGTTCCAGCAGCAGCCCTCGCGCCTTTAGTCCTTGCCGTTGAGCCTCGGGCTCCGGCATGGGCACAGCAGATCGTCCGTTTTCTGCAAACTGGAGAACTTCCCGACGACCCAGAAGAGATAGAGAAAATAACCAGGCAGTCAAGTATGTACCAGTTCGTGGACAATGAACTGTACAGAAGAAGACTCAATGGTGTCAGGTTGAAGTGCATCTCCAGAGAAGATGGACAGAAGCTGTTGGCAGAGATACACAGAGGCATATGTGGCCACCACATTGGCGCAAGGGCACTTGCCGGGAAGGCGTTCCGGCAAGGGTTCTTCTGGCAGGAAGCCATCCAAGATGCAACTGCACAAGTAACCAGGTGTGAAGCGTGCCAGTTCCATGCCAAGCAAATTCACCAGCCAGCTCAAGCTCTCCAGACAATTCCTTTATCCTGGCCCTTCTCGGTCTGGGGGCTCGATAACCTCGGCCCCTTCCCCCGTGCAGTCGGGGGCTTTGAGTACTTGTACGTAGCAATCGACAAGTTTACAAAGTGGCCAGAAGTGGAACCAGTGAGAAAGGTGACAGCACAGTCAGCAGTCAGGTTCTTAAGGTCAATTGTTTGCCGTTTCGGAATCCCTAACAGGATCATCGCCGACAACGGCACACAGTTCACAAGTCGCACCTTCATGCAGTACGTCCAAGACCTTGGCGCCAAGGTCTGTTTCGCTTCTGTTGCCCACCCGAGGAGCAATGGTCAAGCGGAGAGGGCCAATGCTGAAGTGCTGCGCGGACTCAAGACAAGAACCTTCGACAGGCTGCGCAAGTGCTGAAGAAACTGGATAGAGGAGTTGTCGGCGGCTCTTTGGTCAATCAGAACGACACCAAGTCGAGCCACCGGACAGACACCCTTTGCTCTTGTCTATGGAGCAGAGGCAGTTCTCCCCACGGAACTCGTATACGGATCTCCTCGAGTGCTCGCTTATGATGAGCTCGAGCAAGAGCAACTGCGACAAGATGATGCACTGCTCCTCGAGGAGGAACGTCTCCAGGCTGCTGTACGGGCTGCTCGATACCAGCAAGCCTTGCGTCGCTACCATAGCCGCAAGGTCAAGGCCAGGAGTCTCGAGGAAGGTGACCTTGTTCTTTGGCGTGTTCAGTCTGCCAAGAATTCCAACAAGTTGACGCCGAAGTGGGAAGGCCCTTATCGGGTGAGACAAGTCACAAGGCCCGGCGCTGTCCGCCTTGAGACCGAAGAAGGCTTACCGGTGAGCAATTCCTGGAACATAGAGCATCTTCGCAAGTTTCACCCATAAGGCGCGGTTGCCGTGATCCGCTCCGGCAACCACCTTTTGTACGAGTTTTGCCGCTGTTGAATGTAAACCTTTGTACAAAGCCGGGCGCAGATCCCGTGCATCAGTAAAGCTTTTGTGTTTCGCACTATTTGCCATTTCCATGCTCTTTTCTTATTTGCATGCATTGTTTGGCATCTTGTGCAACACGCATACCCGGTAAGCATTAGCAAGCCAAGAGGCCCTATACTTGTTTTCCCTCCTCTTTTTTCTTTCCCTCTTAAGCAGAAGGAATGTTCCTCACGCACAAGTTTGCCGGGGGGGAAGGAGGTGGAGGATGAACCAAGTGCTGTTCAAGAAAGAGGAGCCTTGCCGGGAAAAAACAATCCAGGAAAGCTAAGCTAAGTTACCGAAGTTTGAATAATTCAAATTTTTTAATTTTTAGTTATCTTCCTTGAACAACCACACTTTGTATGGAAAACCTGTGCGCGGAGGAACCTACCCGTGGCTAGCCGCACCCTTATTTTGTTTTCGAGCACGCTCAACGACTTAAGAGAGCTGCGACAAGTGTCGCGCCCTTACTTCATTTTCGAGTTCGCTCAGCAAGCTAAGTGTGTTGCGACTAGCTGCGGCAAGGTTGCTTGCCGACAAGGTCTTTTGCCAGCAGGCTGCTCGGAGTCCAGCACTCAGCGCTCGCGGCAAGAGGCCCTTGCCGGCAAGTTCCCTAAAAGCGTAGGGTAAAAAGCATACAAAGTAAAGGACCAAAGCAAGGGAGATAACACTGCATTGGCTGATCAAAATAAGACTGTATATTACAAGGATAACTTGCCGCAATAACTAATCGATTCATGTTCATAACATAATTTGCAGCGGCAAAGGAAACAGAAAGGAAGAAATCTAATCTACGAGGTCGCCTTCACGCCTAGTGACTTTGTTCACCTTGGCGACGATGTGGGCGACCTGCGCCTTCAACGCCTCCTGGTCAGCGTCGTCCGGCAAGGAGCGGAGGACGTTGACGAGGTTGATGCTGGGGTTGCGGTAGACGATCTTCGTCAAGACGTGCTCCAGAGTGCCCGCGCAGAGCCGACGCGACTCGTCGGCCACCTGCACGGGGAGCTTCTCCCGCAGCCGTGCAAGCGCCGACGCGATTCCCCTGAAGAAGAGACTTAACTTGGCGCTGTGGGGGAGGGCCTCGTCGGGAGAATACACGAGGTGCTCCGCCCTCAGCGCCATCATCTCCTTGTCAATGTTGGCAGCGGAGGTGACCTGCTCGTCGGTCCACTGCTCCACTGCCCGGCTGAACTGGTTCGCCGAGACGGCGGCGCTCTCCACCAGGCCTCGTTCCTTGCGGAGCTCATCCTTCAGCTTCGTCTCGCGATCCCGGGCAGCGTCGAGCGAATCAGTCAGAGTAGAGACCTTCAATTCCAAGTCAGCAATTGAATCCTTGGCGGCAGTGAGCTCGTCGCCTTTCTTGGAGAGGCGTACCTGCAGGTCAGAGTTGGTGTGGGTATCCTTTTCCCGCTCCACATTGAGCACGGTGATTCTGTCCGCACTCGCCTTCAGGTACCGCTCCAGCTGCTCCACCTTGGCCTCAAGATCCTTCTTGGCGATCTCCGCGGTGGCAGCGGCAGCCTTCGCCTCCTTCAGGGCTCCGCCAATGGCCCGCTCCCGGGCGGTGAGGTCGTCCTCGTGGGCGTCGAGGTCGACCTTCCGTTGGTTGAGCGCTCCTTATCGCCGGGACAACTCTTCGCCAACCAATCGCTGCTGCTCTTCGGCCTCAGCCTTCTCAAGGAGGAACGCTTCCTGCTCCTCGGCAAGCCTTTCGCGCTCCTCCGCCAAGTTGCGGAGGGCCGCCTGGTTGGCGGCGCGGAGCTCCGCAGCGCGCTTCTCCAAATCAGCTCCAGCCTTGGCGGTGAGAGCTTCTCGGGACTCCAGTTTCGCCTGCCTGGCCCGGTACAGGGCCAGGAGCTGGCGAAGAAGCTTCTCCTATTCAGGCTCGTCACTCCCGCCAAGCGCCTCAACGACCTTCAACCCCGCGGAGGCGAGGACCTCTCCATCGTAGGTCTCTCCCTCCACGGGGGCTCGCGACGAGGACGCCCACGGGACTTGTATAAAGATCCCGTTGGGGGCCTCAAGATAGACGCCCGACCGCTCCGTGGACGCGGAGGGGTCGGCGGCCGGCGCAGCGCTTGACGCTCCTGCTGCCTCCGGGCCAGCAGTGCGGTCGCCGGTCCCTTCTCCGCCCGCGGCGTCTGCGGTCGGGGCGGTCTCTTCAGCGGCGGGCTCGTCGGCTCCAGCCATGCCCTCAGTGGCAGTGGCGTCGCCGCCGTCGCCACGCACCTCCTCCTCAACGGTGGCCTCCGTCTCCATCCGCTCCGGTGCAGGAGGATCTGGCAGAAGAAAAAGAAAAGAAAAGGTCAAGCAAATATCCAAAAAGACAAGTCCAAGAAGAAGAAGCTACAAGACTTACCTTCGCGGACTTCTTCGACGACAGGCTCCCTCGCCGGGGAATCCACCCTTGGCGGCGGAGTGGTGGCCCCTGCTGGCGGAGGGCCGCCCACGCCCTCCCTTGTCGGGGTGCTCACCCTTGGCGGGGTGCCCGTCCTTGGTGGAGCGCTCTCCCCCGCCGGGGAGCTCGCCCTTGGCGGGGATGGTGGGGCAAGTAGGTCGTCGGGGGCGGTCTTCGGGCGCTCCTGCGGCTGCGGCTCCACTTCTGCACAAGACAAACAAGGCTACAAGATATTAGTACAAGCAAAAACCTCAAGCGCGCCCGACAAACAAAAAATTCAAGACCAGAGTTACGCTGGGGGCTGCGCTGGGGGCTGCTCCTCGGAGCAACAGGTTGATCCGGCAAGCTTGCCGCTGGCACGTCCCCAGTCGCAGCGGCGGGCGAGTCGTCCTCAACCTCAACCACAGGGATCTTGGCCCTCTTCGCCGTCCGCTGGGTCAGGGTCCTGAAAGCAAAGCAAAAACAAGATCAGAATCAACAAGGAAAATCAAGACAGGATCAAAGAAATTGCAAGCTGCAAGTACTTACTCCTCTTCCTCGTCGTCGGAGCTGAGGGCGGAGAAGTCGAACTCCACCTGAGACGCTCCCGCGCGAGGAGCAGGAGGGGAAGGCTCCCTCGGGCGCTTGGCGGTCTCCGGGGCATAGGGCTGCGACGACCCAGCCTCCGTTGTCGCCGAGGGCCGAGGAGCAGAAGTAGCAGCCGTTCCACTCCGGGAGGATCCTCCTCCGCTTGGTGCTGGCACGCGGGGCGCCTCCTTCGTGACTTGGCTCGCCTTGGTAGCGCGCGTCACCCGGCGCGCGGGCTGCTGTCGAAGCGCCTGTGGCCTCGTCCCCGTCGCCACCTTGCGGAGGCGTTTCCTTGGTTGTTGCGTGGGACTTGCCGGAGGCGGGGAGTTCTCTGAGGACGAGGAGGCATCGTCGTCAAGCCCCAGAGATCCACCGGTGTCTTCGTCGGCCTCGACGTCCTCCTCCTCCTCCCCGGCAGGCCCGCTGGACCCAGCACCTTGCCCGGCGGCCCCACTCCCTCCGGCAACCTCGCTCCCTCCGGCGGCCTCGCTCCCTCCGGCGGTCTCGCTCACCCCGGCAACCCCGGGTATCCCGGAAAGCCTCAAGGAAGGAACCCCGGCAAACTCGTCGGGCGGAAGCTTGAGCAGCCTGAGGATTTCCGCCTCCTCTGCTTGGCACGACGCGTCCGCAGCATCTGCATTGTCCACAGAGTATCCAAAATCACCCGCCGCCGCAGCTGCGGCGGCCTCCTCCATCCTAGAAGCGATGTAGGCTATATCCCGAGCCGTAGTGGCTCGGGTGAGGCCCTTGTTCTCCTCGGTGTTCTTGGGCGTCTCGACCAAGTTGTCGAAGAAGCTCAGTATTGCATCTAGCGGAGGCTCTATCCAGGTGGGGTCGACGCCGTGGGAGTCGCACGCGGGCATCATCGCGCGTAAGGAGTCCCGGGCAGTGCTGTTGCACAGCGGCACCACTCCCCGGGGAGGTCTAAACCATTCCGGGTGGGCCGGGTCTTGCTTGAAGAGCTCCCGGACCATCCCCTTCAACTCCAAGGCAGTGAAATTGAAGTTCAACCCAGGGCGCAGCCTCATAATATCCGCCGCGTTGCCAAATTCCCATGCTAGCCTTTTCCTCTCCTGTAGAGGGGCAATGCGGCGGCGGAGGAAATCTGCCCCAACCTCTCCGATGGTTAGTTTGGCTACCCGGAGACGAATAATCCTAATGAGGGCAATGCTGAGCTTGTTGTCCTCCGTGGCCAATTCGCTCCAGTCTCTGCCGCGCACTATGGCAGTTGTGCGCGGCGCGGTGAAGGGCTCCGGCTTATCCTCCACTATCCAGCACCAATCTGCACGCCACTCCTCCCACTTGTCGCGGAGTTCTCCCTTCAGGTATGAATCCTTCTTGTTCAGCCGGAAGATCCAAGAGATGCCGCCGGAGAGGGGAGCGCCCGATTCTACTCTAGGCATAAAAAAAGTGGCGGAAAAGGGCGACATTGGGATGAATCCCAACATAGTTTTCGCACAGATGTGCGAAAACGTCCATCGTAAGGATGGCGTTGGGAGTGAAGTCTAGGAGGTGGAGGTTGTATGTGTTCATGATATCGCAAAAGAACTCCGAGTACGGAGGGCACAATCCGCAGTGAAAGAAAGCAGCGAAGAAGAAGTACCCGCCGGGGAACAGATCTTTGGCGACGGCGGGGAAGGCTCTGGTGCGGGGATGAGCCTTGGTCTCCCCCGACCAGAACAGATAGTACTTGTTCCGCAGCTCCTTCGCGCCAAGCCTCGGCGCGAAGACCACGCTCTTCTTCCGCAGGGCGGCCAGCTTCGCCGCCTGCTCGGACTTCTCCTTCTTGGTCTTCTCCGCTTTCGCCTTGTCGCTCTTCGGAGCCATGGCTGAGGCGGCGAGGGAAGAGGCGAGGAGCTCGACGGCGCCGCGAATGCGGAAGACGGTGGAGGAGGGGCGGAGGCAAGGAGCAGCGGAAGTTTTCTGGAGAATGAAGGCGCAATGAAGACGAAGGAGGGAAACTGCCCCTGCTTCCTCTGCTTTTAAGGGGGAAATGGGGGATGCTCCGCATTTCCCATTAAAGAACGAGGCCACGATCTCCCCCACGACGCCGCAATCGACGCGTGCCATTGGGGGGGGGGGTGCGGCGGATACGGAAGGAGATTCGGCGTGCTGTGGGCCGCGAGTGCTCGTGCACTGTCTTGGGCCTGGCCCAACAGCGCTCGGCACCGTGTGTGGCCCAGGCCCGGGGGCTCCTGTCGGTGTACTAAGATAGGGGTACCTTAGTACCCCAACTTGTGCACGGGTAGTAGCAGCTTCCCGCGGCAGGGTTTACCACGTGCTCGCCGGAAACCTTTTCGGTCCTTATGAAGCCATTCAAAAACAAAGTATACAAGACAGAAGATCAAGACCGCGGCAAGTGGAGCTTGCCGGGAAGGCCGCACCAGGCTCAAGATTATCACATTAACACAAGACCCTGGCAAGAGGAGCTTGCCAGGAAGACCAGACGACAGCATCTCAGAAGACATGCCTCGGCGCACCCTGCGCCCCGGCGGGACCCGGGGAGCGACAAGCTTCCGGGCCCGGCAAGATCAAGACCCCGGCAAGGTGCTTGCCGGGGGAAGCCTGCGCTGTGTGCCCGCACTCCAGCTCATCGGCCCACGCGTCGCCCTGGGGCCCTTCCAGGGACGCGTGGCGGGTGGCTGTGCAGCCTGGGGGACATGGTGGCACACCACGGTGACGAGGCTACCGCCGTGGCGAACGGAGAAGCCTGGACGAGCGCTTTTGGGGTCGACGGTGACGAGCATTTAATGCCCTTGTCCCCCACTGTCAAGGTTAGGTGAAGACCACTGTTCATCCACTGTTCATGCACTGTTCCCGCACTGTTACAACTACCACCAAAGTTACATTTTTACCCTCCTCTACGTTGACACCTGTCGGTGACCCCTTGAGCTATAAAAGGAGGCCCATGCACAACGTAGAAAGGGTTCGGAACCTAGACAGCTCCCTTGCTCGGTGTAGCTAGCTCTTCAAGCTCCCAAGCTCAAGAACTCAATACAATCCAAGCAGGAGTAGGGTTTTACGCGTCCGCGCGGCCCGAACCTGGGTAAACTGCCCGCGTGCGCTCCTCGATCTGCTCTTCGTGCTCCCTCCGCTCCTTTACTGCAACGTAGAAGGGGCTCCGGTCCCATAGGTGCTCGTGGGAGGACAGTTTCCCCCGACACACCTATCACTACACCTGCCACTTCAGCACCTTCATATGAAATTAAACCTGCTTTACTGAACTTAGTCATGAAAGATCAATTCTCCGGTGCTGGAGATGATGCTGCTTTACACTTGGACAACTTTGTTGAACTTCGTGATATGCAAAAGTACCAAGAAATATATGGTAATATTGTTAAGCTTAAGCTTTTTCCTTTCTCCTTGAGAGGAGGAGCTAAAAGTTGGTTTCTGTCTTTGCCTAGAAATAGCATAGATTCATGGGACAAGTGCAAAGATGCTTTTATTGGAAAATACTATCCACCTGCTAAAATTATCCAACTTAGAAGTAACATAATGAATTTTAAACAATTGGATAATGAACACGTTGCCCAAGCTTGGGAACATATGAAGTCTCTTATCAAGAACTGCCCTACTCACGGTTTGACTACTTGGATGGTTATCCTAACTTTTTATGCAGGCTTGAACTTTACCTCGCGGAACTTGTTAGATTCGGCCGCGGGAGGAACTTTAATGTCAACTACACTTGGTGCTGCCACAAAGCTTCTCGATGAGATGATGACCAACTATTCCCAATGGCACACCGAACGCGCTCCAACAGGTAGGAAGGTAAACTCTGTCAAGGAGATTTCCTCCCTTAATGAAAAAGTTGACTTGATCATGTCTCTACTTTCGAAGCAATCTACTGTTGATCCTCGTGATATCCCTTTAAATTCTTTGATTGCTCAAGAACAAGTATATGTGAACTTTATCTCTAGAAACAATTTTAACAACAATGCTTATAGGAGTAACTTTGGTAGCAATCCTAGACCGTTCCCCTCTAATTCTTATGGGAACAACAATGCTTATCCTAGTACCAAGAACTCCACTACTGAACTAGAGATTATGCTTAAAGATTTCATCACTACCCAAAAAGCCTTTAATAAGAGTGTAGAAGAAAAACTACATAAACTAGATGATCTTTCTTTTAAGGTAGACCATTTAGCCAATGAGGTAAAATTGCTAAATATTAAAACTTCTCCTCTTGAGGAGAGAGAAGTCACTCCTATAAATGCTATTCAAGTGCGAATTAATGAAAACATTAGGATGATGGCTAAACTTAAAGAGAGATGGGCTAGAGAAAGGGAGGAAGAGGATAGAATTAAGAGCCTTCCTACCCACCACAATGTTGCTACTATCCAAGTTGTTGAGGATATCCAAACTCTTAGCACCCAATGTACTCCTGGTCCCATTGGACCTATTAATGGTGATGCTATGACTATAGAAACTACCAAACAAGTGAACCTAAAGGACACCACTACCACCTTACTTGATGCTAATGACCTTGATTTTGATAATTTTACTCTTACCGAAGTTATTGATTTCCTTCACAAGATATCTAGAGATCCCCGCACTAGCACGCTTAACCTTGCCTTCACGGAGCATATCACTAATGCTCTCATCAAAGCTAGGGAGGAGAAACTTAGAGTAGAAGCCTCCATACCTAGAAAGCTAGAAGATGGTTGGGATCCTATGATAAAAATTAAATTGAATGACTTCTCTTCCTATGCATTATGTGATGTTGGAGCTAGTACCTCTGTTATGCCCAAAAGAATATATGATATGCTTAAATTGAAACCTTATGATTCTTGTTCTTTTGGTGTTCGTCTCGTTGATTCTTCCACAAAGAAACCTTTGGGGAGGATCGCCGATATTCTTATCGTTGTTAATGACAACTACGTTCCCGTTGATTTTACTATCATGGATATTGAATGTGATCCTTCATGTCCAATTATTTTGGGACGTCCTTTTTTACGCACCGTTGGTGCTATCATTGACATGAAAGAGGGTAATATAAAATTTCAGTTTCCTCTCAAGAAAGGGATGGAACACTTCCCTCGAAAGAAGATCAAGTTACCTTTTGAGTCCGTTGTACGGGCTAGCTATTCTTTTACTCTTGATAAAACTTGATCTCTATGCATTATGCCTAGCTTAAAGGCATAAAAGAAAGCGCTTTTGGGAGGCAGCCCACATGAATAAATTTTTATATTTTGCTTTTGTTGTGTCTTGATGTTGTTTACTACTGTAGCATCATCATTGTATCTTTGCTTTTCATATTTGTGCCAAGTATAGCCTCTGATTGCTAGAAAGTTCAAAAGTTGTGAGGTGCTGTCCAGGAAACAGATTCTGTCCTTGGATAGAAAAATTCGTATAAAATCACCAGGTCATCTTTTTGGTCTGAATTCTTTCGACAGCGTTCTCTATATAATTGTCTTTCGTGCGTCTGTTCTGAGTTTTTTGATTTGAGTTGAAGAAGTACCCCGAACAAATCAATTACTACCTGATGTTCTGTTTTTCACAGATTCTGTCCTGTTTTGCCTTTCCTTCATTTTACAAATCAAGAGCTTGCTTTTTCTTTGCAAAAACCTTTTGGCAATCTTGAGAAACAGTAGAACTTCAAGAATATCTTTATTTCCAGCAAGGTATAATTATTTTATTAAGGATACTAACCTCACTAATCAGATTATGATGAGTTATGTATGAAGGGAGTTTTCAAGTGTGCGAGGGAAGATGATAAAAAGATTCAGGAGTGTCAAGCGCTCAAGCTTGGGGATGCCCCCGTGCACCCCCAAGAAATATTCAAGGAGACTCAAGCGTCTAAGCTTGGGGATGCCCCCGTGCATCCCCTTCTCCATCAACACTATCAGTTCGTCTTTCGTTTCGCTATATTTTTATCACTTCATGTGTTATGTGCTATGCTTGGAGCGTCTTGCTTTTAGTTTTCTTTATAGTTTTTCATAACGAGTCGGAACTCAGCGTTCTTTATGTGGGAGAGAAACACGCTCCACTTCTACCTAGAACATAACATAGAATTTTTATGTCTATCTTTGTTGTGTGTGTTCTTTGTCTTTTAATAGCTACTATCATGTTCAGCTCTTAGTATTCATGCTTATCTTTTCAAAGAGCTTTTGTTTAGTTGGTTGCTTGAACTTTCTTTAATTATCATGCTTATCTTAATAAGAGAGTTTGCTTCCGTTGCATTGGTTAATATGTCTATGATAAAGATGCTACGTGCATAATGGTGCTTAGTAGTTCAGGTTTCTTGTGGTTAGTCTCAAATAGCTGGGGGATTCCCAATGTGTTATTGGAGTACCAACTTGATTTGTTTGCCAATGATGTGTTATGGTTTAGTAATATCTTCCTTCGAGAATTTATTTTGATTGACTTGGCGTATGCTCACGCATATTTAAGACTGTAAAGAAAGTCTGTCAAGCCTTGATGATCTTTTATTTCTGAGTAGCGATATAACTACCATGCCCGATTCAATTTTGCTTTGTCGCTCTGCATGATTATGACCGTCATTGCTCTCTTAGTTGGTCGCTCCCAGTCTTTTGCTAACCTCCACCTGTACTAAGCAGATTAACTTTGCAATACATAGCTCATGGGAAAGTAGCTTAAAAACTATTGTGGTAAAGAATATGTTGCCTATGTATCTTATTTCTTATAAGTTGCTTGCTGAGTGGTAACCATGTTTCTGGGGACGCCATCAACTGTCACACTTTTGTTGAATATCATGTGAGTTGCTATGCATGTTCGTCTTGTCTGAAGTAAGGGTGATTTGCCATGGGTTGAATGAGTATGCATATTGTTAGAGAAGAACATTGGGCCGCCAACCAAAGCCATGCATCATGGTGGAAGTTTTGGCTTGGACATTAATCCTCAATCTCTTATGAGAATATGCTTATGCATTAAAGAGGAGTCCATCATCTATTTTCTATGTTGTCCCGGTATGGATGTCCTCAAGTTGAGATCTATCAAAAACGAGAAATCAAATGTGATTTATCTCCTTGGACCTTTGTACAGGTGGCATAGAGGTACCCCTTTGTGACACTTGGTTGAAACATATGTAATGCAATGATAACCCATGGAAATCCGAGCTAATTAGGACAAGGTGCGAGCACTATTGGTATTCGATGCATGAGGCTTGCAACTTATAGGATGTCTTATGCATGACACATATGAAGTACTACTACCGTTGACAAAATTGCTTCAATGATTTCAAAATAAAAAGCTCTAGCACATAACCATTCTTTTACTTATATGTTGAGTCTCCACCTTCTTTTAAAAAAACACCAACTACTGAGAGCATGATTGTCATTCTGAGTGTAATGTGCATTGTCCCAAAGTAGCATTGTCTTTTGCATGATTGTGATATCGTTTATTTTGAAATCATTGTATCTAGTCATCACTTAAACCTTGAAGGTGCCCCTGCATTTATGTTTTGCTTCACTAAAGGGGGCAAGCTAGATATCACTTTATCATATTTGCACATCATGTTCATTGCAAATCTTCTTGATGTTTCAGTTTCATGTTGTAAAACTTTCAGTCATTTGTGATTTTCTCATGAGGCAACTTAATTACTATAGAATCATTGTCTCAGTAAGCTTTTGTCATATGACTGTAAAAAGTCCTATATGGTTAATAGCATGTCACCACAGAAATTATTCTTGTTATCATTTACCTACTCGAGGACGAGCAGGAATTAAGCTTGGGGATGTTGATACGTCCAAAACGTATCTATAATTTCTGCTTGCTCCATGCCACTTTTGGGTGATATTGCTATGATATTCATACACTTCCATACACTTTTGATCATATTTGGACTAACCTACTAATCCAGTGCACCCCGGTGCCAGTTTCTGTGTTCGGCTGTTTTTGTATTTCAGGTTTTCACGTTACGAGAACTATGAGGAAAAATCCAGAAAAATTATATAAAAAAATCAGCGTTCCAGAACCTACCTTGCGCCCGAAGGACAGCCGGGGGGGGG